>OY856411.1:575425490-576025490 GCA_963693085.1 Alisma plantago-aquatica
TGGTGGATCATTGAGGAGGAGAAAAGGCCCGGTGTTGTGATCAATTGGGAAGAGTTTTAGTGAGAGTTTCTGAGTTGATGCTTCCTGGAGACTGATGAATGTATATTCATCATGAAATTCTGTTATCACTTCGGGACCAATTCAACTCTATACATACTATTTCATCAATATGAATCATTATGAGCAAAACTACTTAGTTGATTTGATTATCAAGGTTTTAACTATATATTGTGCATTTAATGTAGGTTTTGATAAGGCTGATCAAGTAGTCAAGGCCCACCTTCATCTCTGGCCTCGATCAAGAAATCTAACCAAGAAATTCCATCCATGCAGTCTCAAGACTGTTTGAGCCCATGCGGTCTCAAGACCGTTTGAGTCTATGTGGTCTCAAGACCGTTTGAGTCTATGTAGTCTCAAGACCGTTTGAGTCTATGCAGTGTCAAGATCATTTGAGCCCATGCGGTCTAAAGACCGTTTGAGGCCATGCGGTCTCAAGATCGTTTGAGCCCATACAATTTCAAGACCGTTTGAGCAGCAGGGACCGTTTGGAGTCATCACTCAGCCGCAAGGGATCGAGCAGTGCATGAACTCAAGGTCGTGAAGTAGAGTCCTAACCACGGCCGTGGTGGTCCAAAACGGTCGTGGTCTGCTGCCATCAGCATGACCGTGTGGTGGAACCACGACTGTGGTAGACCATCCTCAATGCCTGAGCTTTGACTCACGACGACCGTGGTCGACGAGCCACGACCGTGGCACCCTACCTGAATCGACCCTCGCTCACTCGCCACGCCCGTGCGAGGTAGCACGGCCATGTGGCAAATACCTCACCACGACCGTGCCATCACACCACGGCTGTGGCACGATGTCATCAGAGCCCGATTTCTACCTCACCATGCTTGTGCAAGGCAGAATGACCATGGGACAACAGCTTTACCACGACCGTGGTGCCCAACCACGACCGTGGTGTGTCGTCTTCAACCTCCGACCAACACACATTTGCAGATCATTAGCAAGGTCGATTGAAGGTGGTTCATTTACCAAATTAGGTCGCCCCGAGGCCATTGCACCGGTGGATATAGGCCGAAGATCATTTATAGATCGAAAGGCTTCTAAATCGATTTTACCCAGCTGATGATGAATTCGTCTACTGTTCGAATCAGTTTTAGAAAACCAAACGATCTATCCAAGACCGTTTGACCTTCTTCAGCGTGAGACCATTTGGCCCATGTGTGGGTTTCAGATCGTCAAATCAGCCAAGACCGTTTGAGTTGGGCTGGAGCGTTGACCGTTTGCTGCTGCTGAAGACCGTTTGCTTATAAAGGGTTCCCAAACCATTTTCTAGAAAACAGTTTACAAATCATTTGCCCCTGTCTATATACCGTTTGAAGAAGACCGCACATGGTGATCGTTTGCCCAAAACCGTTTGGAACGATCATTTGGTAGCAAACGGTCTCCAGACCGTTTGGTAGCAAACAGTCTCCAGACCATTTGGAGGATATATTTCAAGACCGTTTGGTCTAAACTAAATGAAACTGTTTGGTCACTTTAATCCAAGACCATTTGGGGTCAGTCTTGTGCCTATAAATAGGACCCCAAGGGTCCTTACTTGCACATCAGTTCTGGGATGCCGACAGGTTTCTTGTATACAGATCTGATCCAAAACCAGTCCAGTCCGCGCCAGTTTCATTTCACCTACTGCCTGTGTTGCAACCAAGGAGGCTGAGGAGAGAAGAAAGACGGAGCAAGGGAGACTGTCTGGTCTGTCTTAGCAACTCATGTTCGCATCCAGATCTACTCCGACATGACGTAGGAGGTCGTATCTACTTCATCGAGTTGCGACTACCTTCTACACCGAGTCCATGGTGGATTTCTCCCTCTTTCTCACTCTTCTTATTTCTCGCATCATGAGCGAGTAGTACCTTTTCGCTGGGGTGCGGGGACTAGCCCCGCTGCCCATGCAAGCATGTTATATTGTTAAACTTTCCATGGCAATGTATATAACTTTTCATTTCATTATTAATTGCTATGTTCGTAGTTTGATTAATTGCTTGCTTTCATCTTTGTTCTTCCTATGTTGTGAGAATATCTTTATGTAGGACTGAATGTCATTTAACATGTTAACTCCCAAACTAGAAATATAATGGGATTCCTTGAGGTCGTAAGTGTATGATCTGCGAGGGGACGAGCCATCTAGCCTTCGGTGACACTTCTGTGTACCTAACACCTGTATAGGGGGTTCACAGCCTTAGTTGGATTTTGTATCTTCTTGTTAATCGTCAATGTTTTCTCGTATATAAATTGGTTGCTTGGTTATCGATTAGCGTAGTTGCCTCCCAAACTAGAAATAGATTGGGGTTCCTTGAGGTTGTAAGTGTATGATCCGCGAGGGGACAAGCCATCTAGCCTTCGGTGACGCTTCTGTGCACCTAACGCCTGTATAGGGGGCCCACAACCTTAGTTGGATGTTGTATCTTTGGATTCGTAAGTATGTGATCCAGATGGTGATGAGAAATCTGATACCAAAGGTGATTCTTACGCGGACCTAATGCCCGTATGGTGATTTTCACAGCAGCTCTACTTGGATAGTTATATCTTGCCTGGATGTTTGATGTTTGGATGTGCTTTCATGAGCAGTGGTGGTGAAACCCGATACCATCCCAACGATTCCATATCATTGATCTAAACCCAATTTTAATTCAGCTTTTAATTTCTTGCAATTAGTTTAATTAACCTCAAATCAACCTATCATTTTAAATATTAGTCTTAACTCGAACTAGACTAGACTGACAAAGATTCATAAAAACATTGTCCTTTGGGTTCGATCCTTAACTATACTGCGATAAGACTCGTCCGCTTGCGGGTGGTATTATTGCACTTTGGTTTTGGTAAAAGCTCGAGGATTTCAACCTCGAGTGAGTTTGTTAGTGCGTTCAAAATACCACGTCAAATTCTTGCGCCATTGCCGGGGACAACGGAATCAGTCAGTCAAATCTAGTTCTTTTAAGACTAATCTAGGATTTTGCTTTTTCTTTTGAAACAATCGATCATCTACTTGAATTTGACTCTACTTTGTGGATCTCATTTTCAAAATCTTTCTATTTTAGGTACAATCCAAGGCATAGTGCATGCACCGTTCGGACAACCCCGGACTAACAACGAGCTTTGATCCAGAGATAGACAGAACTTTTCATCGTCAGATCATAGAAAATCAAGCAAGGATGGCTCAGGAAGAGGAAGTGGTCTGAAGAGTGGCTCAAGCCATCAATGCACAGAAAGAGAGGCTCATGCAAGAAGTCAGGGTTGTGGTTCAACAGAAAATCCTTGCAGCGCAAGCAGCAGCGCAAGCAGCAGTGCAAGCAGCTGAATTACAAAAGGATCTTAGAGTGTTCTCAATCCCAAAAGTTGTGAATGTTCATCATCCAGTACAAACCCCTCCTATCAATGCTCCTAATTTCGAGATTAGAGCCCATTGGTTCACCCTGCTTCAGAATAACCCTTTCTATGACAAACAAGCAGAGGACAACCAAGAACATCTTCTGAGATTCATCAATGTATGTGCTATGATAAAGCCAAATGGAGTCACTGATGATGCCATTCAACTCTGTCTCTTCAAGTATTCCCTTGCTGATAGAGCCATAAGCTGGTATAATTCATTGCAAAGTGAAATACCCATCACCACCTGGGAACAACTCCAAAATGTGTTTCTGAAAAATTCTATCCTCCATCTCTCACATATGAAATTTGGGGCCGGATAACAAATCTTAATGCTATCAACACTATTCCTGGGAAAAGTTATTACAATCCGAATCAGAATAGGAATTACCCAGGTTTTCAATATGGAAACCCCGCTGGAGTAGTAAACTCGCATCAATTTGGTTCAAACAATCAACCAAGAGGCCCACCAGGATTCCAATATAATCAACAACAGAATTTTGGGAATCAAGGAAATTTCAAGGGGAACTTTCAGAATAGGAACTACAATTATTATCAAAACAACCCTCAGTATCAGAATCTTAATCAATAGCAAGGACAACAAGCAGGAACCATCTCTTCTAATGACAAGCTATCAGCCATTGAAAAAAATGTTGCAAACTTAGCAAACTATGATAGCTAACCAACAAGCTCAGCAGAAGGCTATTGAATCTCAATTAGCTCAACTTGCAGCTAGCATAAAGCCACCTGCTGGAGTCTTTGCTGGCCAACCCGAGAACAATCCCAAGCATCCTGAACAGTTGAAGGAAGTCACCACCAGGTCAAGAAAAGAATATTCGGATCCCCCCAGTAAAGACACTTGTGGTTATTACAGACGAAGATGAACCTGTGATGGTCCAAAACTCAACAACACTAGAGTCTCAATCAAAAGATGAAAAGACAGATAAGGGAAGTCTTGAGAAATCTACTGATGAAGAAACTGAAACACCAGAACTTGATATTCCTCTATATAAACCTCGTATACCTTTCCCAGCTTGTCTAAGGCTGACCAATCTTGATACTCGATTCAATAAGTTTAAAGAGGCTATGAAGAAACTTCATGTTGATATACCCTTCTTAGATGCTCTAGCTGAGATACCAGCCTGGACTAATTACTTAAAGTCACTTCTAACCAGGAAGTATATAACTGAGGAATATGAGACAGTAAAACTAGCAACAACTACATCGGATATCATATTGAGCAAGATGCCCAAGAAACAAAAAGACCCGGGATCCTTTGGAATCTCATGTCATATTGGCGATTCATCATGCAAGAAAGGATTGGCAAATCTAGGTGCAAGCATCTCTATTATGCCGCTTAGCCTATGCAAAAGATTAGGATTTACATAATTGCTTCCTACTGGCATGACTATACAACTTGCAGACAATTCGATAAAATGTATGTTAGGAATCCTCGAAGATGTCCCGGTCAAGGTAGGCAAGGACACATATGTTCCATGCGACTTCGGCATTATGGATATAAAAGAAGATGCCATATATCCTCTCATTTTTGGTCGTCCGTTCCTTGCCACTGCAAGAGCCCTGATTGATGTTGAAGATGGTACCTTATTGCTCTAATTAGGAAAAGAAACTCTCGAATTTAAAGTTTTTGAAAGTATGATAAGACCAAGTATGTAGGAAGAAGTATATCTGATTGACTGCATTGAACAAATGTCACTTCTGACTCAAGAGCATCATGAATCAAATGATCCCTTGGAAATTGCTCTAACAAACCCATCAGTTGATGAACCAATCGACAAACGAGTAAAGGATTGCATCGAATCGCTTGACTCTGCTAAAGAAGATGTTGGAGCCAATAGTGAACAACTCAAGGCTATGGAAACTACAAAAGAAATAAGAGAAAAACCAAAGGCTCCCGAAATGAAGCCTCTGCCCAAAGGACTAAAGTACGTATTTTTAGATAACCTAAAAGTTTTCCCAGTTATTATAAATTCTGATCTAACATCTGAACAAGAAGAGAAACTTCTGAAGGAACTGAGGGAAAGAAAGAAAGTCATCAATTATAAAATGAGTGACCTCACTGGGGTCAGTCAAGCTCTGTGTATGCACAACATCCCTATGATGGAAGATCATAAGCCTACTATTGAGCATCAACGGAAGTTGAATCCAAATATGAAGGAAGTGGTCCATCGTGAAGTCATTAAACTGCTCACAGCTGGAATAATTTATCTGACATCAGATTCGCCATGGGTGAGCCCAGTGCATGTAGTACCAAAGAAAGGTGGAACAACTGTTATACGGAATGAAAATAATGAACTTATCCCCACTCGAACAGTCACTGGGTGGAGGATGTGCATAAATTATAGAAAATTAAACAAAGCAACTTGAAAAGATCATTTTCCAATGCCCTTCCTTGATCAAGTCCTAGAAAGGTTGGCTCATCAACAATATTTCTATTATCTTGATGGTTACTCTAGATTCTATCAAATACTAATACATCCAGATGACCAAGAGAAAACAACCTTTACTTGCCCATTCGGAACATACGCGTTTAAAAGAATGCTGTTTGGTCTTTGTAATGTGCCTGCAACTTTCCAACGATGCATGGCTGCCATATTCATTGGTCTTACTGAAATAATTATGGAGGTTTTCATGGATGATTTTTTTGTATATGGAGATTCATTTGATTCATGTCTTAAGCACCTCTCCCTGGTCCTCAAACGTTTTGAAGAAGCACATCTTGTGCTAAATTGGGAAAAATGCCATTTTATGGGAAAAGAAGGCATTGTCCTGGGTCATAGGGTCAGCAATAGAGGAATTGAAGTAGATAAAGCCAAGATTGAAGTGATTTCTAAACTAGATATCCCCACAAATGTAAAAGAAGTTCGTGCTTTCCTAGGTCATGCAGGATTTTATAGAAGATTCATAAAGGGTTTTTCCAAGATAACAAAGCCAATGACGAACCTATTACTAAAGGATACTGATTTCAATTTCAATGAAGAATGTGTCAAAAGCTTCAACACACTGAAGCAGGCCCTTACAACCACCCCCATCATTAGAGCTCCAGACTGGGACCATCCTTTTGAAATTATGTGTGATGCCAGTGTCTATGTTGTGGGCACAGTTTTAGGGCAATATATAGAGAAGAAACAATATGTGATCCATTATGCATCAAAAACTCTCGATGAAGCTCAGAGGAATTATGCAACTACAGAGAAAGAACTTCTAGCAGTCGTGTCTGCCTTTGACAAGTTCAGATCCTACCTAATTGGTTCGAAGGTCATTGTCTACATAGACCACGCCGCCATTCGTTACCTTTTGGCAAAGAAAGATGCAAAACCCAAGTTGATTAGATGGATCCTCCTATTACAAGAATTTGATTTAGAGATAATAGATAAAAAGGGTACAGAGAATGTTGTTGCAGATCACCTCAGTCGCATCCACATTCTGGATATTGAGAAGATTCTGATCAATAATTCCCTTCCAGATGAGCAACTAATGAAGGCCTCAGAAGCTATACCATGGTACTCGGATTTTGTGAACTACCTTGCTGCTGGGGTTATCCATCCTCAATGCACCGGGAATGCCCTGAAAACGTTCATGCATGATGTGAAGCAATATCACTGGGATGAGCCATATCTTTTTAAACTAGGTGTCGATGGTCTGTATAGACGATGTATCGCCGAAGAAGAGGCTCAACTTATTTTGGAACAATGTCACTTAGGATCAGTAGGAGGACATATGAGCTCTAAAAAGACTACTTTAAAGGTTTTTCAATGTGGATTCTTCTGGCCAACCATATCCAAAGATTCCTATGATTTTGTCCTATCATGCGACAAATGTCAAAGAATAGGTAATATAACAAAGAGAGATGAGATGTCGTTGAATCTATGGCAAGAAGTAGAGATATTCAATATTTGGGGGGGGGGGGGTGGACTACATGGGCCCATTCCCATCTTCTCATGGATTTTCATACATCCTAGTGGAGGTAGACTACGTCTCAAAATGGGTTGAAGCTATACCAACCGTCACTAGTAATTCCAAACCCGTCATCAAATTGTTCAAAGATATTATTTTTCCCCATTTTGGAGTGCCACAGACCGTGATATCTGACGGAGGTTCCCACTTACTTGAAAGAAGCTCTGAGGCTTTACTGAGAAAATACGGTGCAACACACAAGGTATCCTCTCCTTACGATCCACAAACAAGTGGACAGGTAGAGGTCTCTAACCGTCAGCTAAAGGCTATTCTAGAAAATACTGTAGGACGCAATCGAAAGGATTGGGCAACAAAAATCAACGATGCCTTATGGGCCTATCAAACTGCCTATAAAACTTCCCTCAGGACTACACCTTTTCGATTAATATATGGAAAGGCTTGTCACCTGCCAGTCGAACTAGAACACAAGGCATGGTGGGCAATTAAACAACTGAACTTTGATATGAAAGAAGCAGGCCAAGCAAGGATTCTGCAATTCCAAGAGCTGGATGAACTCAGGATGGCAGCTTATGAGAATGTATGAATCTACAAAGAACGTACAAAACTTTGGCACGATGGACATCTGAAAAGAAAAGACATACAAGTGGGAGACCAAGTTCTGCTATTCAACTCAAGATTGAAGTTATTCCCAGGGAAACTCCGTTCTCGCTGGTCCGGACCTTACATTGTTAAAAGCATTTCCCCACATGGTGCTTTCTCTCTATGGAGTGAAAAGTCAGGCAAATTTATGGCAAATGGTCACCTATTAAGGAGATATTTCACCTCGATTGACATAGGCACTGAAACAAAGATGGAGATCACCAATCCTAAGGATCCACCATGAAGCTGAAAAATTCAGTCGAGCCATCGACATAAAACAACGGCGCTTGTCGGGAGGCAACCCGATCAATAAATTTGTTTTACCCTTCTTTTCAAATTAGAATATTTCTTCAAATTTGTTTTTACATTCTAGTTAATTTTTCATTAAGTAAAATCTACATCGCAAGATGCTAATTTAAGATCTAATTTCTCTTTACCTTTGAGATTTTCAGATAAGAGGATGCGCGCTGATCATAACGCAACCACACCTGGTGGTCATTCTGGCATGATTTTTCCCCTCCATCTTGGATTTAGGGTTTGCTCAGTACGAGCACATCTCTAAGTTAGGGATGGAGGGTGGGTGGTACATGCCTCACTTTCCACCTACACCCATCCTTTTCATACTTAAGTTTTCACTATCACATTCTTGATAAAAAAATTCAAAATTTTCACAATTATTTAATGATTTTCAAAGAAATTGAACAAATACTTGATGAATTTTTGACACTTTTTGACACTTCCTGGTTTCATTAAAAGTCACTAACTAACCTGCTATGCATTTTGAATCATTATATCCCCCTTATTCAAAGTAAACCCTCAAAAGGACCACTTTTTGAAACAAGCCCTTTGATTGAAATCATCTTGTGAAGCCTATGATTCCTAACATCGTGATACTTTTGCAAAGATGATAGGTATCTGTCAAACTGATAGGGATCAAACACGTCGTGCTTCCTAACTAATTTGTGGAACAATAGCATGGAATCCAAACCGGATCCTCATGAAGTCATTATTTGAGCAGAGTTTGATAAAGAGAACAACCCGATGCATTGAATTGTAAATCAAGTTTCATTCTGATCTGAACTCTCTTCTACACCTCTTCCATCTTCTTCGTACCTCTCCATTCATAAAAAAGAAACAAAATAGCCAAAAATGTGCCAAACCCTAAGTTCGGGGTGGCACACCAGTTCCCTCTTTATCCGCTTCTTCCATACCCCTTGCAAATAAATAGGGGCGTACCACCAAAAATGCAATATCGAGTCAAATAGAGGAGATATTTGCAAACAAAAAGATGCCAAAGTGCGCACAAAAAGAAATGCAATCTCAAGTCAAATAGAGGAGAGATTCGCACAAAAAATGCAATAAATGAAATTGCAAAGAAAATAAAAATCTCAAGTCGAATAGAGGAGAGATTTACTTCTTCCTTCCATACCACCTTTCACTCCCTTTTTTACCTAATGGCACAATGATTGCCTACCCTACCCTGGAAAACACCAGTGTCAAATCAAATGCACACTTGTTGTCATGTGGGTGTCTCTAAACTCTTACAAAACTCTTTGACATGCTAGTTGTTGGAAAAGGTGAGGAGGAAGTGATTTTGGAAAATGAACTCAGGAACGAAGATATGGTAAGATGTGTTTTGTGGTCTTAGGAGGTTGAGATACTGAGTCATATTGAGAAAAAAGAAAACATTCGTGATGTGAAGATGAAGCAATCACATGAATTGAAAATATTCATTTGACGACTGTTTCATATTTTATGTTACTCGAGGATGAGCAACGTTTAAGTTTGGGGTATTTTGTTGAATGTATATTCATCATGAAATTATGTTATCACTTCGGGACCAATTCAACTCTATACATACTATTTCACTCAATATGAATCATTATGAGCAAAACTACTTAGTCGATTCGATTATCAAGGTTTTAACTAAATATCATTCATTTAATGTAGGTTTTGACAAGGTTGATCAAGTAGTCAAGGCCCACCTTCATCTCTGGCCCCGATCAAGAAATCTAACCAAGAAATTCCACCCATGCGGTCTCCAGACCATTTGAGCCCATGCTGTCTCAAGACCATTTGAGTCTATGCGGTCTCAAGACCGTTTGAGTCTATGTAGTTTCAAGATCGTTTGAGCCCATGCGGTCTCAAGACCGTTTGAGCCCATGCAGTTTCAAGACCATTTGAGAAGCAGGGACCATTTGGAGGCATCACTCAGCCGCAAGGGATCGAGAAGTGCATGAACTCAAGGTCGCGAAGCAGAGTCCTAACCACGGCCGTGGTGGTCCAAAACGGCTGTGGTCTGATGCCATCACCACGACCATGTGGTGGAACCACGATAGTGGTAGACCATCCTCAACGCCAGATCTTTCACTCGCCACGACCGTGGTGCCCTACCTGCATCGACCCTCGCTCACTCGCCACGCCCGTGTGAGGCAGCACGGCCGTGTGGCAACTACCTCACCACGACCGTGGCATCACGCCATGGTCATGGCACGATGTCATCAGAGCCCAATTTCTACCTCACCATGCTCGTGCAAGGCGGCACGTTCGTGGGACAGCAGCTTTACCATGACCGTGGTGCCCAACCACGGCCGTGGTGCGTCATCTTCAACCTCCGACCAGCACACATTTGCAGCACATTAGCAAGTTCGATTGAAGGTGGTTCATTTACCAAATTAGGTTGCCCTGAGGCCGTTGCACCTATAGATATAGGCCGAAGATCATTTACAGATCGGAAGGCTTCTAAATCAATTTTACCCAACTGATGACGAATTCGTCTACTATTCGAATCAGTTGTAGAAAACCAAATGATCTGTCCAAGACCGTTTGTCCTTCTTCGGCGCGAGACCGTTTGGCCCCTGTGCGGGTTTCAGATCGTTGAATCAGCCAAGACCGTTTGAGTTGGACTGGAGCATTGACTGTTTGCTGCTGCTGAAGACTGTTTTCTTATCAAGGGTTCCCAGACCGTCTAGCAAACAGTTTACAAACTGTTTGCCCCTGTACAGACTATTTGAAAAAGACCGCACAGGGTGATCGTTTGCTCAAAACCATTTGGAACGATCGTTTGGTAGCAAACGATCTCCAGACCGTTTGGCAGCAAATGATCTCCATACCGTTTGGAGGAGATATTTCAAGACCGTTTGGTCTAAACTAAATGAAACCATTTGGTCTCTTTTAATCCAAGACTATTTGGGGTCAGTCTTGTGCCTATAAATAGGACCCCAAGGGTCCTTACTTGGGCATCAGTTCTGGGACGCCGACAGGCTGCCTGTATACAGATCCGATCTGAAACCAGTCCAGTCCATGCCAGTTTCATTTCGCCTACTGACCGTGTTGCAACTAAGGAGGCTGAGGAGAGAAGAAAGACGAAGCAAGGGAGACTGTTCAGTCTGTCTTGGAAACTCCCATTCACGTCCAGATCTGCTCCGACACAACGTAGGAGGCCGTATCTACTTCACCGAGCTGCGACTACCTTCTGTACCGAGTCCATGGTGTATTTCTCCCTCTTTCTCACTCTTCTTGTTTCTCACATCATGAGTGAGTAGTACCTTTTCGCTGGGGTGTGGGGACTAGCCCCGCTGCCCATGCAAGCATGTTATATTGTTAAACTTTCCATGACAATGTATATAACTTTTCATTTTGTTGTTAATCGCTATGTTCGTAGTTTGATTAATTGCTTGCTTTCATCTTTGTTATTCATATGTTGTGAGAATATCTTTATGTAGGACTGAATGTCGTTTAACAGATTGACTGCCAAACTTGAAATATAATGGGATTCCTTGAGTTCGTAAGTGTATGATCCACGAGGGGACGAGCCATCTAGCCATCGGTGATGCTTCTTTGTACCTAACGCCTGTATAGGGGGTTCACAGCCTTAGTTGGATTTTTTATCTTCTTATTAATCATAGATGTTTTCTCGTATATAAATCAGCTGCTTGCTTATCGATTAGCACGGTTGACTCCCAAACTAGAAATAGAATGGGGATCCTTAAGGTCGTAAGTGTATGATCCACGAGGGGACAAGCCATCTAGTCTTCGGTGATGCTTCTATGCGCCTAATGCCTGTATAGGGGGCCCACAACCTTAGTTGGATGTTGTATCTTTAGAGCAGTAAGTATGTGATCCAGATGGTGATGAGAAATCTGATGCCAAAGGTGATGCTTACACGGACCTAACACCCGTATGGGGGGTTTCGCAGCAGCTCTCCTTGGATAGTTGTATCTTGCCTGGATGTTTGATGTTTGGATGTGCTTGCATGAGTAGTGGTGGTGAAACCTGATACCATCCCAGCGATTCCATATCATTATTCTAAACCCAACTTTAATTCAGCTTTTACTTTCTTGCAATTAGTTTAATTAACCTCAAATCAACCTATCATTTTAAATATTAATCTTAACTCGAACTAGACTAGACCGACAAAGATTCTTAAAAACATTGTCATTTGGGTTTGATCCTTAACTATATTGTGATAAGACTCATCCGCTTGCGGGTGGTATTATTGCACTTTGGTTTTGGTAAAAGCTCGAGGATTTCAACCTCGAGTGAGTTTGTTAGTTTGTTCAAAATATCACATCAGAGAGCTACCTGGATGAGAAGATCATGTAGTTCAAGAAGATCCGACATGGATCTATGACAATCAATGAGTACAAAGCCAAGTTCATAAAGCATCTAAGGTTTTGTCCGCATATGGAAGTTATATATAAGGAGATGATCAGACATTTTGAGAAAGGTTTGAGCTCTAAGTTGACAATGTCGATGTCATCCCAAGAGAATAGATAATAGTTTTCTGCATTTATGGAGTCAGTAAGAAGGATAGATTGGTCATTTGTGGAGAAACCGGGAGGTGAATGCTAAGAAGAGGCCTGCACAGTACCAAGCACTATCATTTGGAAGCTTCAAGAAGGCTAAGTTTTCAGCACCTCAGTTGCAGCAAAGGTTAGCAATCCAGTCTCAGTTGTTGCCAAGCATTGGCATAGGTCTTACCTTTCCATCGACAGGAGCTCACAATGTGGCATCAGTATCCGTGATGGGGCCATCTAGGCCATAGTTCAAGACCAGGACTTGTCACAAGTGTAGACAAGTAGGACATCTAAGGTGGGCATGTCTTATGAAGGATGATGAGGTGATGCAACAATCGAGAAATAGTCAACAAGGGCCACAACAATGATAGTTCAACAGTGGTGGAGGCCAGGGACGAGGCCCATCATCATAGGTTGGTTCTTCTGGGCAAGTTAGTAGAGGACAGGGGCAGCAACAGGAAATAAGTCAAATCTATGCTATGAGTCAGCCAAAAGGAGTGGTCAACCTGTGAGTCATGATAGGTCAAATGGACTTATTTCATTCTAATATGTAAGCATCTTGCTTTAAAACTATTTCGATTGACCCAGGTGTGAAACACTCTTTTATCACTAGAAAAGTGATTGCTAGTTATTTTTTTCATGTTAGTCGTAGACATGATAGTCTCCTCTTAGAAACCCCTTTGGTTGGCTCTGCCAAGTTGTGGGAGGTGTGCCCTTCCTTCGTTCTTTCATTCTCGAGACTCAACATTCAAGTGGATCTAATACACTTGACATGCAAGGATTTGATGTGATCCTTGGAATGGATAGTTTGGACAAGTATCGGGCGGTCTTGTATTGTAGTGCCAAGGTGGTGACATTTTTTGACGATGATGTTTCATGGATCTTCCAAGCTGATCAGAAGATTCTTCTGAAGTGTCTGGCGTCAACTATGATGGTAGAGGAGATGATGTGGTGGGACTATGAGGCTTTTCTAGCACATGTGGTGGATACTAAGGTGATGAGTCCTAGTATCTAGGAAGTGATAGTTGTCTGTGAGTTTGAAGATGTGTTTCCCGATGAGTTCCCAAGTGTTCCCCCACCCTGAGAGATTGATTTTGATATCAATTTGGTCCCCAATATACAACCAATAGCACATACACCATACATTGAGATGCAAGAGCTGAAGAAGTATTTGTAGGAGTTGCTTCAAAAATTCTTTATTAGACCGAGAACATCTCCTTGGGGTGCTCTAGTGTTGTTTGTTAAGAAGAAGGATGGATCAATGCAGTTGTGCATTGATTACAGACAATTGAACAAGGTGACGATCTAATATAAGTATCCTTTATCTCACAATATATGATCTATTTGATCAATTGAGGGGTTTTGTAGTCTTCTCAAAGATAGACCTAAGGTTAGGTTTTCGCCAAATGTGGATCAAGGTGGATGACATACCTAAGTCAACTTTTAGGACTCAGTATGGTCATTACGATTTCGTGGTTATCCCATTCGGGCTAACCAATGCACCAATGGAATTCATGGACTTAATGAATGGGGTGTTTCAGACTTATCTTGACCAGTTCGTGGTGGTATTCATCAATGACATATTGATCTACCCCTATGACAACCAACAACATGAGCAACATCTATGACAGGTGTTGACCTTGTTGAGACATAACAAGTGTACGCTAAGTCCAACAAGTGTGAATTCAGATTGAAGGAGGTGTCTTTTCTAGGACATGTCATATTTGATGAAGGTGTGCATATGGATCCCAAGAAGGTTCAGTCTGTGTTAGGATGGGAACAACTGAAGCCAACGACAAAAGTTTGTAGTTTTTTGGGTTTGGCAGGATACTATAGGATATTCATCAAGAACTTCAATGTAGTGGTGTTGCCCCTAACAAAGCTGACGAGGAAAGATGTGCCTTTTTTGGAGGATGACAATTGTTAGTATTCTTTCCAGCTATTGAAGGAAAAGTTGACCAGTACACAAGTGTTAGTATTGCCTGAGCAAGGGAAGGGTACATAGCCTTTTGTGATGCGTCAAAGAATAGTTTAGGTTTTGTACTGATGCAAGATAAGAACATGATTTTTTTTTTGCTTTGTGACATCTTAAGAAACACAAGGAGATATCCTACGCATGATCTGGAGCTTGCAATGGTGGTCCATGCATTGAATATTTGGAGACACTACCTTTATGGTGAGAAGTGTCAGATCTTTACTGACCATATCAATCTAAAGTACATCTTCTCGCAGCAGGAGTTGAACATGCAGCAGAGACACTGGATGGAGATGATTCAAGACTATGATTGCATCGTATATTACCATCTAGGGAAGGAGACTGTGGTGGCAAATGCTTTGAGAAGGAAGTCTTCTTCATCATCATCAGTGGGTAAGGCACAATTGTGCTCTTTGGTGTACCATAAGAGAGACATGTTTGTCTCCTTGCATCACATGAATGTGAAGCTAGAGGTGTCCTTGTTAGAAGGACTATTGACATAGTTGCAAGTGAAGCCTATGCTAAGGTAGAAAATTAGATATGTGTAACGTGATGATATCATGATACAACAGATCTGATAAGAGTTTGGCAGCGAGAAGCATGATGGCTTCCATGAGTTAGAGGATGGTAAAGTGTGTTACCACAGTAGAGAGGTGGTTCTTGATGTTGTTGATCTGAGGAAGTTAGTTTTGGAAGAGGCTCACTCTTTGATGTGTGTTATGCACACAGGTAACATCAAGATGTACTAGAACTTGAAGGACATGTATTGGTGGCCTGGTTTTAGGTGAAATGTAGCTGAGTTCGTGGCTTAGTGCACATTGTGTCAGTAGGTTAAGGAAGAGCACAAGAAAGTTGTAGGGACTTTGAAATCATTACATATACCACAGTGGAAATGGGATCATATCACGATGGACTTTGTGGTTGGTTTTCCTAGGACAGCCAAAGATCATGATTCCATATGGGTGATCGTTGAGAGGTTGAATAAGTCAGAGCATTTCCTTCTGATGAAGGCAACATATATAGTAGAAAGATTTATGGTCAATATGTCAATGAGATCATTTGTTTTCATGCAATCCAAATATGACCAAACTAAAACATAATCTTGTTTTTCATGATCTATGTTACATGCATGGTTTAGTGGATGCATGGTTGATGTGTGGCATGTGGCACTTATTTGCATGACACCTAACACCTTTTTTCTCTCTACCCTTAGGTATATGTACCCCTCTTCTTTCATTCATATGATCCTTTTTCACCCTCTCCCTTTCCTTGATTTTGGCTCTTGTGTGCTTGGTGGAGAAGAAGCTCATCTTTGGTTCTTGGTGGCAGAAATCCTTTCGTATGTGGTGATTCAAGTTTGGAGCTACTCATCCTTGGTGATCTTTGGTTATTCTTTGATCCTTCCATGGTTTACTCTTCCTCTTTAAGCCTAACCCATGTGGCCTAAATCTACTTGACGGTGATGATGATGGTTTTGTATAAATCTCGATTTGGATTTTGTTACATTGGTTCTTGGTTTGGTTCTTTTTAGTATAAGATGAAGTTTCTGGACCTATTTTCATGTGTTGGACTTCAATTTATACCTATCACACTATGGTTTTCACACTGACCTTGTGTGATGTCGGTTTAAGGTTATGATGGCTAACTTTCCCATGAAGTTCCACCCTAATGACGCTTGAACTTCTTGGTATGTATAGTTGTTTTGTGGACTTGTTCTCTTGGTGTTGGACACTTTCTCTGAGGACATTTTTCTAAATGTTGATGATGTCCCTTGTTGGGTCATTAAGGATGTGTGGGTCAATGGTTTTGTGGTTATTTTGGTCTCTGGATTTTCCTTGGTCACTGATCTAGTTTGTGTTTGGCCGCTGAAGACTTCTTCGGCCTAGATCTTCTCTTCAGTCACTGGTTGATAGTTTTTGACCATGGTGCTTATGCCTTCATCGAAAGTTGAGAACAGGAGGTGTTCCTAGTTGCTGAACTGGTTTTTGATCTAGGGTTCCCATCGACCATGGGTCTCTTCGACCACTAGTGTATGTGGGTGGTGTTTGGTTGCTGGTCTTGGTCATGACCTTCGACCATCATTGTATATGTTCTTTAACCACATAGCCTCTTCATCTGTTGCCTTCTTGAGTCGATGTCTTTTCTTGGGAATGTTGTCCTCTGGTGTTATGGGGAAGTGATGAATCTACATGCTCCAAGAATGTGGGAAAATGAGATATCTAGGGTTTGATCATAGTATTGTGATGCAAACCCTGGTCGGCTATATGTGCAATACCAACACCAATTTCCAAGTATAGAATGTACTTATTGAGCTTGTTTGAATGAATGGCACAAGATGATGTTTTCTCTATCCTACTTCTGTAATCCTAAATTTGTAGGTGGAATAAATAACATAGCTAGTAAATGTTATGGTATGTTTGATATGACATAGGGTGATGGTTATGAGTCCTTATGAGGCACGTTGAGACAATGATGTGACACATGGATTATGTAATTGGTTCCTATGACCTGCAAGAGGCTCAATACCTAGTGTGAGGTCATATCCTCTAGTGATATGATGAGGGATTGATATCCCATGGCACTTTAATAATTGTGATATATTTTATGGCAGTCGTATCATGTGATGAAGTGACAAGTTTTTACTTCTACATTTTATATCTTCTGGAGTTGTATTATACTATTTTCTTTGTAGAGTTTGTTTAGGGTTTATACATTGTAACTTGATTGATGCTAAAAGATACTCAATTTTCTTAATTAACCAAGTGAAACCCAAACAATGTAGTTTCCTTGTTCCATAGATCCATCTTCAGCGTTAGTTTTTACTAGATGATGAAATGGGTTTTCTCTTAGTGGAAGCTCGGAGTCATTTATTGGGAGTATATGCATTTCACAAGATTGGCTGCAGTCATACCCTGGAAGGAGAATAGTCAAAGACTTATATCATGTGATTTGATTCAGTATATATGTGGTATGTTTTGAGGATGGTTGCGGTCATACTTTGGTAGGAGTATGGCTACGGTCGTAACTCAATTTTTACTAGTTTTGTGCCTATACTATGGCAGACTAGGTTGTCTTACACTTGGACTTTATATGTCACTGCGTTGGTGACTCTGACTGACTAAGGGTGTGGGAGATCATAGGATTTTGGGTCCTCCTAGATCTTGTATGACACTAATTTTGACTTAGCAATGGTCAGTTGGAGCATGAGTGGTAGACCTCATCTCCTCAGTTCATAATAAAAGATATAACACAGCCATGTAGTATATTTATTAGGGTTAAACACGACTCACATTAGATGACGCCTTTTCCTTATCTCTTGTACTAATTCTTGAATTATAATGTGGTAAGAGAAATCAACTATTATACATGTTCTTCATGTTCCTTCTAAATGCATAACTTGTTCTACTTCTCAATTGTAGTTACCTAAACTATTTAATATGTGATATCAGTTATATATATATATATATATATATATATATATATATATATCACTGAACTGAATCTGTTTATACGGTTAAATCTACTCTGTGTAATCTACATGTGTTAATAATAGACGTTGGCAGAGAGTTATATCTCTTGTTGGGATGTTGGTCTCTCCCCATGGGTTCCCACATATTTTAGGTGGTCGTGCACAACAAGGTAGTGATCATGTTGTTGACGCAGAGTAGTAAGAGGAGAAGTAGGTGTTTAAGATTGGACATGCTACTAGTGTTTTGTAGTAGAGTCCTATGTGTCATCTATGTATTCTCAGGTCCTTGGGAAGGTTTTGGGTGGTTTTGTATACCGATACGAGGTTTTTGTAGTATGTCATGGTTGTACAAATATGGCGTGTGTATGTGAATTGGTTTTTATATGTAATATGTTTGTGGATTTATAGCCACTGAATAGTGATGTGTACATCCTTATGACATGTTAGGTAATACAGGTGATCATTTTTTGGACTCATATGAAAATGTCCAGCTTTTATTGTCTTATGGAACCGGTTTGAATTTACCGTGTTTTCTAGTAACGCGAATGTTTAGTATTTATTGTATGCTTTGTTTTGAGTTATCTCGATGTGGTGATTATGTGGCATCATAGGTATGGAAGGTTGCAAGGCATATACCTGATCATGGAGTAAGTCCAATGACAATCCTTGCAACGATGTGCTTCTTTCTCAAGCAACACCTTTCTAGCAGTGGGTAGCGTCCTCATGATGTAGCACCACAGATGGTGGTTGACGAAGTGCTCCTAGCATGATGGAAATGACCTACACCCTCGACATTGTCCTGGTTGACCACTGGGAACTCCTCGTCATTCTTCTATAACTAATGACAAGGAGTTGTCCCTTCGCGTTGTCAACGTGATAGTGTCAACTTTCTCGCCATTGGGTATCTCTAACTTTTACGGGTAAGATGTCTTTGGCTCTCATGATATGAGAACATTGATATGAAAAATGTTTGTACTGAGAGCCTTTGTCACCCCACCTCTTATATAGGAGTGGATGGGTTAGGGTCTCCACAAACTTGGGAATATGATGGGACATATTTCATGAGTTTTCAATTTATGTGAACCACAAGGAGGTCGACTAGCATGCCAGTCAGTCAATGGACACTCGAGTTGGTTGATTGGCTATTTTTCCTATTCAAAAGTATTGGCTTTTAATGTGACGAATAATGTTCATCATGAAATCCACATCAATCCTTGATCCAGTCCTACTGATCATCTAGTCAGTCGAATGGACTTACCAGATGGTCGACTGGACACTCTAGTTTATTGACTCAAATTCCCAGTTGGTCTACTGTACACTCCAGTCATCCAACTATCATTTGATGTTGTTTTATTTCCCTACACACTTTAGTAACCAATTTAAACCTCATCCATGATTTAACTCCTATTCTAGGTGCATCCTATGCATGTGACCCTATAGGTCCCAAATTACATTGGCAATGAATGTCCATAACCAGATTATGACATCACAAACAATGAGTGGTATCTATCAACACGTCATTGCTACCCAAGTAATTGGAGAGTTGGAGAAAATCTTCAACATATATTTGTGATCTATGTTACATGGATTGTAGAGTTCATTTGTATGTGATTTCCAAATTGCACTTGAGGCATGAACTCATCACCCTATTAATATTAAATCCATGTTTATTGAACTAGAGCATATTGTATGTCACGTCCAGATCACAAAAACATGATTTACTTAAGCGGAAGTGTTCATTAGCAGCGGATTAACACAGAAATCACTAAAAATTAAAACCATTTTCAAAGAGATCCAAAACACAGGAAAACTCTTTTATCAAGAACCAAAGTACTATATTTACAACCTGGTTCATAAGTACATTTTTCTATACCATCTCTTCTCAAGGATTACAAGCATCAACTGCCTTGTTAAAGCTATATACAGACAGTATAAGAACCTTGAGGCATCAAGCCAAAATCTCATATCGATTCATCAAAAGTACTAACTACTACTCCAAGGACTTGAGAGTACAGAGACAACACATATGACTATCTATACAAAACATGACAGCCAGTGCCTCCACCTGGGTTATCACTATTGTCCATGTTGCTTCTGGTGTTGCTCTTCCCCTGCAATAGGGTTTCTGCCTCTTCTTCTGCGTCTACCTAAAAAGTTGGATCCCACGGGGGTGAGACAATTGAAAATTGTCCCAGTGAGAGATATAACTCTCCGCCAGAAATATTATTATTGCAGATTAATAGAATAAGGCTGAGCAGAGGAATCATGTATATTCAACAACAGATAATTCAATGTCTAAACAACTTCTAGCACTATTCTTATTCAAAGCATTTCAGTTGTAAATTGATAAAGCAGCATATCATATAGGAATATGAAGAAAATGTATAACATTTATCCATCTGGGATATACTAAGAAAAGTAACATCAACCGTTGGTTCTTGTATTTCAACCTTAAGCAAATACGATACACGATTGATTACATTTTACAATCATACTTAATGCCCTGAGGAGATGAGGTATACCGCTCATACTCCAACCGACTATTATGAAATCGAAATCGGTACCATACATAGGTCAATGGAAGAGTCAGTTTCCCATGACCTCATCCTCCTTAGTCAGTGTGAGGACAAAAGGTAGGACATCTTGTGTCTCTGCTAAATATCTTTCCAGGGTATACTGGCAACTTCGCTATAGAGTTACAGTGGTAGCTGTACTCTTTTTGCAATCGAGAGATTTCATGTTTATCTCACATCGATCTAGCATTAACATCATCGGGAGATTAGTGATAAATCCATCCCGGCATTCAATAGATTAGTGATACATCCATCCCGACATATATAATGAAGGATTGAGAGAATTAATTTTTATCTCACATCAATTCCTCCATTAGGGCATAAGGATATTCGCACCCATAACCCCCACATACTCAATAGTATGCCCTCCAGGAGTTCCAGTAGGAAAACATGTTTCACCGTCACCAAACTACTGACGATGATGGATCTATGGCTAGGGCTCTACATGATAAGATTTCACTTGATTAATTAATTACATTACCATACTCTTTTTAGCATCAGTCATGTTTTCAAACATAAATTATTATAACAAATGCTACAAAGAATGTGTAATGCTTCTATCGAGTGCTTTTCAAAACTTTATGAAACATTGGGATCTCAATCCCTTGTCACATCAGGGGTATTCTCATCCCTTAACATCTCATCATCATGATTATGGAATATGGGTATTCAAACCCTCAGTTTATAAAAGAACACTTGTTACCATTTATCAGGTAACTAATACGTTCAGGTCATCTGACCAAGGTAAACATGATACTTGCAATACAGGCATCTCACTTGGCACTTAAAGCCCATTAATCTCATGTTACATCTTATTAGGTAACAAAGCATATTATGTCTCACAAGGCCCATAAAAAATTTTCAATAAAACATCATAGCTCATACCTGGCTATGTTCAACATCTCATGATACCTTCATGATTAGTAAACATGATAACAGTTATATCAATTACATATCAGCATTATGTAATGTAAGAGTAGCATCACTATTCCCTCATTAGAGTTAGACTTTCCCAATTCATGTCAATTAGGAATACTCATCCCATTAGGGTTATTGTTTATCATCATATTGTCCAACATTAGTATTTCATGCAGTATAACCCAAGATTAGGGCTTCACATACCTTTACCCTATATCAGGGTTAGGATTTCATATAGCATTATATAACATCACCCTGGGATTAGAGTTCACATCACATTTCTAGATTAGGGTTTCTCTTGACATCACCCTTAATTAGGGTTTCACATAACATCACCCTTAATTAGGGTTTCACATAACATCACCCTTAATTATGGTTTCACATAACATCACCCTTAATTAGGGTTTCACATAACATAACCCTTAATTATGGTTTCACATGTCATCACCCTTAATTAGGGTTTCACATACCATCACCATTAATTAGGGTTTCACATAACATCATCCTTAATTAGGATTACACATGTTGTCACCCATAATTAGGGTTACACATGTTGCCACCCTTAATTAGGGTTTCATATCACTTTTCATCGCCCTATATTTGGGTTTTACACATCATTACCCTGAATTAGGGTTTCTTACAACATTTTCCCAAATTAGGATTTCATGAAGCTTTACCCGAATTTAGGGTTCATGAAACATCCTCTTTTAAATTGGGGTTTACCAATAAAATGCCCTGAATTAAGGCTTATCATATGATTACCCTAAATTAGGGTTACACCATTACCCTAGATTAGGGTTTCACTTAGCATTTCCCTAAATTAGGGTTAGGGTTCGTTAACCTTCTCGATTAGGGTTTTATGATCTCACCGTCCTGGATCATACCCTAAATTACATATTGTATTTGTTTTGAGAGTGTCGAGGTTAAATCACTACATGATTGTCATTCATGTATAAGTTCCTCTCTCTCATTCTCTCTAGGAGATTAATTACTTTAGTCTCAATTAGATTTGAATCAACTTGAATGAAGAGTTGACATAGTGTATTAGGTCATTGCTCCCATAAGCATCAAATGTCAATTATTCTAGGCATACTTACTCATTAAGTACCTTAGTGATACTTTTATTGTAATCAACCTTGAGATACTTTATAATCACTCATTTAGGTTTTGAGAATAATTGATCCTTCAAACGATCTTGGGGTACTGAACCTCCATTCGGTCTTGAGTTACTTGACCTCCATTCGGTCTTGAGGTGCTTGACCTCCATTTGATCTTGAGGTGATTGACCTCCATTCGGTCTTGAGGTGCTTCACCTCCATTCGATCTTGAGGTGCTTGACCTCCATTTGGTCTTGAGATGCTTGACCTCCATTCGATCTTGAGGTGCTTGACCTCCATTCGGTCTTGAGGTGCTTGACCTCCATTCGATCTTGAGGTGATTGACCTCCATTCAGTCTTGAGGTTGTTTGACCTCAAATGGTCTTGAGGTAATTGACCTCCATTCGGTCAACTCTCCTAAAAGGTCAATATGACCAAACAGTTTTGAAGATCAAATTACCCATTCGATCTTGATCACTTTTACCCATTCGGTTTGACCACTTTTGCCCATTCGGTCTTAATCAATATTACCCATTCGGTCTTGATCAATTTTATCCATTCGGTCTTGATCAATTTTATCCATTCAGTCTTGACCACTTCCATCAATTAAGGCTTCAATCAATTCAATCGATTGGAGTTTGCAAATGGTGGATTCTCCATCATTGGGACTATTATAAATAATTTATTTAGAACCATTAGATCAACATCCAACTACCTCAGCATTTGACCTTCAAATGGTTTGGGACCACTTGATCCCAAACGGTCTTGAGACCGTTTGATCCCAAACGGTCTTGAGACTATTTGATCTCAATTGTTCTTGAGACTGATTGGACTCAATTATGAAACCGTTTGCACAAGATATTATTGAGGTGTGTGCTTAATATGGCGTCATCTTCTTCAAGCTTCATACCTTCGAATATTTCAGGGATTCTTGTGGTGATTTCAACAATCAATCAAAAGGAATTTCGAGAATGAAGAAAGATTCAATAAATGTAAGAAAAAGGAAATCAATAATAGCATTTCTTTGGTCGGTAAAAAATCATGTTACTAAGCTTTAAGTTCCCAAAACTTTGGGTACAAGAGATTGCACCCCCAAAACAAACCTGAAAAGAACATCCAACAACTAGATAAACTGACTGAGCTAAGCTACTAAAACATAGTAACTAACTACCTAAACAACAGAAAGGGGCAGACCCACAATACAGACTCAGAGGTAGCCAGAGATACAACCTAGACCCACAATACAACTCATACTGACATAGGCAATAGATCCTTCCTCTGAAAGTATGGTAGAATGAGCAGCCAGAGTCATCAATTCAGTATCCAGGAAAACCCATGAGCAGCATGGAAGGAAACCCATCTACTATCATCTAGGCACAATTTCTGACGATCAAAAGAATCAATCAAGAAAGCCTGCAGCACAATGATCCTTTAGCACAAATTAACTCAACAAGCTAATCATTCACACACTGGCTTTAAAAACTGCATCTGAAAGAATGTGGAATAACCAACCAGCAAAGACATCTGAACCAGATAAATCAAAGACCTAGGCCCAATTGATTAACTCTTTTACTAACTAGTAACCAAATACGATCTCCAGCAAGCTAAGCAATCATCAAAAAGAACCAAAAAGATGGTCTCATCAAATCATAGAGCCTAGATGACTGTCTGCTCACTCACTAACATTAAACTCATTTCCTGAAAAAATGAGGGTTGATCACCAACCTAAGAGCTATGAAACTCAGACCCCAACTCCAAGAAATCGACTGATAACTCCTTAAAACCAGCTCGAGACCAGCAGCAACACAAGACCAGGACAGAGATAAAAATGAAGCACCTCAACTCCCATCCCTCTTCATCTTTGCTGACTTCTTTTTCCTATTGTCCCAAGATTCCTCAAACTCCAGAGATTCAATCACCAAGCGGTCAGAATCAATCCCTGAAAGGGAGTCTTCCATAGAGCCATCATCATCATCGATGAGTTGTGTCTTCCTCAGTTGGTAGTCAGCCGAACAACCACTAATTTCCCAGATTTTGTTAACCTTCCACGAATCAG
Organism: Alisma plantago-aquatica; assembly: GCA_963693085.1. Lineage (NCBI taxonomy): Eukaryota > Viridiplantae > Streptophyta > Magnoliopsida > Alismatales > Alismataceae > Alisma > Alisma plantago-aquatica. The sequence continues at coordinate 575,450,388 of OY856411.1, forward strand.
AACAATTGCGAGCAAGTTCCAATTCCCAATCGAGATTAAGGTTGTCCATATTGCATATTGGGGATGACCCAATCATATCCGGTTCCATAATCCCACCTACATGACCTTTGGGTTGATGATCACGAGCCAAAGCACAACTAGTGAGGACTACTTCTTGAACCTGCTGAATGATGAAGTTCTGCAAGCTCTCGTCTTCATCAGCAATACCTACAGGCGTCACCAACGATCCTCCTTGTTCTTCAGCAACCTGAGTCACTTTGTCTTTAGAGGCATTTATGCAAACACCTCTCTGCTTCCCGTGCCTTACCTGCAAATCATTGTCCGTGATTGGTTTCCTTGCCTTCGACTGGTAGGAGGAAGCCCTGTGCCCGAACAGCTTACAGCTTGGACAGGATGCCGGCTTTGAAACAATCTCAACCTTCAACTGCTTGACAGTTGAATCCACTTCAACCTTAGTCGACCTAGGCAGTGCAGATCCACTACAAATCTCGACACAGGCTATTGCAGCACCCAAGCAACCGGTGGTCGTTGAGCTGTCGTCGAAGTCGACTGGCTTCCCTATCGTGCTCGCAACTCTTGCGATGCTGCTGCAAGTCCAAGGAACACCGGCATTTTTTATTCTAATCCATATCGGAACCTGAGGGGAAGACAGAGGGGGGAGAAAGATTTCGGGCTTCCATGAATGGGCGATAACCAGTGACCCATCCATGAACCATGGTACCTCATCCAGCACACGGTCTCTTTCTGTTTTGGACGGCATCTTGATGATGAAGGCCTCCCTCTCTTCAGCGAAGACTTCAATTGCTCCACTGGGGCGCCACGTCCTTCTGATCCAGCCAGTAAGGTGCTCACGGTAGGGTTTCCTTCTGACGAAACAAATAGAAATATACTCGCCCCAATCCAGCACGGGACAATTCCGGCTAGAGATGGAGGCGCATTTCACCCCATCTTTAAGGATTGGCTCGATATACTCGATGGTAGCAACCCCATCGAACTCCCGGTCTTGTCTACTGGAGCTCAACCAGTCGGCAATCCGCGAGGTGGTGGCTGCTCCGTTTACAGGGTGGGTTGGCATGGAGGAGGAGGAGGATGCCTCCGCCGCCTCCTTTCCTTTGGATTAAGTGGGCGATCCAGCATGGCCAGGGTTGATTTGCTTGCCTCCATCCCCAGGTTCCGCAGATGGACAACCTGGAGGAGTCGTCGGAGACGGCTCTGCAGCAGCAATGGTCTTCTCCCCGCGGCCGCCAGGAAATCGCCCACGACCTCACCCACGCCCTCCGCATCCCCTAGCCATCGCGTTCCAGGTCAATTTCACATTGATAATCCACCTTAAAAATAACCCACCTTAAGCTTAAAATTGAATCCAAGCTTCAAAATTCACGTCCTCAATGGTGAATGAAGCTTCCTCAACTTTACAAGGCTCGTCCTCAAGCTTTTAAGTGAAAAGGAATAGCTAGGATTGAAGATTGAATGAAGAAAAGAAGAAATCAAGCATTGATTTTCTATTTCCACCATGAAATTAAGGTTGAAGATGATTAAGGAGTTTACCTCCAGGTTGGAGTTCGTCCTCCTATTGCTCCTAAGTTCCCTTGTGTTCAACCAAAGCAAGGAGAGAAAGAAAATCCAAAAAAGAGTCTTTATGTGGTGGAAAATGAGATATATATAAAGGAACTTCAAGGAGAGAGAAAGTCTTTCAATAATCTTTTAATTCCCAAAATTGGTGCCACATCTCCCCCTCAATTCCTTGCATGCAAATCCATCTTCCCCACCTTCGAATTCCTCTTCATTATCCATGAATTAAAGGAAAGCAAATTAAGCACCTTAACCATTATAATAATAATATCCAAAATTGAGTGGATATTACATTTTAGTTAACTAATGTGAGTGGGCTCTCCACTCACTTTAGATATTTCGTAGCCTTTGCAAGGCACAAGGACGTTCACACTTATAGAAATTCAAACATCACATTTTTGGTTGAAAGGCTCTTCAATTAATATATTTATTTTTGCATTAAATTGAATTAGGGTTTCAATTATGCTTAAATCTTGATTATTTTAATATCAAGATTCTCTCTCCTCTTAAGAGATTCAAATAAGACGCCCCTCTGATTTTTTTTGTCTCCAAATGATGCCAAGAAATATTAGGGACTCTCTAAAGGTGGTATTTTTCATATTGAACCCAAGGTTTTGGGTAATTTGCACATTACACCAAAACTAGGTTTCAATGCACAAACATTGCTTAACAAGCTCTTTCTTGGTATTCAAGCTATCACAAGCCATACCTCTACATCATTCTCATTCTCATGATGCTTCAACACTTGAGGAACATTTATCATGTAACATTTGCAAGTTAACCCCTCAACTTGGGTAATTTGCACTTTAGTCTAAAACAAGCAAACTAGTGTTTCAACATTATTCAAAAAGGACTAAAATTGAAACATAAGTTCCTCTTGGGCCTTAATTACTTTTCAAAGGATAAAATCAATCATATAATTAAATTTATTAAGCAAAACATCTATGGTTAAAGCATAACCCAGGTCAGGGATGTTACAAATTATCCACCCCTAATAGGGATTTCATCCCCGAAATCATCAAGAGAAAAGAGAAGGGTACTTCCTCCTCATCTCTTCCTCTATCTCCCACGTAGCTTCTTTAATGCCACGGTGATGCCAAATAACTTTCACAGGGCGTATGTCTTTCTTTTTCAGCTTTTTAATTCTTTTATCAAGGATCATCACAGGTCCTTCAACATATGACATATCATCATTTAATTCTACCTCCACAGGTTGCAAAACTAACTCTGTGTCAGGATGACACTTTCTCAGCATGGAGATATGGAACACTGGATGCAACTTATGCAGCTCAGGTGGCAACTCCAGCTTATAGGCTACCTTTCCAATCCGTTCAATGATTGGATAAGGCCCCATAAATCTGGGATCTAACTTTCCCTTCTTTCCAAATCTAAGAACACCTTTCCAACGTGAGACCTTGAGATATACTTTGTCTCCGACTTGGAATTATAAAGGTCTTCATCGTTTGTCAGCGTATGACTTCTGTCTGTCCTGTACAGGCTTTAACTGTTGCTGGATTACTTTAATCTTCTCAGTTGTCTGCTGCACAAGCTAAGGACCCAAAAGTTGATATTCTCCTCTTTCATACCAACATAAAGGAGATCTACAACGTCTACCATACAAAGCTTCATATGGTGCCATATCAATACTGTGCTGATAGATATTATTGTAAGAAAATTCTATCAAGATCGGGTGTAGATCCCAACTTCCTATAAACTGAAGGACACATGCCCTAAGCAAATCCTCCAAGGTTTGTATGGTTCTCTCAGACTGTCCATCTGTTTGTGGGTGAAAGGCAGTACTAAACCTTAACTGCGTACCCAAATCTTTATATATTCGTTCCCAAAAATGACTCATGAACTGGGGTCCTCTATCAGAAACAATTGTAACGGGTAGCCCATGTAACCACACTATCTCATCTATATATATTTGTGCTAGCTTCTCAGCAGTGTAGGTTGTCTTGATAGGAAGGAAATGTGCTATCTTAGTCAACCTATCAACTATCACCCATATGGAATCATGACCTTTGGTTGTTCTAGGCAAACCAACCACAAAGTCCATGGTCACATGATCCCATTTCCACTACGGTATAGGCAAAGGTTGCATTGTTCCTATGGGCTTCTGATGTTCACATTTAACCTGTTAACACACCGGACACCGCATAACAAACTCAACAACATCTTTCTTCAATCCAGGCCACTAATACATATCTTTCAAGTTATGATACATTTTGGTGCTCCCTAGATGCATTGCATACATCGAAGAATGAGCTTCTTCCAAGACTAACTTCCTTAAGTCATTGTCATTAGGTACTACCATCTTACCATGGTAACAGACTACCTGATCTTCTGACTCATGAAAGCCATCCCATTTCTCACTACCATACTCTGACCTGATCTGCTGAACTATAGTATCAACTTGATGTGCTTCTTTAATCTGATGTCTCATAGTAGGTTTCACTTGCATCTCAGCTAACAGCCCGACTAACAAATATACCTTAAGTTGTATATTGTTTTGCCTCATATAGATAAACATATCTCTTTTAAAGCACACTAAGGAGTTCAACTGTTCTTTATCTAGGGCTGGTGATGATGATTTCCTACTTAGTGCATCAGCCACAAAATTAGCCTTCCCTGGATGATAATCAATTATACAATCGTAGTCCTGGATTAATTCCATCCTGTGGCGTTGTCTCATGTTCAATTCATGTTGTGAAAAGATATATTTTAAATTCTTATGGTATGTGAAAATCTGGAATGTTTCTCCATAGAGATAATGTCTCCAAATCTTCAAAGCATGGACCATAACAGCTAACTCTAGATCATGTGTCGGATAATTCTCTTCATGTTTCTTAAGCTGTCGAGAGGCAAAAGAAATCACATGATTATCCTGCATCAACAAACATCCTAGGCCATTCATATATGCATCACAGAAAACTATGTACCCCTTCCCTTGCTCAGGTAACACCAGCACAGGTGCACTTGTTAACCTTTCTTTCAACGATTGGAAAGAATGTTGACATTTGTCATTCCAGACAAAAGGAACCTCCTTCCTGGTTAACTTGGTTAGGGGTAAAGCTATAGAACTGAAGTTCTTAACGCATCTCCTGTAATAGCCTACCAGTCCTAGGAAATTGCGTATCTCTGTTGGTGTCTTTGGTTGTTCCCATTGTAGAATAGATTCTACCTTCTTAGGATCAACCCCGGATACCTGAGGCAGTTATTATGTGTCCTAGAAAAGAAACTTCTGGTAACCAAAATTCACATTTGCTAAACATAGCATATAGATTATGCTCTCTTAGAAAAGTTAAAGCCTGACAGAGGTGCTTCTCATACTGTTGAGCATCTCCACCGTATACCAAGATGTCATCTATGAAGACTACTATGAACTGATCAAGAAAAGGTCAAAAGATTCTATTCATGAGTTCCATGAATGCAGTTGGTGCATTAGTTAGTCCAAACGGCATAACTATGAACATATAGTGACCATACCTTGTCCTAAAGGCAGACTTAGGTATGTCACTCTCCTTGATACGCAACTCATGATATCCCGACCTCAGATCTATCTTAGATAAGATAGTTGCACCACACAACTGATCAAACAAGTCATCGATCCTTAGCAGAGGATACTTGTTCTTTATGGTTACTTTATTCAATTGTCTATAATCAATGCATAACCGCATCGATCCATCCTTCTTCTTGACAAAGAGAACCGGAGCACCCCATGGTGAAGTACTCGGTCGAATAAAACCTTTCTCAAGCAACTCATGTAGCTGTTTCTTGAGCTCTGCCATCTCAGCAGGTGCCATTCTATATGATGTTTGTGCTATTGGTTGTGTGCCCGGGATTAGATTAATCTCAAAATCAATCTCTCGGGGTGGAGGTACACCTAGAAGTTCCTAAGGAAACACATCTTCAAACTCCCTAACTATCGGAACTTCAGAAAGATTAGAACTCTCCATTGTGGTGTCTACCACATGTGCCAAGAATGCAAAGAATTCTTGTCTCATCAGCTCCTCATCTACCACAGCTGACACAAGACAAGTTGGAAGAATCTTTCTATCTCCCTAAAAGATCCATGTGTCACTATAATCTGTGAATACAACTTGCTTGGAAACACAATCCAAGACAACCTTATATTTTTCTAGGGTGTCCATCCCAAGGATTATATCAAACCTGTGCATCTCAAGTCTGTAACATCCCTGACCATGGTTAAGCCTCAACCCTAGATGTTTTTCTTAATAAGGTTGATTATATGCTTGCTCTTATATCTTGAAAAGTAATTAAGGCTCAAGAGGGACTTATATCTCAATTTCAATCCTTTTTGAATAATGTTGAAGCAATGTTTGCTTATTTTGGACTAAAGTGCAAATTACCCAATATGAGGGGTTGACTTGCAAATGTTCCTATAGTATTGAAGCATCATATGAATGAGAATGATGCAGAGGTATGGCTTCCACAAGCCTGAATAACAAGAAAGAGCTTGTTGAGCAATGTTTGTGCACTAAAACCTAGTTTTGGTGTAATGTGCAATTTACCCAAAACCTAGGGTTCAATATGCAAAATATCACTATTAGAGGGTCCCTAATCATTCTTGTCATCATGTAGAGGCATGAAAATCAGAGGGAAACCTCATTTGATCACTTTGGAGGAGAGAGAATCTTGATATTAAAATAATCAAGATTTAAGCATAATTGGAACTTTACTTCAATTTAATGCAAAAATAAATATATTAATTGAAGAGCCCTTCAACCAAAAGGTGAGGAATGATTTTGCAAAAGAATGGACGACCATGTGCCTTGCAAAGGCACGAAAATATCTCAAGCAAGTGGATAACCCACTCACATTAAATAAAGAAAAAGTAATATCCACTAATTTTTGGATATTATTATTATAAGGGTTAAGGTGCTTAATTTCTTTTCCTTTAAATTCATGGATAATGAAGAGGTTTGCAAAGGGAAAGATGATAGATTCTTGGGCAAGGAGTTGAGGGGGAGATGTGGCATCAATTTGATAAATTAAAGGAATTAATTACTACTTTCTCTCTCATTGAATTTCCTTATAAAAACACCACTTCCAACTCAATTCAAAGGCTTTTTCGATCCTTCTTTCTCTCCTTTCTTGAAAAACAACTAAGGAAGCTTAGGAGCAATAGGAGGACGACACCCAACCTGTAGGTAAGCTCCATGATTTCTTTTCACCTTGATTTCATGGTGGAAATCGAAAATCAATGCTTGATTTCTCTTTTCTTCACTCAATCTTCAACTTTGGCCATTCATTTTACTCAAAAAGTTGAGAACGAGCTTAGTATAGTTGAGAAAGCCTATTTCACCATTAGGGACGTGAGTTTGGAGCTTTGAAGCTTCATTGAAGGTGGGTTATATAACGTGAACCCTTGAATATTATTATTGATTTCATATCTTTAACTATTGTTGAAAGTCTCTCTATTCTCCAAATTTTATTTGATTGATTGATGAAATCACCATGAAAATTATAGCAAGATTCATGGGTTTAGAGCTTGATGATGATGACATCATCATAAGCACACACCTCCACAAATATCTTTTGCAAACAGTTTCATGAACTTGAGACCAAACGGGCTCAAGACCGTTTGGAATCAAACGATCTCAGACTGTTTGGAGCTCAACTAATGATGTGATGGATCCAATGGATTGAATTGAATTGGTTTCAACAAGGTTCAACATTTGAAGGTCCATCAATAATCAACCCTTGATCGAGTCATTATTGAAAACCTAATTGAATTCCATGAGTTTTCCTTGTTTGGTTTGGGTCAAACGGTCTCAAGACCGTTTGGGGCCAAACGAACTCAAGACCGTTTGGGGCCAAACGAACTCAAGACCGTTTGAGGTCAGGTCATGCCCAATTTGAATGGTGGTCCAATGATTTCCAAGCAATTGGTTCCACAATGACCAATATTGAAGGTTCATCAATTTCAAACCCTAATCCAATTGGGTTCAAACCCCTAATTGAGGTTCAATTGAAGGTTGATTCAGTTGAAGGATGATCCATTAGTTCAATAGAAGGTAGGTGCATATGTTCAATTGATGAATGGTTCCATGGATTCAATTGATGAGGGAATCAATCTTGGAAACCCTAAATCAATTTGAGTGATTGAGACCATTTTTGGTCCAATCGGTTATGAGGAAATTTGGACCAAACGGTCTCAAGACCGTTTGAGTCCAAATGGTCTCAAGACCATTTGGGACCAAACAGTCTCAAGACCGTTTGGTACTAAATGATCCCAAACCAATTGAGACTCAAATGATCTCAAGTATCTTTGCACTAAACGGTTTCAAATACCAATTCTGCTAAATGGTTTCAAACCGTTTGAAACTTAATTGACCAAGACTATTGGAAGGTCTAAACGGTCTTAGACCGTTTGAGGGTCAATCTATCAAGACCTTTTGGGGTCTAGAGGGTCAAGACCATTTGGGGTCTAGTTGACCAAAATCGTTTGGAGGGTAATTAACCTAAACCATTTGAACACCAAAGTTGATCAAAGGTCAATTATTTATGGGATTATTAATGATGTAAACCAAGGGTGATTACATTAGATGTACCCTTAACATTATAGGGTAATTAGTACCCTTGAAGGGGTTAATCTTTGGAGATTATGGAAGAGAAACCTTAACACACTGCCCTAACCCTAATTGGGTGTATTAGATTAAAGAATTGACCTAATTGAGTCAATTTTGAGGTACTCCACGTCCTAGAGAGGATGAGAGAGAAAGGAATGTTTACAGGTAATGATTAAGCCTCAATTCCTTCAATATGAATAAAATATGTAATTAGGGATTGATCCATGATGATGAGATCATGAAACCCTAATTAAGAAGATTAATGAGCCCTAACCCTAATTGAGTACAATGCTAGGTGTAATCCTAATTTAGAGCATTGTTAAGTATAACCCTAATCTAGGGTAATAGTGTAACCCTGATCTAGGGTAATAATATAAGGAAACCCTAATTCAGGGTATTTTAATAATAAACTCTATTTTAAGAGGATGTTATATGAAAAGTTGTGGATGATGGACAACCTCATATCAACTATGTCTCATCCTATGATAAGTTCATATCAATTGATGATAATTGGACAATTCAAATGTATTATGTTATGACTAATACATTACATGGTGAAATATGGGTTTAGTGCATAGAGTGTTAGGATGGAAAATACCCTAACACAATATAAGCAGATGAACATGAGTAATTAGGAAAGTGATACATTTAAGATATGATAGATAACATATTCAACACTTCAAGGTTGATATACCTATATACACTTCAATATCAATGAGCAACACTTGAAGTATGTAATGTTAATTGTTACATTAAGATATAATGAATTTAATGCACTTTGATTATTAAAGCTTAGCATACTTAAGAAAGGGTTAAGCCAAGATAATAAAGTATGATGTAATCATACTCTAGTATGGATGAGAGAGAAACTCATACCTTGTGTTGATAATCATTTAATGGTAAATGATGAGAATTAATAAGTATGATTGAATACTTATGATAACTATGTATGCTCCTAAATGGGTGAAGTACTGAATAGGGGTCTGAATCAATAATATGAACATGAGAAACCCTAATGCAATAATGTGATGGGAATCTCTAATTCAGAGTAATCATATGAGAAATCCTATTTTAGGGTAATTTGATAATAAACCCTAATTTGGGTAAAAGGATATGATAAACCCTAATTTGATGTGAATAGTGCATCCTAACCCTAAATTGGGTAAAGGAATATGAGAAACCCTAATCTGATGTGAATTGTAAACCCTAATCCTAATACAGGGTGAAGGTATGTGAAACCCTAATTCTAGGTTATATTATATGAAACCCTAATTTTGGGCAATGTGATGATTAATCATAACCCTAATTCTGGGCAATGGGATAAATATCCCTAATTATCATGAAATGGGAAACCCTAACCCTAATAAGGGAATAGTGGTGTTACCTTGTTTTGCATGGTGGTGATATACGATAATGATGTAGCTGCTATGATGATCGCTATCCATGCAGATATCATGAAATGATGAGCATAGCCAATTATGAGCTATGATATATTATTAATTGAAATTGTTTCATGGGCCTTGTGAGCCATAACATGCCTTGTTGACCTAGTAAGAGGTAACAAGAGATGAAATAGGCTTTGTAAGCCATGTTAGATGATTGTGAATAAAGTATTATGTTTATCTAGGTCAGATGACCTGAAGGTATTAGTTACTTAATGAATGGTAACAAGTGTTCTATGATGAACTGAGGGTTTGAATACTCCTATTCCATAATCATGATGATGAGTTTGTTGAGAAATGAGAATGTACCTGATGAGATGAGGGATTGAGATCCCAAGATTTTTATTAATTAGTCACACAGTATCTGATGAAAGTATTACTCGCTCACTCTTTGTAGAAATTGTTATAATAATTAATGTTTGGAAACCTGATTGATGCTAAACGAATATAGTAATACACCTAATTAATCAAATGATATCATATAATGTAGTTGCCCTGACCACAGAACCATCAGTGTCAAAAGTTGCTGAATGGTGAAACGGGTTGCTCCGCGGCATAACCCGGAGTGCATATTTTTGAGTATTCAGGGGTAATGGTCGTGAATATCCTTACACCCTAATGTGGGATTGATGGTAGATAAACATTAAATATCTTAATCCTTCATTATATATACCGGGGTGGATGTATTATGAATATCCCGTTGATTTGTCGGGATGGATGTATCACGAATCTCCTGATGATTTTTAATACCGGAATCAAGGTGAGATAAACATCAAATCTCCCAATTTGCGAAGAGAGTGCAGCCTCTGCTGTAGCTCTATAGCAAAGTGCAAGTATACCCTGGAAAGCTAAATAGAAGAGACACTAGATGTCCTGCATAATGTACCCATACTGACTGGGAGGAGATGAGGTCATGGAGTCCAACTCCTCCATTGATCTTGTGTGGTACTTATTTTGACTTCACAATGGTCGGTTGGAGTATGAACGGTATATCTTCATCTCCTCAGGGCTTAAGTGTGGTTGTAAAATGTAAGCCGAGTAGCATATTTTCTTATGGATGAAATACGAGAATCATTGGTTGATGTTACCGTGCTTAGCATGTCCTAGAAGGATAAATGTTATATATGTGCTTTAATTCCCTTTGGATTAATGATGAGCTGCTTTATCAAGTTATAGCTGAAATGCTTTGAATAAGATTATTGCTCTAACATGTTTAGACATTGATCTAACTGTTATTAAAAATATAATTCCTCTACTCAAATTATATACTATTAAACTGCAATAATAATGTTTTTGGCAAAGAGTTATATCTCTCAATGGGGCAATTTACAATTGTCTCACCCCCATGGGATCCACATTTTTTTTAGGTGGTCGCAGACAAGGAAGTAGAGATCACACACAGGGGAAGGACATCAACATCAGGGGCAGCAGTGACATCTCAGGTGGAGAGTCTAGCTGTCATGTCATGTATATGTGTACATAGAGTCCTATGTGTCGTCTCTGTACTCTCAGGTCCTCAGAGTTAGTAGTTGGTTTTAATGTATCGATATGAGACTTTGGCTTGATGCCTCGAGGTTCTTATACTGCCTGTATATAGTTTAACAGAGCAGATAAAGTTGTAATCCTAGAGACGAGATGATACCGGATATGTATATGTGAACTAGAATGCGATGGAATTACTTTGGTTCTTTTTGAAAGAGTTTTCCTTTGTTGGATCTCTTATAAAAAGGTTTAAAATTTTAGTGATTTTCAGTAATCCGCTGCTAATGAACACTTCCGCTTAAGTAAATCTTGTTTTTTGTGAGTTGTTTGCCACAATTTAGTGGTATCAGAGCTCTAGGTTCACTAGGTCTATAGATACATAGGATTAAGGTTGTTGAGTTTGTTCTAGTGTCTTCCAGTGTATCTGATAGTATCTTCTGCTCATATAGGAGAAGAAGAACTTAAAGATGTCTACATCACACGAAGAACATGTTGCTGAAAGCAGCATTGCTGCACCAAGAAGTGGTGCAAAGGACTGGATTAGGAAGGAACCAGTATCTGAATATCCTCAGTTGAACCAAGAAATGATAGAGAGCCCATCTTTCCAAGCTCTGTATGGGAAATTTAGGGCAACTATGATGCATGTAGTGGACCATGCATTAGCAATGCAACCCAGATTACCAACCCCCAATGATGAAGTTATGGGCTCCAACAGGATTCCTAATCAACATCAACATGATGAAACAATAGAAAATGTGGGAAGGAATAGGTTACAACCCAAAAGCAGAATTTTCTATAGGTGTAGGAAGCCTGGACATATCATAAAGAATTGTCCAACAAAGAATAAAGAAGAGAGAATCAAGAAGACGCCTAACCAAATCTAGGAACATAGGCCTAGTAGTTCCAAAAAGGGAAAGTTTTTGGTACTACCAGTACAACCAATGTCTAATACACCAAGGCAATGGCTATCCAGAAAGGGTAAAGAACCATCTAGGCCACAGGGGGAGAATAGAATTTTTTATATATGTAGGGAGAAGGGACATCTGATGAGAGATTGTAGGGATAGAAATGTGAATATAACCCAACTGCCAAGGCAGAGTCAGCAAGATTTTCATAGGCAGTGGCAGCCTAAGGCAATGACCCATCCACGAATTAAAACAGGTCAGATGAAATAATATCATTTTGATATATATCATTTTATGATTTTATTTGTTAAAGTAGTTATTACTGAGCTTCCCTGATTAAGTCCTATGAGGACACAAGGAAGGGGAGGATCTATATTTTGTTCAATATTCTTTTAACTGCTTTATAATTTCTCTTATCTGTGTAAAGAAGGAAGAAGTATACATATATGTGGTGCCTGGAGGAAGTCCAGGGATGTTAAATCATGTGATGATGATGATATGAAAAGGAACATAATAATACATAAAGTGCATACTACCTAATCTCAGTACTTGTATACCCTGTCCATGTATATAATTATTGGGGATAAAGTGAGTATGGAACTCTTAGATTGTTATCTTTCTGATTATTCTAATTAAGTAGTCATTCTGAGATAATCTAATGAGTATAATGAAATTGGAAATATGAAATGAACATTTGTATCACATCCTAAGTACAATAAAATGGAATCTGAGATGATCTCAGATCAATATGTGTATATGAGAAAATGAAGAATATAATCCTCATAAGGTGAGAATGAGAACAAGGGAGATGATCCATGTTTGATAAAGTATGTGTGAATAGTAAATATCTTTTTTCCATGATGTAAAATTGGGAAAGGTGATGAAATCACAAAATGTTCATGAACATGTTAAGACAAAAACAAATGAAGGAATAATGATATGTAATCATCCTTATAATTCCTAAGATGATGGCAAGGAACCTAGGATGAAACAAGAGTCAATAACTCATGAACAATTGAAAATTCATATGATAATTAGAAAGGATGATAATCGCTTTTCTTTAATAAACAACCCTGAGGGATGATGGGGGTGATAAGAGGAATATATTTCCTTGTGCCATTTCCTTTCTGAGACATGGAAATCAAGTGAGTCTTATGACACTTTATATGCATGAATTAAAAATGTTTAATTAATAATTACCCCAAAAAGCATCAGTTAGTCGTGGACTTTGGTTCCAAAATAAAGATATGTGTAGCAAGTAATGTCCCAAGAAGAAAGAAAAATGGGGATGTGATGTGTTCTAAACATATATGTGATAGATACCAAGGTAAGAAATTCTTGTATCTAAGAAATATCAAGTGATATGAGGGATTAAAAGCATAACTCCTAATCAAATGATTTATGTTGATTACCTGAAATGGTCAACTAAGAAATCAGCTTAGTTACATAAAATAGTAAAGACATCATATGTTAGGGGTTTATGCTCGGCATAAACATAACATTAATAAGGATGTACTAATTAAAGGAACAATTGTAGAATTATTGTAGGAAAAAGCTTATCAAGCTAAAAATATTTCCTTAAAATACCATATCTGGATCTGTTAAGACAATTTATACATGATATCTAGAGATACCTTTAGGATAAGTTCTTAATTAAATAAAGTAACATCCCCTTATGAAAAGGGTATGTACAATTGATATGATAGTTGGTACAAGAGATGAGAAAGATTAATGTTGTATCAATAGATTAAATGGCAAAACAGATATATGATAAGACTTATAGTCATAAGTGGGTGACAGAAGGTAACTCTGGTCTTTTCTTGAAAATGAAATGATAAACTACATGAGGAGTATGGGAGACTCCCCAAAATTTGGAATCTTGTCACATAAAATTTTAATTTGAGAAATGACAAGTTGGTAAGGATTAACACCTGAGTTAAATAAGGTATGTATAATATTTCTCTGAATAAGAAAAGTGTTACCTGACACAGAGTTGACTCGACAGTCAATAATGAAAAGACAGTAAGATATGTATCATGTGTGACCTATTTTAAGATAACCTTGTGTGGAAGAACTTTGTGCTGATCAAAGTTCTATGACATCTCCATGACATTAAGATGTTATGTGGAGACTTGATGGTATGGTAAAATGAATAATATATGTCTCTCTTTTACTTGGGATTTCGGGGACGAAATCCTTGTTAGGGGTTTATAATTTGTAACATCCCTGACCTGGGTTAAGCCTTAACCCTAAATGTTTTGCTTAATAAGGTTGATTATATGCTTGCTCTTATCTCTTGAAAAGTAATTAAGGCTCAAGAGGGACTTATATCTCAGTTTCAATCCTTTTTTTATAATGTTGAAGCAATGTTTGCTTATTTTGGACTAAAGTGCAATTTACCCAATATGAGGGGTTAAGTTGCAAATGTTACTTGATAAATGTTCCTCTAGTATTGAAGCATCATAATAATGATAATGATGCAGAGGTATGGCTTCCACAAGCCTGAATAACAAGAAAGAGCTTGTTGAGCAATGTTTGTGCATTAAAACCTAGTTTTGGTGTAATGTACAATTTACCCAAAACCTAGGGTTCAATATGCAAAATATCACTTTTATAGGGTACCTAATTATTCTTGTCATCATGTAGAGGCAATAAAATCAGAGGGGCACCTCATTTGAATCACTTTGGAGGAGAGAGAATCTTGATATTAAAATAATCAAGATTTAAGCATAATTGGAACTTTACTTCAATTTAATGTAAAAATAAATATATTTATTGAAGATCCCTTCAACTAAAAGGTGAGGGATTATTTTGAAAAGTAATGGACGACCATGTGCCATGCAAAGGCACGAAAATATCTCAAGCAAGTGGATAACCCACTCACATTAAATAAAGAAAAAGTAATATCCACTAATTTTTGGATATTATTATAAGGGTTAAGGTGCTTAATTTATTTTCCTTTAAATTCATGGATAATGAATAGGTTTGCAAAGGGAATGAGGATAGCTTCGTGGGAAAGGAGTTTAGGGGGAGATGTGGCATCAATTTGAGAAATTAAAGGAATTAATTACTACTTTCTGTCTCATTGAATTTCCTTATGAAAACACCACTTCCAACTCAATTCAAAGGCTTTTTCGATCCTTCTTTCTCTCCTTGCTTGAAAAAAGACCAAGGAAGCTTAGGAAAAACAGGAGGACGACCCCCAACCTGTAGGTAAGCTCCATGATCTCTTTTCACCTTGATTTCATTGTGGAAATCGAAAATCAATGCTTGGTTTCTCCTTTTCTTCACTCAATCTTCAACTTTGGCCATTCATTTTACTCAAAGAGTTGAACACGAGCTTGGGATAGTTGAGAAAGCCTCTTTCACCATTAGGGACGTGAGGTTGGAGCTTTGAAGCTTCATTGAAGGTGGGTTATATAACTTGAACCCTTGAATATTATTATTGATTTCATATCTTTAACTATTGTTGAAAGTCTCTCTATCCTCCAAATTTTATTTGATTGATTTATGAAATCACCATGAAAATCATAGAAAGATTCATGGTTTTAGATCTTGATGATGATGACATCATCATAAGCACACACCTCAACAAATATCCTTTGCAAATGGTTTCATGAACGTGAGACCAAACGGTCTCAAGATCGTTTGAAACCAAACGGTCACAAGACCGTTTGGGATCAAACGGTCTCAAGACTGTTTGGAGCTCAACTAATAATGTTATGGATGATGATCCAATGGATTGAATCGAATTTGTTTCAACAAGGTTCACCATTTGAAGGTCCATCAATTATCAACCCTAGATCGGGTCATTATTGAAAACCTAATTGAATTCCATGAGTTTTCCTTGTTTGGTTTGGGTCAAACGGTCTCAATACTGTTTGATACCAAACGGTCTCAAGACCGTTTGGGGCCAAAAGTCCTCAAGACCGTTTGAGGTCAGGTCGTGCCCAATTTGAATGGTGGTCCAATGATTTCCAAGAAATTGGTTCCACAATGACCAATATTGAAGGTGCATCGATTTCAAACCCTCATCCAATTGGGTTCAAAACCCTAATTGAGGTTCAATTGAAGGTTGATTCAGTTGAAGGATGATCCATTAGTTCAATAGAAGGTTGGTGCATAGGTTCAATTGATGAGTGGTTCCATGGATTCAATTGATGAGGGAATCAATCTTGGAAATCCTAAATCAATTTGAGTGGTTGAGACCATTTTTGGTCCAATCGGTTTTGAGGAGGTTTGGACCAAACGGTCTCAAGACCGGTTGGGACTAAACGATCCCAAACCAATTGAGACTCAAATGATCTCAAGTATCTTTTCACTAAACGGTTTCAAATACCAATTCTGCTAAGCAGTTTGAAATCCTAATATAGAGCATTGTTAAGTATAACCCAAATCTAGGGTAATAGTGTAACCCTGATCTAGGGTGATAATATAAGGAAACCCTAATTCAGGGTATTTTAATAATAAACTCTATTTCAAGAGGATGTTATATGAAAAGTTGTTGATGATGGACAACCTCATATCAACTATGTCTCATCCTATGATAAGTTCATATCAATTGATAATAATTGGACAATTCAAATGTATTATGTTATGACTAATACATTACATGGTGAAATATGGGTTTACTGCATAGAGTGTGATGATGGAAAATACCCTAACACAATATAAGTAGGTGAACCTGAGTAATGAGGAAAGTGATACATTTAAGATATGATAGATAACATATTCAACAGTTCAAGGTTGATATACCTTTATACACTTCAATATCAATGAGAAACACTTGAAGTATGTAATGTTAATTGTTACATTAAGATATAATGAATTTAATGTACTTTAATTAGTAAAGCTTAGCATACTTAAGAAAGGGTTAAGCCAAGATAATAAAGTATGATGTAATCATACTCTGGTATGGATGAGAGAGAAAATCATACCTTGTGTTGATAATCATTTAATGGTAAATGATGAGAATTAATAAGTATGATTGAATACTTATGATAACTATGTATGCTCCTAAATGGGTGAAGTACTAAATTGGGGTATGAATCAATAATATGAACATGAGAAACCCTAATGCAATAATGTGATGGGAATCTCTAATTTAGAGTAAATATGAGAAACCCTATTTTAGGGTAATTTGATAATAAGCCCTAATTTGGGTAAAAGGATATGATAAACCCTAATTTGATGTGAATAGTGCATCCTAACCCTAAATTGGGTAAAGGAATATGAGAAACCCTAATCTGATGTGAATAGTAAACCCTAATCCTAATATAGGGTGAAGCTATGTGAAACCCTAATTTTCGGTTATATTATAGGAAACCCTAATTTTGGGCAATGTGATGATTAATCATAACCCTAATTATAGGCAATGGGATAAATATCCTTAATTGACATGAAATGGGAAACCCTAACCCTAATAAGGGAATAGTGGTGTTACCTTGTTTTTCATGGTGTTGATATATGATAATGATGTAACTACTATGATGATCGCTATCCATGCAGATATCATGAAATGATGAGCATAGCTAGTTATGAGCTATGATATATTATCAATTGAAATTGTTTCATGGGCCTTGTGAACCATAACATGCCTTGTTGACCTAGTAAGAGGTAACAAGAGATGAAATAGGCTTTGTAAGTCATGTTAGATGATTGTGAATAAAGTATTATATATGTTTATAAAGGTCAGATGACCTAAAGGTATTAGTTACTTAGTGAATGGTAACAAGCATTCTATGATGAACTGAGGGTTTGAATACCCCTATTCCGTAATCATGATGATGAGTTTGTTGAGAAATGAGAATGTACCTGATGAGATGAGGGATTGAGATCCCAAGATTTTTATTAATTAGTTGCACAGTATCTGATGAAAGTATTACTCATTCATTCTTTGTAACAATTGTTATAATAATTAATGTTTGGAAACCTGGTTGATGCTAAAAGAATATTGTAATACACTTAATTAATCAAGTGATAGCATATAATGTAGTTTCCCTGACCACAGAACCATTAGTGTCAGAATTTTCTGAATGGCGAAACGGGTTTCTCCGCGGCATAACCCAAAGTGCATATTTTTTAGTATGCAGGGGTAATGGGCGTGAATATCCTTACACCCTAATGTGGGATTGATGGTAGATAAACATTAAATCTCTTAATCCTTCATTATATATACCGGGGTGGATGTATCACGAATCTCCTGAATGCTAGGATGGATGTATCACTAATCTCCCCATGATGTTAATGGCAGATCGATGTGAGATAAACATGAAATCTCTCAATTGCAAAGAGAGTACATCTGCCACTGTAACTCTATAGAGAAGTTGCCAGTATACCCTGGAAAGCTATTTAGCAGAGACACAAGATGTCCTGCCTTTTGTCATCACACTGACTGAGGAGGATGAGGTCATGGGAAACATGCTCTTCCATTAACCTATGTATGGTACCAATTTTGATTTTGCAATGGTCAGTTGGAGTATGAGCAGTATACCTCATCTCCTCAGGGCATTAAGTATGATTGTAAAATGTAATCAGTCATGTAGCGTATTTGCTTAAGGTTGAAATACGAGAACCATTAGTTGTGAGTTGTTTGCTACAAAGTTTTTTAAGATCCACATGAATGTGATGTTCAGAAAAGGAAAGAATGCAGGGAGAACACACCTCACGCATCACTGCAGATCCCAACAAAAGGGTTTCTAATAACAGACTATCTGCCCTATGAGTGACAGTCATGTTGCAGTCAAGGATCACTTTTCGAGTGATAAAAGAATGTGTAGCACCCATATCAATTAAAATAGATACGAAGCAGGATGAAGACATATCATAATGAAACAATTTCATCTCACCTGTCACAACTCGAGGCTTGACTACTGCTTCAGGTTGATTCATCGCATAGAATCTCACCGTTGGTTGCTGTTGACCCTATGCTCAATTGTTGGGTGTCGACGATCTAGCTTGGGACACTTGTCCACGTCCTCTAGAGCCACTCGAAAACTGTCACCTCTGAGAGCCTTACTGACTCTGCCTCTGAGGTTGAGTCACACTTACTTCTCAAGCTCGATAATCTTTCATCAAATGCCCCATCTTTTCACATGTATAACAGCCTCTGTTCCCTGACTGTGGCCTGGGTGGTCCTATTATTGATACTGATGCTGAGCTATGGGCTCCCTCAGGCGGTAAATTACGGCGTCTACCCCTATTTGACGTCCATTGCATCTCGGTATTGAACCTTGGTGGTTCTATTGGAGCAAAAAACCTCAGTTTCTTAAAACTTTTGGACCCTTGTCCTTGAAACTGAGTGTACACCTTCTTTCCACTGGTCTGTCATTTCTCGATCACATACCTCTCTATCCGTCTGACGGACTCCAAAAACATGGCAAACCTCTCCATGTTCTCTAAAGCAGACACATGAGTGGTCAATTCAGCGTTCAACCCCTTCTCAAAATGCCGAATTCTTTCTTCATCAGAAGTTGCCATATGCGGACATAATCACAAAAGCTCCATGAAATTAGCTTCATAGTCACTAATGTTCATTGGTCCTTGTCTTAACCTCTCAAACGGAGAGATCTTCTCATCTAGGAATGTCTTGGGAAAGTATTTATTGATGAATTCTCGTCGGAATACTTCCCATCCAATCTCAACATCTGGCCCCTTGCCTTCTTCTATTGTCCACCAGTGGCCAGCACTCCCCTTAAGAAGATACACTGCATGTCTTACCTTCTATGCTTCAGGGATATTAAGGATTTTGAAAGCCTTCTCCATCTCAGTTAGCCATATGTCTGCATCTGCTGGGTCAGCTGTACCGGCATATTTTGTGGCTCCAACCTGGCGTAGTCATTCAAAAGTCTTATTGGCTCCCTGTCCTTCTTAGTGAGCTGATGCCCTAGGTGCAGGTGGTGGCATCCTATCCGCCATATGCGTCATGGTTGCCATGAACTGCCCCAACAAATCATGGAAGGCTGGGTTCTCCAATGCAGCTTCGTTAAGCTGGGGATGTCCAGGTTCTGGTTCCTCCCTATTCTGGTCCCTTGCACCTCTTCCTGGTGCAGCAATGCTGCTTTCAACGGCATGTTCTTCGTGTGATCCAAACATCTCCAAGTTCTTCTTCTCCTCCTATATGAGCAGAAGACACTATCAGATAACTCGAAGACACTAGAACATATTCAACAACCTTAATCCTATGTCTCTGTAGACTCAGCGAACCTAGAGCTCTGATACCACTAAATTGTCGCGTCCAGATCACAAAAACACGATATACTTAAGCGGAAACGTTCATTAGCAGCGGATTAACACAAAAATCACTAAAAATTAAAACCATTTTCAAATAGATCCAAAACATAGGAAAACTCTTTTATCAAGAACCAAAGTACTATATTTACAACTTGGTTCATAAGTACATTTTTCTATACCGTCTCTTCCCGATGATTACAAGAATCAACTGCCTTGTTAAAGCTATATACATATAGTATAAGAACCTTGAGGCATCAAGCCAAAATCTCAGATCGATTCATCAAAAGTACTGACTACTACTCCAAGGACCTGACAGTGCAGAGATGACACATAGGACTATCTATACAAAACATGATAGCCAGTTCCTCCACCTGGGTTATCACTGTTGTCCGTGTTGTTGATGTTGCTGCTCTTCCCCTATAGTAGGGTTTCTGCCTCTTCTTCTACGTCTACCTAAAAAGTTGGATCCCACAGGGTTGAGACAATTGAAAATTGTCCGAGCGAGAGATATAACTCTCTGCCAAAAATATTATTATTGCAGATTAATCGAATAAGGCTGAGCAGAGGAATCATGTATATTCAACATTAGATAATTCAATGTCTAAACAAGTTAGAGCACTATTCTTATTCAAAGCATTTCAGTTGTAACTTGATAAAGCAACATATCACTTATTCATTGAGGAATATGAAGAACATGTATAACATTTATCCATCTGGGATATACTAAGCAAAGTAACATCAACCTATGGTTCTCATATTTCAACCTTAAGCAAATACGCTACACGACTGATTACATTTTACAATCATACTTAATGCCCTGAGGAGATGAGGTATACTGCTCATACTCCAACTGACCATTACGAAATCGAAATTGGTACCATACATAGGTCAATGGAAGAGCAGGTTTCCCATGACCTCATCCTCCTTAGTCAGTGTGATGACAAAAGGTAGGACATCTTGTGTCTCTGCTAAATAGCTTTCCAAGGTATACATGCAACTTCGCTATAGAGTTACAGTGGCAGATGTACTCTCTTTGCAATCGATAGATTTCATGTTTATCTCACATCGATCTGCCATTACAATCATGGGGAGATTAGTGATACATCCATCCCAGCATTCGAGAGATTAGTGATACATCCATCCCGACATATATAATGAAGGATTGGGAGATATAATGTTTATCTCACATCAATTCCTCTATTAGGGCATAAGGATATTCACGCCCATAACCCCCACATACTCAATAGTATGCCCTCCAGTAGTTCTCGTAGGAAAACCTATTTCACCATCACCAAACTACTGACGATGATGGATCTATGTCTAGGGCTCTACATGATAAGATTTCACTTGATTAATTAAGTACATTACCATACTCTTTTTAGCATCAGTCATGTTTTCAAACATAAATTATTATAACAAACGCTACAAAGAATGTGTAATGCTTCTATCGAGTGCTTTTCAAAACTTTATGAAACATTGGGATCTCAATCCCTTGTCAAATTAGGGGTATTCTCATCACTTCACATCTCATCATCATGATTATGGAATATGTGTATTCAAACCCTCAGTTTATCAAAGAACACTTGTTACCATTTATCAGGTAACTAATACCTTCAGGTCATCTGACCAAGGTAAACACAATACTTGCAATACATGCATCTCACTTGGCACTTAAAGCCCATTAATCTCTTGTACCTCTTATTAGGTAACAAAGCATATTATGGCTCACAAGGCCCATAAAACAATTTCAATAAAACATCATAGCTCATATGTAACGTCTGGGCCCACTGCCCTTGGCTCTAGTAGAGTTTCAGGAATGACGACTGGCCCCACAGACCACCACTAGCCTTAACTGCGCACTTTGTCCACACTGACGCGCAAGCCAGGATCAACTTCCCGACTGGTCACCCATCCTAGTACTACTCTAGGCTGAGCACGCTTAACCGCAGAGTTCTTTAGAGATGGGCTCTCAGAAAAGGAGGTGCACCTTGGTGATATGGGTAGTCCAATCATTCCTTATGAGATCTTTTTATCCGAGGCCTCAAATCCTGGGATGTTACAATCTCCCCCACTTAGACTCTTGACGTCCTCGTCAAGGCTCAACTATATGGCCTCATAATTTGACCCCATTTCAGTGCAGACCCATAATGGCCCATGGACACCCAGCTCCCATCCACGACTACCAGCGCAAGGGTGGCTCCATCTCGTCTCTACGGATAGCCCTTTCCAACTTGCCTGGACCGCACGGCTCAAGACCGGCATGCCACATGCCCATGTGGGCCCCACCTACTGGAGGGGTTATGGCTCTGATACCATTTGTAACGTCTGGGCCCACTGCCCTAGGCTCTAGTAGAGTTTCAGGAATGACGACTGGCCCCACAGACCACCACTAGCCTTAACTGCGCACTTTGTCCACACTGACGCGCAAGCCAGGATCAACTTCCCGACTGGTCACCCATCCTAGTACTACTCTAGGCTGAGCACGCTTAACCACAGAGTTCTTTAGAGACGGGCTCTCGGAAAAGTAGGTGCACCTTGGTGATATGGGTAGTCCAATCATTCCTTATGAGATCTTTTTATCCGAGGCCTCAAATCCTGGGATGTTACATCATACCTGGCTATGTTCAACATCTCATGATACATGCATGATTAGTAAACATGATAACAGTTGTATCAATTACATATCAGCATTTTGCAATGTAAGAGTAGCATCACTATTCCCTCATTAGAGTTAGAATTTGCCAATTCATGTCAATTAGGAATACTCATCCCATTAGGGTTATGGTTTATCATCATATTGTCCAACATTAGTGTTTCATGCAGTATAACCCAAGATTAGGGCTTCACATACCTTTACCCTATATCACGGTTAGAATTTCATATTAAAATTTCATATAGAATTATATAACATCACCCTGGGATTAGAGTTCACGTCACATTTCTATATTAGGGTTTCGCTTGACATCACCCTTAATTAGGGTTTCACATAACATCACCCTTAATTAGGGTTTCACATAACATCACCCTTAATTATGATTTCACATAACATCACCCTTAATTAGGGTTTCAGATAACATCACCCTTAATTACGGTTTTACATGTCATCACCCTTAATTAGGGTTTCACATGTCATCACCCTTAATTAGGGTTTCACATAATATCATCCTTAATTAGGATTACACATGTTGTCACCCTTAATTAGGGTTACACATGTTGTCACCCTTAATTAGGGTTTCATATCACTTTTCGTCGCCCTATGTTAGGATTTTACACATCATTACCTTGAATTAGGGTTTCTTACAACATTTTCCCAAATTAGGATTTCATGAAGCTTTACCTGAATTTAGGGTTTCATGAAACATCCTCTTTTAAATTGGGGTTTACCAATAAAATACCCTGAATTAAGGCTTATCATATGACTACCCTAAATTAGGGTTACACCATAACCCTAGATTAGGGTTTCACTTAGCATTGCCCTAAATTAGGGTTAGGGTTCATTAACCTTCTCGATTAGGGTTTTATGATCTCACCATCCTGGATCATACCCTAAATTACATATTGTATTTGTGTTGATAGTGTCGAGGTTAAATCACTACATGATTATCATTCATGTATAAGTTCCTCTCTCTCATTCTCTCTAGGAGATTAATTACTTTAATCTCAATTAGATTTGAATCAACTTGAATGAAGAGCTGACATAGTGTATTAGGTCATTGCTCCCATAAGCATCAAATGTCAATTATTCTAGGCATACTTACTCACTAAGTACCTAAGTGATACTTTTATTGTAATCAACCTTGAGATACTTTATAATCACTCATTTAGGTTTGAGATTAATTGATCCTTCAAATGATCTTGGGGTACTAAACCTCCATTCGGTCTTGAGTTACTTGACCTCCATTCGGTCTTGAGGTGCTTGACCTGCATTCGATCTTGAGGTGATTGACCTGCATTCGGTCTTGAGGTGCTTGACCTCCATTCGATCTTGAGGTGCTTGACCTCCATTCGGTCTTGAGGTGCTTGACCTCCATTCGGTCTTGAGGTGCTTGACCTCCATTCGATCTGGAGGTGATTGACCTCCATTCGGTCTTGAGGTTGTTTGACCTCAAACGGTCTTGAGGTAATTGACCTCCATTCGGTCAACTCTCCCAAATGGTCAACATGACCAAACGGGTTTGAAGATCAAATTAACCATTCGATCTTGATCACTTTTACCCATTCGGTCTTGACCACTTTTTCCCATTCAGTCTTAATCAATTTTACCCATTCAGTCTTGATCAATTTTATCCATTCGGTCTTGATCAATTTTATCCATTCGGTCTTGACCACTTCCATCAATTAAGGCTTCAATCAATTCAATCGATTGGAGTTTGCAAATGGTGGATTCTCCATCATTGCGACTATTACAAATCATTTATTTAGAACCATTAGATCAACATCCAACTACCTCAGCATTTGACCTTCAAATAGTTTGGCACCACTTGATCCCAAACAGTCTTGAGACCGTTTGATCCCAAACGGTCTTGAGACCGTTTGGTCTCAATTGGTCTTGAGACCGATTGGACTCAATTATGAAACTGTTTGCATAAGATATTATTGAGGTGTGTGCTTAAGATTACATCATCATCTTCAAGCTTCATACCTTCAAATATTTTAAGGATTCTTGTGGTGATTTCAACAATCAATCAAAAGGAATTTTGATAATGAAGAAAGATCCAATATATGTAAGAAAAAGGAAATCAATAATAGCATTTAAGGGTTCAAGTTATATAACACACCTTCAAAATTGAATCCAAGCTTCAACCATCACGTCCTCAATGGTGAATGAAGCTTCCTGAACTTTACAAGTCTCGTCCTCAAGCTTTTGAGTGAAAAGGAATAGCTAGGATTGAAGATTGCATGAAGAAAAGAAGAAATCAAGCATCGATTTTCGATTTCCACCATGAAATCAAGGTTGAAGATGATTAAGGAGCTTACCTCCAGGTTGGAGTTCGTCCTCCTGTTGCTCCTAAGTTCCCTTGTGTTCAACCAAAGCAAGGAGAGAAAGAAAATCTGAAAAAGAGCCCTTATGTGGTGGAAAATGAGTATATATATAACAGAACTTCAAGGAGAGAGAAAGTCTTTCAATAATCTTTTAATTCCCAAAATTGGTGCCACATCTCCCCCTCAATTCCTTTCATGCAAATCCATCTTCCCCACCTTCGAATTACTCTTCGTTATCCATGAATTAAAGAAAACAAATTAAGCACCTTAACCATTATAATAATAATATCCAAAATTGAGTGGATATTACTTTTTAGTTAACTAATGTGAGTGGGCTCTCCACTTAATTTAGATATTTCGTGGAATTTGCAAGGCACAAGGACTTTCACACAGAGAGAAATTCAACCATCCCATTTTTGGTTGAAAGGTTCTTCAATTAATATATTTATTTTTGCATTAAATTGAATTAGGGTTTCAATTATGCTTAAGTCTTGATTATTTTAATATCAAGATTCTCTCTCCTCTTAAGAGATTCAAATGAGATTCCCCTCTGATTTTCTTGTCTCAAAATGATGCCAAGAAATATTAGGGACTCTCTAAAGGTCGTATTTTGCATATTGAACCCTAGGTTTTGGGTAATTTGCACATTACACCAAAACTAGGTTTTAATGCACAAATATTGCTTAACAAGCTCTTTCTTGGTGCTCAGGCTATCACAAGCCATACCTATGCATCATTCTCATTCTCATTATGCTTCAACACTTAAGGAACATTTATCATGTAACATTTTCAAGTTAACCCCTCAACTTGGGTAATTTGCACTTTAGTCCAAAACAAGCAAAATAGTGTTTCAACATTATTCAAAAAGTAATAAAATTGAAACATAAGTTCCTCTTAGGCCTTAATTACTTTTCAAAGGATAAAAGCAAGCAAATAATTAACTTTATTAAGCAAAACATGTAGGGTTAAAGCATAACCCAGGTCATGGATGTTACATTGTATGAGATGCATGTGATCTCACATATCACATATTGAGTCACCTGAGCATGGCCATACATTTCTAAGTCTCTCATACCAAGTGGTCAGGATATAAACTAATATAGGAGGTGTCAAAGTTCATAAAACAACATGTGATGAGTGTAGTGGCTTTAGGTCTAAGAACCACTACCACTTTGAGAGTTGATTCTGACTACCATTCCATGGTTTCCATGTATCACACTCAATGTGGTTCTATCTGGTACACTATTCTTTAATAGGTACCTATGTGTTTGACTTAATATCCCATATCATGACTAATGAGACTCTACCATCAGTCAACATACATTCTAGTCTTATGTATTATTTTCATCTATTTTGATTTGACAGTAATATCTGACTAGGGACATAACAAGAATGTATGTACTCTTATCATACATATGATCTCATTTTCAGGTCCTCAACTTGAAGACATATTTCATCGAGCAACATCATTCATTATACATTTATCATTTTTCTGTCATCATCTAATGATTGAGTCAAGCACAATAGACAAAATTCTTTACGATTATCAAACCAAGTATATGATACCCCATTACAGTCATCATATCATTGGCTCTCTGACATAAATACCAATAATTATTAAGCTAAAAATTATGAAGAAGGGAAGAGAGAACCAATGTGGTTCTTCTGGTATGGAATGAGGAGGGTTTCATTATGGGGATCAAATGAACCGGGAGAGGAAAATGGTGGAGAAGAAATCTTACAACAACAACAAGAGACAAAGGAGAGAGATTGATGGGAGTGGAAAAAAGTATAGATGCACTATAGTTGTAGGGGAAACATGTCTCCTACTGAAGGTTTAAGATGACCTCGAGTGTGTTTGATTGAGATCCAAAGGTTGGAAAATGCTATGCGTCACTTACCATATATGGGATTCTAACTTTAGTGTGACTTGATAAAGAAATCCTTGAATTCAATTTGATATAAATGGAACAAAATTTCTTATATTTCCTTTTTTGCATTCTTTCTTCTATACATTAGTTAGTCTATCAAACAAAATCCAAAAAAATATAAGCATTAATACTTAGACTAATTAAGGCATGTAGAATCTAAAATTTTCATTAGTTTTCTTGTTGTAGTCAGCCAATACTTTATTTTAGTTTGGAGTTTAACATTTTTTCCATGAAGAAACTAAAACCCTGGGATTATTTATTTATTATAAAACATGTCTCATCTGCCAATAAAACATGATAATTTTGGAAAATACATTATTTTCGCACTTTTGACGTCATTAATTAAGTTATCCAATTGGGTTAAATGGTCATTTCCCTATTTGTTCACCAGATAAATATATGTATAGATGATATCTTGATATTACATTCATTCTTAGAATTATCTTCTCATGACTTACTTTCCTTAAGTATTATATGCAGACACATCATTTTTCAATTGATGTTTCCTTTTTAAAGATATATAGTGATGTTTTCTTTACAATTAAAAACAAACCAACTATCTATTATTTAGATATATTTTTATGACTTTAGGATATTTTCCCTTAATTATTATGGATTTAGTTTTGTTTAAATCTATTTCTATCACTATTATACATATTAGCTAAGTTAGTTACCATATTAAGGGTTGGGTACACATTAAGTATATATTATTCATTATATGAAACTTAATAGATTTTGTTACATGAATTTCTAAATCATGCAGTATCAGTTTTGTTTAAGAGTTTGAGTTGTTTACAAGATATGATCTTGGATTTAAAACCCAAAAGTTTAGTTATTTATTATTTGTCAAAATTAACCACCTTAGTACTAACTACTTGTTTTTTCCATTCTATTAGGGTTAAGGGTGACAAAGGACCTATGTTGCACATTATATGATTCTTAACATTTCCAGTAAGTCCAAAAAAACATATAGGTCATATGAAACGATCAGATGTCCATGCTAGGGTATCTATACCTTGTTTTGGTTGTAGTAAGATGTATACCATATGTGCCTGATTCAAGGGAGTTAGAGTTTCAGGGTAAGGGAAGCAAGTTTTGAGATGTTACAAATGGCATGTTATTGCAGTAGAGAAGAACATATGTCATTGATTTGGGTGAAGTGTGAACCATATCAGTGTAGATCATGGTAGGGGATGACTAAGAGGCTCAATGCTAGTATCTGAATAAGTTTTCATCAAAACCATGGACGCAACAAGGATCCACACCCCAAACAGGTGAAATGAGAAACTAGCAAGGGGGGAAGGATGCAAGTAGAGGTGTAACGAATCAAAAAACACAAACACATCCAACCAATGAATCCAAGCTTGATCAGAAAAGTGTCAACAAGTGGATGTATTGTCAAGAAAGGTGAAGATGAAGGGACAAGGTGGGAGGTGAAAATCAAAGAATAAGTCGTGTTGGATTGGTGTTGGAGAGGGAAGGGAGGGACTTATACTCCCAAATAGGAACTAAATCTTTGTCCCCCAATCCTTAGTGGGGTCAAAATGAAATGCAGTAAGGAAAACATGATACATCTTGCATTGTCTATCACGAGGCATATGCGACGTCACTTAGCATAATAAATGTCTAGATAAATCAGAAAAAAATTATTGAGAAGAATAACACAAAATGAAACAATAAAGTTGAAGAAGAGAGAGAGAGAGAGTTAACAGAAATAGAATAAGAAATAACCTTTTTCAAACAACTCCCATCAAACATAAATGAGAGTGGAAGTAAAGGGAGAAAAAAAAGAAAAAAAGGAATTGAAATTGTAAACTATAAACTTACTATACTAGAGGAAGACACCTAAATAATAAAAGGAGAAGAGAAGTGATCAAATATAAAAAAACGAACTTAAAACATTATCTATAACTATCTTGAATCAATATGATATACATGTATCCAACATAAAGATAAAAGTACCTAGAATTGCATCAAAAGTATATCAAATAAAGATAATAGTACCAAATATAGTTAATTAGTAGTTAAATAATTGAAATATTAAATGGGTCACTATTACTAGCCCACCGTATGAATATTGTATTATATATAATTTTCTCACAACAGTCTATGCTTCTTAGCATATTGTATCAAATATTAGACTTGTACAACAAGAATACTTAGAAAGTATCCTATTTTCATATAGAAGTAGATTTGAATTATAGAACTGTACCACATTATTTATATAAAGTACTTCAAATGTTGTTACAATATACACAAGGGTAAAATATTCATATTATATAAAACATTTATTTGCCAAATTATTAATTGCCACTAATACAATCATCTTACAAAGTACCACCCACACAACAATACGACTACCAACCACAGGTATTAGCGGTACCTTCCTTTAATATGAAAAACTTTGTAACTAAACTATCAGACTATTAAATAAATCTATCTCGTATAAAGTATCATTAAATACATCTATAAGAGAAAGGTACATTCATGCCGAAAGCTCGTCTACCTAGAAGGTTCTGGAGAATGTGGTGTATGCAGGTTGTACTAAAAAAAAAACCTAGCAAGAGAGAGCACAATTGGCAACTTTTGATAGTCTCCAATAAAACGACTTGAGTTTAAACAACACGGGCAAATGTTTTTTGATTTACACCCTTCTCGACATATGGCCTCTACTATAGACTTGGGGTGTGGGAAGAAATATCTCTCTTAATCTCAAAAGTTTAAGAAGTACAATAAAAGACAGAAAAAAGTATAACAAGATATTTTTTTCATCCAATAGCTTCTCCGAAAGACGTTTTGTTTCAATACATTCCAATACTCAAGCTGCTAATCCCGAGGTTGGGTAGAAAGTGGGGTGCACTTATATCCTGTGGAAAGCCATAGTCGTGGAATAATTCAAATTAAATGGGAACCGCAGGTTAAATGTCCTTGCTATCCATGGCACTTATAACAACCATACACCAAATCCGGCCATAGCATTTTTCCACCTATTCCCTGTTGCGCCAAAAGAACCTCATCCAATACGGCAACACATATCAATACCATGATTCTACGAAAACAATGTCACTTAGACAAAACTGTAACGCTACATTGTTTCCTCAGCTTTTACTCTACTTTTTCTTTAGTTTGCGGTTTCCTATTATATATTGGAAATCATTCAATCAGCACATCCTCAAGTCTTTTGGCACGTATATATTGGGAACATACAAATCATACAAAAGATGCTTTTCAGTAAAACGCCATTCCCAAGACGAGTATGTGGTTGGAGAGGTAGAAAGTTATCAGTAGAAATGGATAGAAAGAATGTGGAATCTATACTATATAAGAGGGGCCGTCTGGGATTTGTTCTGCAATTTTCACCATAATTTTTTCAAATTACGCAAAGGTCCTTTGTTATGTAGAAAGGTAATGAAGGGTTTCTCCACAATCATCTCACTATTTTGTCGCCAGCCATTCAGGATTGTTGCAGACATCGTCGACGAGCTCAGAACCGGAAGGTCTTCGTCGGTTCCAAATCCGGTGTCCTGCTTTTCAGATTAAGATCACCATCTTACAAAAGCAGGTGGAGCGGGTCCAAAAGCAGCCAGTGAATGCCTATAAGCGGCATGACACCTCCATGGCAGTGCCGGTCACGAGGAAGCAAGGCGGTGATGAGAAGTCTATGTGTCTACACACCTGCCCAAGGAGGCAGCTACAAGAAGCAGTACCTACTACTGTCGTCATAGTATGCTTCATCGATAGGACCAAGACAGAGTTTGCTGAGATTTCGTCCTCTCACTACTGGGATTTCTCAATCTGAAAAAAATTGGAAGAGGTCGACAATGAAGTTGGGGTCGCGGAGAAGGATAGATCATATCTTCTGTCTTTGCTCTTTAAGTCTTTTTTTGCTGCTTACCATCGTGAGAAGCCCATCTAACATGCCTCTATTATTTCTTCATTCTGTGCAGCTTCTCTGTAACCGGCAGTGCTAGGCCGTTGTTCTTTTTTGGGTGTGGGGGGTCTCCTTGATTCAGGATTGTTTTGGAGTAGTTGTGCTTCGGTATAAGATTTTCGATGCGTAGGAGAAAAATGGCAGTTGGTAGAACAACTTTCATAATTAAATTTGCAGACGTGTTTGCCAAGCTTCTAGAGCAACGACTTCTTTGACACGATAATTTTTCCATTCCAGAAGTTGTACCCAACCCAGACTTCTATTTTCCATCGCATATGTCCCGGCCACACTGCTCGACATCAAAGGCCAACAACATGTGTCCACTCTTATCACCAGATTGGTCATTATCATGTAGCAACATCTCCACCCTGAACAAGTTTCGTCTTGAAAATGGTCATTCTTTTTGTGAAGCCATGACACCTCATCTCCTGAAGCAGTTTTTTCAATATGAAAAGATGGGGTAGAATATGGGAAGCCCTTCTCTTCAGAACCAATTATATTCAATTGCCTATATTGTAGTAAACCCAAAACATTATGTCCCTATTTAAATAAATATGATAAGATTATTTTACAAGTAAATTAAGCAATAATTAAATAGCGTTCTTGTAGAGTTGTAGTCTAGAAATTGATAACCTCTTGTGACGTGATATGTATACACACAATTCATTACTTCACATTTTTTTATCACAACTTGCTCTACATTGATAAAAGAAATACTTCATTGCTTGCATTCACTCCAATTTAGTTTGATGCCAATGTCAGAGTAATTTTTCATCCTGATAGAATTCTTTATCTTATATTTTTTTACCAATTTGTTCATGTGTCGTTACTTCTATGTGCATGTGCCACTTCTTATATTAGTTGTGCAACTATATTGCACATAAGAAAAGATAAACCTTAGGTCAAACTTTGGATCCTTAAAAGCAAATATTTAATACAATGGGGATTTTTGTCCTCTCATAAACCTCATAACCATTGTATCCTTTAAGAAAAAAGAGTGAGTGGATCTCTCAATAGGTTACCTGATGGGAACTCGAATATCATAAATACAATATTAAAATTATACATATAAATTATTATTTGTTACATTTTTGGAAATTTAGAAATTTTGAATATATTGTACGTACAACCAATATAACAATTAATCTAATTATAAAACATCAAAGGTGAATTTTAGACCACGACTGATCCTGAAAGGTAATGAATGGAAAAAAGAGCATGTCATATTCATTTTTCATGTAGATGAAGAATGGTGGGGCAATAGAGAAGGGAAGTTTAAAAGGAGACGTAGATGGGATAATAGAAGTTTGGGTGTGAGACACATATGATAAGAGGTTGGAATCAAGAAAGAGGGGGGAGGTGGTGTTGGTTGTGTGAAGAAACACCAATAGAGGTAGAGGCACACAACAAAGTTGTTAGGGAGAAGTGGTTGTGCAAGTAGGAAACAATCATTTGAAGGACTTTCAGACAATTAGAAAAGGCATTCAGATGAATATTTGTACATACACAACGCTTTGCTTTTTTATTGTTAATATAAAAGCATAGAGAAAATTTTTGCATGAGCTAATGAAAGCTCTTATTGTAGATTGTTGTATATGAAAGTCAATGTAATTGTGGACTCTAGAGCAATATGCTAATTATGTCATTGTGCACTTCAATGATCATACTTTGATGATCATTGAACTTATCTGAAAAAAGTCTAGAAGACAACAAGGCCATCTTACACTAAAAATTAGGATGGGTAGACTTCTCCCTAGGAAATCTAGGCAGCTAAAAGTATATATGAAAATTTTACAAGTGTTACTAAGCGAACCAAAGGTATTTATCAAGCATATAACCCCACCTAAGGTACTAAATTGTGAAATTCAAACTATTAGTTTTATATTTTCTTCAATATATATTATTTCATTTAGAGGAGGGTCGATATATTCATTAGAGAAGTGTGGATTTAGGGTTTGGTGGAGCTTGGGCATTTCTATTGCTATATCAATAGGTTGTTTATATAATGCATGGTAAAATTGGGCTTCTTGACCTATAATCCATTCGGTTTCAAAATGATTTCATCTTATGTATTATATTGAACACCCTTACATCCATTTGGATTAAGATAATCACAAATGATATCCTTCATGTATCATTTATTCTAATTATTCTTTTATAGCGTCCATGGGAGCAAAAGTTGAAGTAATTAGCTCGATTTCTAGAAATGGTGGATTATAGAGTTAATCCTGAAGAAGCTCAAAATTCATGGCTCAAAACCTCAAGTTACCAGTTTGGATTCCTTTATATTGAAAAAATTGAATGTGTTAAATATATTTTCATCATGGGTTACCATAATTAGGTATTATAACCTAATCATAGAAACCTATTATGAAACCTCCTACCATTGTTTGTAGAGCACATCCTTTTTATGGCATCTCTTAATTTGTAGAAGAAAATGAGGTTAGCATTATATTCCCTATTTTCTTTTACATTGTGATTGTATTCTTCAAGAGATAACTTTATTGTGTTTATAAGTCTCTTATAATTGCTTTCAGATAACATATATACCCACAAATTTTGATTGTATAGTGTACAATTCCACCATGTTCACAAACTCAAAAGCATCTACAATTGTGCCCCATTGCGCACTTGATATATCTTTTGACATAAGCTTTCTTTTACCATTTTGAACACAATTCCTGGAATAGAGAAAAATAGATTTTTATGAGGATGACAAGAAGATGATTATAATCTTTGTCCATAACTCAATATCAACTGACATTGTTAAGTTATTGTAGAAAGTCTTAGAGATAAGCCATTGACTTCTCTTTCAATGCTCCATGAGCTCATGCAATATGTCATAGATATGGTATTAGTAACTCAATATGTTGGCAAAATAAAGTAGATTGTAGCTGCCCCATGCAATTGCCATTTTCATTCCCCCACAAACTTGATGTACTCAAAGATAGTCCAACTCAGAACCGTGAGGATCTGATCCAAACTCATTATATGCCCACAACTAAATGAGTTATTGTGGAAACCATATGCATTTAGCGATTGTAACATATATCGTAGTCGTTTAAAATGTTAACATTTTTAATGTTCAATCCTTTGTGTTTAATACCAGAAAAAATTAACAACAAAATTTCTATAGAGCAATTATAAATATCCTAAAAGCTTACACACTTAGTTGTTAACTACAACATCAATGACTAAGTAAACATGTCTTAACTTATAACCGAATCTGAGTTAAAATCTAACACAACATACATTATATCCATGCCTAGGGTTCTTGCAATTAGATGACACATAACAAACACAAGAATGCATGATATACAACATTTTGCCCAGTCATACTTATGAAAATTTCTTTTAAGTGGTTGTATGGTGTATGAAGCTTGAGGATTTTAGTTAATTGACAAACGATTAATTTTTATTATGATATGTATTATGCTTATTTCAATCTATTACTTTATCTCATTTCTTCATTCAGATATAAGAAGTCTATAAACCGGCGATGATGAAAAGGATAATGAGCATCATATAGAAAAGATAAACTGGAAGGAAGAAAACTATGAATCAAAACGCAAAATTCTAGAAACACGGATAAAAAGAATCAATGAACTTGGAAGGAAAATAAATTTTGAAGTAAGATATCTTCTTAAAAAGACAACATAGAAATACTTCGTGAGTAATGATTTGTTGATCTTCATTACCTTGTTGTATGAAAAAACTTATAAAAACTCACGATGTTCCATTTTGGTCAAGTAAAACTATCTTTTCTAATATATTATGCCTAACTTTTTTATATATAGTGTATGCATTTATGAGGTGTATATAATATTCTCTATCACGTACATCGCACGTGTTTACGACTAGTAGAAAAAAGAAAGAAAGTGGACAGATAGAAAGAGTGTAATATAGACAATACGTAGGGTGGACAAAAAGAAAGATAATAATAATAAAAGATGGATAGAGAAAGATAGTAAATGAAGAGAGACTAATATTTGTGTTGTTTAATTTCAAATAGGTATCGTAGCATTTGTATTCTCTCCCCTTCTCCCACACCCGTGACGGAAGTCGAACGTCCGGGAGGATGGTAAACCAAGGCGGCAGCTGAGATTCAAACTCAGGTCCCTTCGTGAGGAGACACCGTGCTTGACCACTTGATCCACTTATTGTCGGCTATCGTAGCATTTCTGGTGTGTATTGTTTCATTTAGAAAATTACATGATATGATATATAAATATGAAATAGATACATGATTATATCATGCCATATATTTTTATGCATAGTGTATGCATTCTTTCACATAAAACATATATCGCTTTACCTATAACAAATTATTGTCACACTAAAATTTGACTTGTATTACTGTTAGTAACTGACACAAGCTTTGTTTTATTATAAAATACTAAATAAATGATAAAACTGATATATATATACATATATATACATATATATATATACATATATATATATATATATATATATATATATATATAGTCAGGCTAGAATACACTCGAGTGTACGAATCACACGAATACACTCAAGTGTGTTTGCATATCAAGACTATTTTTTGCAAAATGTAAACCGTTGATCTTCACCGTTATACTATAACTAGGCTACATACAAATTTTGAGCCCATTTGAATGAGTGTAAGTCACTCATCCAAGGGCAACAAAATCGACGCGTGAAACTAATTTGAAATGTATAATTTTTGTGGTCTTCATAACATGAGCTATACATTTCTAAATGTGCTCAAATTTTTTATATGAGTTGTTCACGAGATGTTTAAGAAGATCAACGGATTAGATTTTCAAAAAAAATATTGCATCATGAAAAACGACTTGAGTGTATTCCGCTCTGGATACACTCGAGTGTATTCTAGCCTGACTCTCTCTCTCTCTCTCTCTCTCTCTCTATATATATATATATATATATATATATATATATATATATATATATATATATATATATATATATATATATATATATATATATTAGTCAGGCTAGTGTACACTTGAGTGTACCGGAGGCATCGTACACCTCAGTCATTTTTGAAGATGTAATAAATTTTTGAAAAATCTAAACCGTTGATCTTCTTAATTATCATAAGAACATACTATATAATAAATTTTATCTCATTTGGACACTTATAATTATAGGTCGTGCATCTAAAGGAGGCAAAAATCATTTATTTCAAATTAGTTTTGTGCGTCGATTTTTTTATCCTTGGATGAGTGACTTACACTCATCCAAATGAGTTCAAATTTTGTTTCTGACCTATTAGTATTGTAACCATGAAGATCAATGGATTAGATTTTGGAAAAATATTGTCTAGATAGGCAAACACCATTGGGGTGTACAGCGTGATCTGTGTATTCTAGCCTGACTATATATATATATATATATATATATATATATATATATATATATATATATATATATATATATATATATTCAACGTTACTAAGCAGACATAGCGTCTTGTTAATATGTCTTGTTAAATTCTAAAATATGCAATGTTCGTGTTTATTTTAATTAATAATAAGTACTTGCATATTATATAATTTCGCACACTTTAAAGAAAAAAACGCTTATAATAATCATCGTTTTCTGTGTCTGACTTCTCTTTCCCAATTACACTTTATTCCTTTTACCTCCTCTCTTTATCTCTTTTCTATTCTATCTTTTGGTTTAAAGTCTTTAATTTAAAAACTTTTCAATTAATAGTTTTGTTCAAGAAAACTGTTTAACTTCTCCTCGAGAAAATTGTTTTGCATTCCGTGCCATATTGACTCCTGATGTTTGTGTAAAAGTTGGTAAATAAATGAGAAAGGTGCTCTTTTTTGAATAACAGGTGATCTATAGCAGTACTCTTATATATAAACCAATCCTCCAAGCCCAAGATAACAGAAGTAAGATTCCATCTACCAAGACCTAACATCTTTATTGCTTTGAACGGGCTAGCGAGCGGCAAGCTTTCTGGTTTCGCCTTCACATCATGACTTCTGGCGGCGAGCGAGTTTTCAGAATCGGCACCGTCGGAGCCAGTCCGGCAGCGGCAACCGGCACTGAGAGCTGGGACGACGAGTTCTCCGGAACTCTCCTCCAAATCCTCATAACGCATTTCTCCGACTGCATCACTTCTATCCAGATCGTCTACGAGAAGCATGGATCCATCTCCGTTACCCCGATGCACGGGCGCATGGGACAGCACATCAATATCGTCACCATGGAGCCCGGGGAGCAACTGGAGGCCGTCGAGGGACACTACAGAGCCGAGGGTGGCGACGACGAGCGCTATATCACGTCGCTCTCACTGAGGACGAACAGGGCCATGTACGGGCCGTTCGGGTCACAGGAAGGAGAGACGTTCTCCATCAACTGGAAGTCCGGGCCGGGAACCAGATTTGCTGGGTTCCACGGGAGGTCCTGTAACAGGTTCCTGCGAGATATCGGGATACATATCAGGGTCGGCGCCCAGGCCAAGCTCGAACAGTGACGCCGGCATGCGATTGCCGAGTTCAGATTGGCAATCGCCGTGTCGTATCTAGCCTTTATTTTGATGTTTGTCTTCCGACTTTGTAGAACAACATGGAGAATGTTTAGTTAATCGTGTCATGGATCAGTCGAGTCTTGATTTGGGTATTTGCCTTCCTACTTTGTATACTACTAAGACTAGAAGTGTTAATGAAAAGTAATAACTCCTTCTGGGTTGATAAAACAGTGGCAAATAAGTTCCATAATCAACTGAAACTCAATGATATAATTTTTTCCCAAAAAAACTATATAGCAATGCATAAATAAATTACAATACACAGTAACTGATGGTCTCTTATTCTTATTCTCAATTCATTTTCATACTTGTTATATATTCATAGTGGACGTTTGGCAAGTTTATCATGTTATATTGAACATTACTTCGAAGAAGAAAGGCTAGCAACAAAGCTGTTAAATTCATTCAAGTTATTAGAATTTACAAGTGTCAATGCTTATGGTAATTCCAATTTTCAAGCAGCATGAACTGATGCATGACCAAGCAGGGGACAATCGGGATTGCAGCCTTAACCGTAGCAACTCGTCTGAGCTTCATTAAAGAACCACGGCGTTCCCAATCCCATGTCCTAAACTATCTTTTGAGCATTAGTCAAAGTTTGAACAAGCATAAGTACATTAGATTTTGCCATATCAGAATAGATATTTGCATATAGCTAACTAAGCCAAACTGTTATATTTGTGGCAGTGTTTCCGTGAAGTAAAAAAAAAAAACATCAAAACCTGTTTTCTAATGCCATTGCGATAACCCGAAACTAATTACAGAACCAACAGTTTGCTTCAAGAAGAAATATATATGAATAATCTACTTCTCCTCCCTCTCCTCCCATAATAATATTCAATGACCTCTTCAAGAAATATAAGAAAAAAGAGACAACATCATGAAAGGAGGCCTATTTTAATTATTTGGTATTTGGTAAGAGATCAATAGGATTTCATTTAAATCATTTTAAATGCATGGTAATGATTTCTCTCTCAATAATTTTATACAGAGGATTGATTTTGGGTGATAAAAGCAGAATTTCAATGATCCTCCTAAAGAAAATTATAGTACCCTTCATGTACTATAAGGGCATGTTTGGTTTGCAAGAAAGATTTTGTGATATGATATATAAGATGATAGGATAGGAAGGCATAAGTGGAGGATGGGAGTTTGGTGATTTCATCCTATGTTTGGATGCGGCACATGTTAGGATTAGTGACTACTTTCCTTAGTCATTCTAGTTGTTCATATAATTATGTATTGATGATCATCAAGATCAGTTTAATATATCGCTGTAAACTAATTTTTGTAATCATAAAACTGTTAAATATTTAGTATGAAATTGTAAAGCATGTTTTGCGTTTTGATGTGGTGGTCGCTGCAATAGTTTACGAGAAAACACGGAGAAGAAAGTACCATACTACGGCCTGATTCGTTTGAATTTAGTAATTAGCAGTGAAATAGAAAGTACTTGAAATACAAATGATTGATTATATATGTTATTAGCGATCTGCTGCTCATTCAACCTCAAACAGAAATTGCTTAGATTAATAAATCTTATATTGAACTGTTATGCGATTGTACAGAAACTGAGGATAGAAATTTGTTAATGAATAATGATCAACATCAGGTCCAGATTGCGAATGGTGATCAAAATTGTTGAGTAGTTTCGAAAGCGTCATCCAGTTGATGAAAGACCGGTGTTTTCCAATGGAGACTCCAATGACGAATAGGCGTGTAGCAGTTGCGTGATCCGCGACAGATTATGGCAAACGTTGGAAGTCCGGTGAGAAAGTTTGCTCGAACTGCGCACTAGGGGATGGGGTGGGAGGCGCCATCGGAATAAATTTTTCGGAAGTCGTGGGGCGTGTGAGCAGTTATACCGGCTAATACCTGGGGGGGATGGTGCGGAATTCAAATATCCTATTTGGATGGGACTCTTGATACAAAGGGATTAGTATTCTTATGTTCTTTTTGTGCAAACAAACATGTCCCACTCATAATACTGCAAACCAAACCAGAAAAAAGAACTACCGTTGCCTTTCGCACAACTCCACCCTCCAACCCCCAACTCCATCTCCCATCATTCCCCCACAAGGATATACTCCATTTTTGAGAAAAGGAAGAAAAGAAACTACCACCCATTCTTGCCAGACCGACTTTTCTTTTTAGGATAGCCCGCCTAAGATTTGACATGTTTATTTTAATGGTGTTATATTATACTTTTTTATAAGTACATTTGTACATGGAAAATGTACACATCATCCCATTTGTACTTGATTTGATATCCTATTGTCATTCCAAGAGCTGAACCAAATGAGAATGAACCATTTTTATTGGACTGCAGCAACCAATAAAAAAACGGGAAAGAAGAAGTGGAACGAAAGTATAGGAACGAA
The DNA here is from genome assembly GCA_963693085.1 of Alisma plantago-aquatica. Lineage (NCBI taxonomy): Eukaryota > Viridiplantae > Streptophyta > Magnoliopsida > Alismatales > Alismataceae > Alisma > Alisma plantago-aquatica. Next base: position 575,490,387 of record OY856411.1, read on the forward strand.
ACGAAAACCAATTAGACTCCTTATATAAAGTATGTTTCAACAAGACTCAAATTGACATATAATTGAAAAAATATTTGAATAAAAAAATATGACAATGAGTATCGTTACATATATGTAAAAAATAAGTATCATCTACAAAATCATATGTACAATATTGATTTTTGAATAAATAATTTTGAAAAACATGTACACTCTTCGAAAAATATTGTTATTCTATAATTAATACTGCATTGGGGGGTATTAGTTATTTTAGAGTATAACATTGACTTAAAATGAATATTGTGCCTTTTTTATATTGTTTGATGTCATTATTTTATATGTATGTAGAGAATAAATATTATCCACAAAAACATATATACACTACTTATTTCTAAATAAACAATATTGAAAAATGTTTACAATCACATAAAAAATAAAGTTATTCTAAATTTAATATTGTATTGTGGGATAGCACTCATGTTAGAGTAAAACATTAACTTAAAATGAGTATTGTACCTTTTTTGTATAGTACTCATTTATTATGACATTATTTTTTGAATACATGTATTGTGCTTTATTTTTTAGGGCAATACTTAAATTTAAATACAATGACAAAAAATTAGCATTATCTATTGAATATAATGTAGTACTCATTCTAATACTTATTTTAATTATAATAGAATAAAAAATGAATATTACCAAAAGAACGACATGTGATACTCATTTTTTAGCTAGTGTGCTATTTAGAAAATGGGTACACCTCAATATGCAATACAAATTTATATATTATGTATTTTCTAAAAAAATATTTTGAAATTATTCTTGTTAGATTATATTTAATAAGGATTATAATAGATTTTATTTCATCAAAAAATTCATTATCGATTAAAAGTTATAAGCAAAATAAGTTTTTCTCTCCTATTTTTCTTTTTTCTAGGCTCTTTTCTCTCTCCTACATTCTCTTTGTCTTTTCTTCCACATGACATTTTATCCCTATTTGTGGTAGATTGTGGACTACTGGTATAAATGGGGTGATGAAAATAGGTGTGTGTATCACTACTCTGTGCACATACATGCATAAATTTACAATATTCACTTACACATATTCTTCTTATTGTGGTGATCATTCTTTTAATGAGAAAATTCTTAGCAATGTATGCTCTCTCTCAATAAAGTAGTATGCTTATACTACTACCTATGTCTCATCATCTTTCAGGACTATTTTTTTCGATTTGTACTCTCCTATCCTGGGGCTGGGCAGGGTGTACGAGAGTGGGCACATGTTTTTTATTCTATAAAGCATTAATGGGACTATTTGTTAACTTAAAAGCTAAATTAACGGGGAAACTAAAACATCAAGGGACCCTAGATCAATGGATCCTAACTGCACCTATACTCACAATAAATTTAAGTCTCAAGTGGTAATCCATTTTTTTTATTCTTTGAGCACCTTTCAGTTTGGTTCAAAATTAGTTGAAGTTGTGAAAAGATACTTCATCGATGTCACATAATCTAAAAGCTACCTTTCCAATATCATATTTCATTTTATCATTAGTCTACATCCACATAACTCAACATATACTCATTTACTTAAGTTTGTAAGTATATGTATTACATACCATCATGATCCTATGCTATTAGCTACAACATATAGATTATACTTGTTCCTCTCCCGTGAACTATTCAATTTTATGTAGATTAGTTCCATCTCTTTTTTTAGATTGATTATCTTAGCTTCCCTTTTTATTTTACCTATCTCCTTAGCCTCCATGTAGAAGGATCTAATCACTACAATCCACGATTAGTGATGTATGCCTTTAACATATTAGGAATAAAAAAGGTCTTCATGGAAAAAATATTACAAGTTGGAAATCTTTGTTCACCACTAAATTCTTACATTGAATCATGAACAATAAATATCAAGGACATTTCCAACACTCCACTTCACCACTCAAATTTCATCCATCAATCTTGATATGCACATTGACAAATAAATTAATAAAATAATAAAATTTCAATGCTTTTGCATTGGTACTAGATCTAAAGCATGGAATTTTACATGTCAAATGTTTGGCATGCGTATTAAAATCCATAGAAATATGTATATATTTAATTCATTCGAAACAAGTTAAGTCCATCAGCTATGGACTTCAATATAAATATTCATCCTCACCATAAGTTGTGCATTATACATACATACACACACATATATGTATATATATATATATATATGTATGTATGTATGTATGTATATATGTATATATATATATATATACATATATATATATATATATATATATATATATATAGTCAGGCTAGTGTACACTCGAGTGTACCGGAGGCACCGTACACCTCAGTCATTTTTGAAGATGCAATAAATTTTTGAAAAATGTAAACTGTTGATCTTCTTAATTATAATAATAACATACTATATAATAAATTTTAACTCATTTGGACACTTATAGGTCATGCATCTAAAGGAGGAAACAATCATGTATTTCAAATTAGTTTTGTGTGTCGATTTTGTTGTCCTTGGATGAGTGACTTACATTCATCCAAATGAGTTCAAATTTTGTATGTGACCTATTATTATTGTAACCATGAAGATCAATGGATTAGATTTTGGAAAAAAATGGTCTACATAGGCAAACACCATTGGGGTGTACGGCGTGATCTGTACACTCGAGTGTATTCTAGCTTGACGATATATATATATATATATACCGCCACACACAGATATATATATATATATATATATATATATATATATATATATATATATATATATATATATATATACCGCCACACACAGATATATATATATATATATATATATATATATATATAAGTAGACATATATATATTTGATGGAAAAAATAACCATATGTGAATCCGTTCTATGTGATTATGTTCCCTGATATAAATAAAATATCAAATAAGAAAATAACTAACATGATAAATTATTCACGAAAGAAAACCATGTCATAATGCTAAGAAGAAGAAATTCATATATCATACTCAAAACTTAAATGAAAAGAAATATTAATAACCCATCCACTGATCATTAAGATTACCAAGTGTACGTAGGACTCTATATCCACCATGACCCACTCTAATCAACTCAGTGCATACACCATAAGCAAATACTATACTATGACATGTTATAGAAATGTGATTGTTTATATTTAGGTTTAGAAAACCCAACATAAAACCTAAATCCAACTGCTCATCATATCCATCTCAGGACTAGATATCACTTATATGGAACATATTGATACCTTCTCTCTCTTTGAACAAACCTTGATCTAGCATTTCTACGCTATGATAAATGCTTTTTATCACATTTGATTGGCATAATTCCGCACTTATTGCCTACAATTACCACCTTTAGACATCAAATAATGCCAAATTATGTATTTTCTTTCTATATGATTCTCATCATAGTTTTGATTGCAAATACTATAATTTCATCACATCTCCCACTTGGGGAGACACAAGATTTGATCCTTTAAAAATAAAATGTCAAATTTCATTAAGATCGAAAGGCATCTGGGATGAGTCAAAAGAGTAGCACAATGTGTTTATATATTAAATGACATGTTCCTCACCAGCAGGCGAAGATAGGAAGTTGTAGCAAGAATATGTCATATTAGTGATACAAAGTTGCATGACACAATTACTAATTACATGTTATGGTGTTAGACAAGATACACATCATAATTCTTAGTTACATGATGTTGAGATAATCAGAATTCACTTATTTGTCGATGTATAAAAAGGATTGGGCTCCTTCTGAATATAGGATATGATTCGCATTATGTCAAAAAAGACGGAAAATGTGCAACAAACATGAGGAGATTCACTTGCACCATCCTGAATTTTGGGAAAAGAAGCGAGAGCTGTTCTTCTCCATTAACGATCATTTTTCATTCCTTTCTCCATGGATCAACAATCTTCCAGACCATCCATAGCTTAGGAGGAGATCTGGATGATGTCCATCCTTTGTTCCACATAGATGACTTGGGTTTCCAATTTTTCTTTTATAAGTGACGACCATGTTTCAATTAACCATGCAAATCCAAAGATACAAAGTTTAAGATGAGATTAGAAATCATGTCTTTCTTGGTAAAGCAAAAATCAGCCCCCAAATTTAGGCAGGCCACTTCGTGCGCTACCTTATTAGAAGATCTAACCACGTGGGAAAATGAAACAGAATCGAAACGAGAGGCATCGTCCTCCACTATAAGACCAAGATGGTCTCGTCTACCTTCCTTGCGTGTCAAGGCCGAGAAGAGAATTTTTGAATCCGTCTCCAGGTGTATATGTCGCCAGCCCCGTTCCAGAGGATACTGCATTGCCACCTTCATCGCCATGGCTTCACCCAGCTCCGCCGACCATTGCTGCTCACGCCAACGTCCGTAGGCAGCAATGATCTGGCCATTAGAGCCACGGAAAGCCGTCCCCAGTTCAGTGCAGTTTGGGTTCCTCGTTGCCACCTCGCTATTCATCTTTATCGCCCCTTCAGTTGGTGGCCCGCCTGTGGGCGAGCTGACTGGAAACAGCAGCTCGGCCAGCATCATCCCGGGCTATGTATAATCGTGCAGGAAGGCGGCGGCTTCCCTGATAAAGATGTCTAGAGTCGTTCCTCCACCGTTGAAAACACAGTGATTGGGGTAGGACCAGATGCCCCACAGCGTCGTCACCGTGTTCAAGAAATCCTCCTCAGACAGCCCCTCTTTCATGTTCCAACATGATATGGCATGGCTCCAAACTCTGGGTAGCAGCTATGATGGTGGCCGCCGGACTAGTAGTCCACAACTTGCGTGCTTTCGAGCACGTAAAAAGCATATGAATTATGGATTCCTTCTCCAGGTGGCATAGGGGCCACAATCCGTCAACATTGCAGTGTCAATCCCAAAGACGACCCATGGTGGCCAGTCCTCCAGTACATGTGCGCCACAGAAAATGGGATATTTTTGGGGGCCACTTAAGCTCCCATATACACGCCCACACTTTTTCTACTGGGGTGGACCTTTTACGGATGAACTCTTGTCTTCCCAAATGACTGAGTCAATAGGATGATCGTGTTGTGAAGCAACCCTTCTTGTCGGGCCACCACACTGGGTACTTATAGGGGTGCTCTCAATCATATGGCATTTCTGGTGAGAAGAGTAGATTTAGTTTCTCACTAATTCACCTTCTCTCCAGTGTATCAATAAGCTCACTAACCAGAGTAGGTGAAGCATCTGTAAACTATGGTGATCATTGAGCACACGATCAAAGTCATACACTCATCAGGTAGTTCATATATTAATCTTGTCTCCCTTGCCAACTCTCCATTTTATTCCTTCCATAACAATAGCTTTTTCTCCCCAAATACCCCACTAGGTGTAGCTAGGATTGTATATATCTAGATGCATCCAAGATAGATGAATGAGGAAAGTACTATGCCTTCAAAGTCTTATAGGCCAGACAATCTGTCTTTTCCATGAGTATCCAGAACTGTTTTGCTAGAAGCGCCTTGTTGAAATCATTCATGTTTCGGAAGCCTAAACCACCTCCTCTCTTTGGTTAGCACAAATTGGACAAACACTTCCATGATATCTTCTGCTCATTGTCTTTACCTCCCCACCAAAACCGTACAATGTAGCTTTGAATATCCTCATGTAACCCCACTGGAAGTTGAAAAATACTCATGATGTATGATGGTATTGCCTACACGATAGATTTAATGAGAACCTATGTTCCCAGTTTTGAAAAAAGCCTCTCTTTCTAACCGTGTAATTTCTTCCATATCCTTTATTTAATGAAATTAAACACCTATTACTTTGACCTCCCTATTGTTGCAGGCAAAACCAGGTGCACTTTCTTCACCCAAAGTTTATCCCTAGTTCTCCTTTTTTCCTGTACTGTACCCCTTTGCTGACTTGGATTTCCATTTAATTTTCTAGTCATCTCTTTTTTCTCCTTTGTATGTAGGTTACCATTTAATAATTTCATGATGAACTGTATCAATGCATATAATTTCTACTTCATATCCATGCCATGAGAAAGAAGTCATTTTTCTTGGGCATGGTGATCCTGGTGGAGTGTCTCCACATCATTTGTGTACTTGATTGCATGTGTTATTGATTGATCACCTTCAATACAAGTTTTATGATTCTCAATGCATGTTGAGAGGGTACTAAGAAAGTAAGAAGATTTTATTGTAATCACCTAAATTAATAAATGAGAGTGATTGGGTTAAGTGGGTGGGTATTGAGAGGTTTAGACCTTGCCTAGTAATGAGAGTCTAGGTGTACAACTAGACTAATCCATAACATTGACGAGAGTGATATTTGGACTGCAGGATTGCCTGTAAGAAGGATATACACTTGTTCATAAGAGTGATTATTTAACATTGATGTGTGGTGGGGTGGAACCTTAAAATTGATACTTCTCTTGATATTTTTAATCTCATTAAATCATACTTTTTATGTTATTTTCAATTAATTAGTTTTTAATTTCATGCAAACTAAATTACCCTATAAACCAGCCTAGCTTGTTGAAATTATAGTAGTCATGCATCTAGCATCTAGCAACAATATGTCCCTTCAGAATGGTCTATGCTACTTTGGTCTCATATATATTAGGGTGAGTGAGTTGTGCCATTATAATTTTATGAATCGATGCAAATCATAGCAATATCTTGTTGGTGACGTTCCCGAAGGCTTGTTGGTCTTATTATATTAAAAATCTAGATGGGAGGTCATACTAATTATTAGTCCACACTACTAGATACATTCATCTGTATATCATCATTCATTCATCGTATATTCATTTATATTTAGCATTCAGTAATATATTTCTACATATACCATTTCACATCAATGTTCATCATATCTTAGTTTCTTTTTGCTCTACATTTTTTATTTAACCAGAAAGGAAGTATAGCACATATGAAACACTAAGTTTATTGAAAGATTTTTTTATGAATGTGTCCATTAATATGAATGGGGATGTCAAATGTTAATCTATTTTGAAATATAACATTCCCATAAACTCATAAATTTTGTATTTGATACAACATAACAACTATGGAGACATTGGAGGACCCATACTGATAGGTGGAAAAAATTACAATAGATGTGTGCATTAAAAGTCTAAGGGGTTTTGGATAAAGTTATGTGTTTACTTATGTTCCTATTCACTCTGGAGAACAAGGCAAAGAGGTGGTTTCTCTCATTTTCACAAGATTCAATTACCACATGGGACAACATGCTGAACGGATTTCTTTCCATTTTTTTTCACCTATCAAGATGGATAAATTGGGGATGAAGCTCGCTATTTTCCTTACAAAGTGGGGGAATCACTATGTGTCGAATGATATATGATTAAATACTTATGGTATCACTCTCCCCATCATGGATTGGAGCAATGGTTTCTCATCCAGACTTCTTGTAATCAGTTGTCCTACATTACATGTCAAATAGTCAACTCGGTAACTAGTTGGTCCATCATAAATGGGATGCCAAGATATGTGCATGACATCATTGAACACATGGAATTCAACCATATCCATTAGGATTTAGAGAAATCTTCACCATCTTCCCTGGAAAAGTTAGGGGGGGGGTCCTAGAATACATAGGCATCTTGGCTACAAAAATAGACCTCATCAATTAGAGGTGAGATAAAATCACTGTTAAGAAATACAACATCAGATAGGAAGAGGAAATAAAAAATTTACTGACGTATTTCCCGTTAACCAGTAGATCACATTAGTAGCTATGCAATGGAAAGGATGGTTTCACAAAGATATATCTGGTCCAGGAGCAAGTCCCAACAACAATCATCATAGATGTAGATGTGTACTCTGACTTGGACGGTGTCTGTACTACTTCTGGTCGCACTGGGACTCGTCTGATTGCTCCTCCACAGACAATAGAGTAGGAAAACTACTACAGTAACTCCTCTGATCTCGCCACAGACTGTAAATTGATGTTTCTCTCCTAACAACAACCAAAGGAATCTTGCCTCTAGAGTATTCAACACGGACCAACTAGAATTCTTGTCTTCATGTTAAAACAGTCAGGAAGGAGTTGTCTCTCCCATTGGCGTACTTGTCACCAATCTGCTCTCCCATAACAATAATCCTCAGTTGTTCTTTCCCTTGCTATCCCTCCCTAGTCGGGTAGGACTTGCTTAGGCTCTCGTGGTTACCACAATAATTGTTAGAGAAACTGATTCTCAATTGTCTGTGTTGTACTGTGAGAAGCCCCAATTACCCCTCTATTTATAGTAGAGGACAGGGTCAGGGTTCCCAATCTGTGTGAGAGTGGAAGGGATCGGAAGATCTGAAATTTTTACAACAATTTTTAAAATTTTGCAAACTGTGTTAGCCGAGATGGTTGTCTGGCATGCCAGATGGTTGTTTGACACAGTCCAGATGATCGTCTAACATTTTCTAGTTTTGCACATATGTCAGCAATTCAATTCCAAATAGTGTACGTGATGACATCAACACCAATCCTATGTGCAATCAAATTGCACCCCTAAAACCGACCGTCTAATGCATCTGAGATGGGCATCTCGCACCAAGTGATATGGTCATCTAACCAAGCCAGAAGGTCATCTGGCACCCCAGGTTAGGCTGAATTTCAGCCAATACATGATACAATCAACCTGATACTCCAAACGACTGTTTCAACATTTAAACCGATCATTTGGCAGTCTAGTCAGATGATCTATTGCGTGAATTGTTATACCTAAACACTTTAGTAATAAATTCAATCATCATTCAAAATCAAACTCCTCTTCTGGATGAGTTCCTATGTGTGTGACCCTATAGGTCCCATATCGTTATGACAATGAATGTCCATAACAACTTATGACATCACAAGCAAAGAGTGGTGCCTAGTCACACATCAGTGCTACCATCTGTATATGGTGTTACAATCTTTGTATAGTTCCTTTGTCATTGATATCCAGACTAAACTAGAGGCATGGAGTAGTCATCCTCATTGTTATTCTATCTTTTTTCTTTAACCAGAGCAGACAACATGAGATATATGTAAGCTCAATATCACATATTGACTTACATGTGTACGACCATACTTTTCTCAGTCTTGCTAATCAAGATGCCTTATATATCATACTCCTGTTGGAGGGACAGATCCCATATCTATCACTCACAGTCAGTCCCCATGTGTCAAAGTCACCCAATCATCATAGTTATACAACCCATGTTTTAGGACTGTGTTTGATGATGTCAAAGTATATTCAACGACATGTGATGAGTGTAGTGATTTTAGGTCTGAGAACCACAACCACCACCATCACTGTGAGAGCTGGCTATGAATTCCATGATGATGGCTTACATGTATCAGTCTCATTGTGGGTCTGTCCAATACACTGTTCTCTAATACGTATCTGTGTGCTTGGTTTGATATTGCCATATCATGAGTAATGAGACTCTGTCATCAACCAACTCACACTCTGGTCTTATGTGTTATTGATGTCTATCAACCTTCCACAACAACAACAACCGATCAGGGACACAATGAGAATGCATATACTCTTAACATCTATATGATCTCATTCTTAAGGTCCTCAAACTGAAGACATACATCATTGAGTGATATCATTCTCCAGACATTTATTATTTTATTCATTATCTCATAACTAGATATACAAAATAAATTTGAAGCTTACCTTTATTATTAATCAAATCATTTATATGGTATGACAATACAATCATCATATGATTGTCTCTCTGGGCATACATTCCAACAGACTCCCACTTACACTTAGAGCCAATCACCCATGGATCTCATCTTGAGTGGCCTAACATGACCAACATGTTCCTACTGTGAAAGTGTTTTTATAGCGAGTTTAGCAAGTAGTCCTTTAAGTTGGTATTTTTCAATTTTCACATCTCTTCATTATACGACTACTTGTATGAGATGGAAATGTTGTAGTATGCTAACTGAGATTCCCAGCCTAACTAGTAGCTCCATTGCTGTCATCGGTATTTTATTGTGTCGTGAACAGTTATAACCTCACACAAGTCCACCCAGATGATCTTTTTGATCCATACAACATCCTCTATTGCTCTTATAACACAAAGATTCTCAGTTTCTTTTGTATATTTGAACAATTTTGTGATAACCATGATTTTAGGGTTCCCATAACCAAGATAATACCTAAGGTTCACTAATATTCTTTAGATGACCAATCTTATAGTGAAGTAATTTATTCAATATTTGAATTCATCTCAATTAAAGTGTAATTAGAGGTATGATTAATGATGATGCTAATTGAGTTATATTTTGATGTGTACCTATTTAGTCGATTTGAACATTTATGAGGCCAAGGGCCAAGTTAATAGTATCAACGAACTCAAGTGATAAAAATTGATCAGCATTGAGGTTTATTAGAATCATAACAAGTGTTCTTAGACTTACCGACTCAATATGTGATGATTAAGGTTGATTGTATGAGTTATGAAACTAGACTGATTGAGGAATTATATTACGATATTATGCAATGTTTGATAGGCTTCAAAAGCATTTAGTAGTATAGAATCTAGGTTTATAACGTTGAATGATTTGAAACACTATGGAATATGGAAGTTCAAAGTCGAAAAGATGATTTGGATATAAATGGTTAATGTGAATTAGGGAATATGATGTAAATTTTGCTTAACTCCTCAATAACATGTCACGCACCAAATTTCCTTGAGGTTGCATGGCCCGTCCTAGCTTCAGACCTGAACATGAAACTTTTGACCCCAGGATGATCATCCGGTGTAGTCCTAGGATCATCTCTCACCTCCGAAAGGAGTGGAGTTGTTACAGGTAAGAGACTAATGGCTCAGTATTCTGAATCCTTAGGAGCCAGATCCCTTTGACCGAGCCAATTGATCCAAAATTGAAGGAGGAAGGACCTTCTCATCTATTGTAATCCTGACCAACAGAATAGCGGAGAGCCCAACAATGCCCCTTCGTGGCCGTTCACAATACCCATCCCAATTTTACAGATAAGCGGGGGGCGGTATTCTCCACAAACCAACCTCCGTATTGATGAATTGAACCTCAGCGACAATCTCTCACACATCTCCCCTCCCGCTGCAAAGTCTACTCGCCGGAGATCCTTGTGTCATCGTGGATCTTCAATCACCTGCACATGATTGCTGGAATTAGAGCCGAAGGCATCCATCCAGTGGGGTAGTCACCGGCCTCCATGAATCTATGAGCAGGAGCAATGGTGCATAGAGAGTTTCTCTCCAGGAAAAATCAAAGGTCAGTCTGATGCCCCGTCGTGTACCAGCCGCAACAACTGGAGCAGAAGGTGGATCGGAGGTCCAGTGATCCACACACGCCTAGATCATGTTGCAGTCTACAACCAGATTGAAGCCTTGCCGCATCAGATTTCACGGTGACTCCTAGGCTGGCAGCTTGTTAGGTGAGGAGGTTTCATGGACAACGAGTTCCTTGGTTTTCTGTCCTTTGCGGCGGCACAGTCATCGCACGCAGAGAAGGGGGGGGGTCTGACGAAGAAGGTCTCTGCTCCAACAATCACTCGTCGAAGGAGATCCAAGGCGGCGGCGCTCTGTGGAACGGAGTCCGTTGGGGACTCGCGAGCCAGACGAGGAAGATGGGAGGAGGCGAGGATCGTAGGCTGGAGATCACCCTCACAGCGGCGGCCGTGAACGGAGTCTCGGACTCCCTGATCGCGAGAACGCGGAGAAGAGGGCAGACTGGCCCTCCAAACTGAACCGGGTCTCTTTAGCTGAAGAAAACCCTGAACCACATCGGGTTTAGTCACCCAAATCGAACCGGCTGGACTTGAGTAAGGAAAAATCAAAGGAGCCGCACCACCTAGAAGACACATGGCCGATTTTGATTGGCCCGATCAGGTAAATAATTCAGTAAATATCCAATTCTCATATAATTTGTAGAAAATAGCACAGTGATCAGAAAAATGCAAATAAGGTACCAAAATTCTCATAAAAATGAGTAGAACACAATGAAAGCATAATATTAGCATTTTGAAGAACTAATAATAGTGACATCATGTAAGATGTGTAATACTTGTTTAATGGATAATAAATAGCAAATGATGACATAAAATTATGGAAAAATGTCAGTAAATCTATAATCATGTTTACAACGCATATGATGTCAGATATGGTCATATTGATGTATGAAAGCATATAATTTGATTAATATGGCTAATTAGGGCTAATAACACTAAAGATAATGCAATTAATGCATACATGCTCAATAAATGATGAGATTTACAGAAAACCCTCATATCTGTAACTGGAATATAATATATAAATATGAGATCAGTTATATGCATAGAATTCGTGTTATATGAAGATGACCCATAATACATAGGTTGTAACCCTAAATTGAATAATGTATATAAACTAGGGTTAATATGTGTACCAAAAAGGATATGGGACCTAATATTCAGATAATGAATCATAATTTGGAAAATGACATCAGTAAGATAAATATAAGACAATAATGCAAGTAAACGTTGGAATATCCTAATGAGATAATATAAACCCTAATGAACACGACTAGGGTTAAGATGATGAGAATCTGATGATAGTATGTGGTATTGTCTTAACCAGGTGATGACCAAATATCCAGATGAGCAAGAATGATTAGAAATCTCTGAACTCAGGTACGTGGGTTTTTATTAAGTATAAGACTAGTTTTCTGGTTGCCTATGATATGTGATATCTTGAATTCTCATATTTGGATATGATTGCTTGGTTGAACTAGTATGAGTTATACTTCGCCAAATTTAAGAGAAATATAAATGATTATGATGGGTTGTAGCTACTAGAGCACATAGCCTGGTGTGGATATATGTTTCCTAACATGGATGTATGATTCCTTGGCCCATGTTAGATGTATGATGATATTCTATTGCCCACACTAGATGTAAGTCAAGTGCAAGTATGTGTAGTACAACCGCATCAAAGTGAATGCAATAAAAGGAATGTTTACCTAATTATCGCTTTAAATAATGTTTTCTTTTACTCTTTCTTTTTCAAGATTATTTCAATTATGCAAGCATATTAGTATGTATCTTTCTACCCACGTGCACAACACCTTGTGTGTTGATTCGTCGTTTCACGTATGTTTTAGGTTCAGAGATAGTGTGGGATAAAAGATGTGAAGTGAGCACTGTTCAGGTTGTACCTATTGTGTAGATCCTAGTTTAGCATACATGTTCTTAGATTGTAGAATTTTCATTCACTATGTAATTGTAAATCATTGTGTAATAATTCATGTTGTATAAATTTACATGTTGAATGTTGAGAATGTTATGGTTGTATGTTCATGTATGCGTATTATGCTTCCGCATCGCTTTCTGATATGATTGGATGATGTTCTCGGATTCAGACCTTTCATTCCCAATAGGGTTTGGAGAAGCCAAAATTCGGGGACGTCACAGTTGGTATCAGAGCATGAACAGTAGCTACACCTAACAATTTCTCACCATGAAACATTAAATTTAAATCTCACCTTTCACTTTACACCTTAGAAACTTAGTAAGTTATTCTATAGGAATAAGGTTTGACTTAGCCTCTACCTAGATGTTCGAGAACTAGGTTTAGACAAGTGTGTGAAACCCTTTCCATATAGAGCTCATATGTATTGGGTAGCTACACTAATCTACATCTCGTTCTCACCATTTCACTAGGTGACATAGCACTAGACTATCTACTGTGTGTGGGACACTCGATTTTGCTGATTTGGTTTTGTTTTCCAATTGGCTCGAGCCTCGAGAGTTTTCTCTGACGTCTGTCTTCTCTGAGAAAAAAACTATATAACATTTTATTATATATATGTAAATATGAAAATGTGTCCCTCACACTGGAGAGTAGTTAGTGTTCATGCAACCTAAGTGAAAAGGAGTGACATCAGTCTAGAAGAGAGAGTAGTCTAGATTAGATGTCTAGAGCCTTATCAAGATATGTGATACATAGAGTAGATGATAGAATGATAGTTGAAATAAGCATGTGAAATCTTATCTAAGTTTGATCTCTGACAGTATAAGTTTCCTTATAAAGGTTTACATTGTACACTAGTTGAATCCAATTTTGGAGAATTTAAGCAAAATCTTGATGATGAAAGTACATTCTCTTTTTCCTACTTAAGATAAACTAAGTTAAGATAGAGACGAGTGTGCATGAGCCTCAAGCTCTTATACAAGGAGGATGTCTAGTGGTAGGATGAGATATGTGGTGAACTCTAGAGAGAGTAAGACCCACAGGGAGAAGGTCATAGGACCTAGCCTCCAATGTATGAAATATGTGTTAAAAAATGTCCTACACTAGATTACTCTTGAGTGTTGAGTTGAGTCCTTATGCATGATTCAAATCTATATGTGAGAATTGGGTAAAATAAAAGGATGGGTAGATGACCCATATGATAAAGTCAATCCTTTGGCTGAGTTAGGTCCTAGCTTGAGTGACATATTTTGTGAATCTCATCATTAGTTGCAAGTGAGGTAATATACGAACTCTAGTTATGAGAGTATGATGCTTTGTGCAAAAGAGACTCAAAATACATGTTCTCCCTTCTTCTTCTCTTTCTTAATATATGATGATAGAAACCTCACTTGAGCTATATAGATGATTTATATATGAGAAGTCACTCGTATAAGCTTGACCTATTATATATTCCCCCCACCTATATCATACATGTAGCACCAAGATTGAAATCATGATAAGTTTGACTTTAAAATATTCTCTTCCCCTTCATGTGAAACATGAAAGATATGATGCTGAGATCATGGGATAAACTTATTATATTCTCTTTTTCCCTTCACATAATACATGCAAGACATAAAAATTTGAACTCATGAACTTGATATAAAGATATTTTTGGATCATAGGATATATGATCAGAAATATAGTTTGTAACTTTGATCCTTCTCAATGTATGCTTCTAAGTTGAGTATGAATATCACACCATAGGGTGAAACCCTAATGGTTAAGCATGTTACGTAAGCCCTTCTTAAGTAGAAAAATCCTAATATCAAGGATGAAGATAAAGCTCCTCTAATGTTGAAATCATTGTAAGATGTTGATCATAAAACATATTAAAGATGTTAGATTTGAACGATCTGAATATCATGACATATAAACGAATTCCTCTTGAACAATAAAAGTATGAACAAAACCCGTATCCTTAGGAGTGATGTAATCCTAATATATCATAATGTCATGTTATGGCTAAGATAATAGATGACGCTACCATTTATATAAGGTGGGGTGGGTACACCCTATATGCTCTGAAATTCTAATATGACAACAACTTAGTGTACATCCAAAACTATGATTGTCTCGACACCTATAATGGGAGGCATGTATGAGGTTGGACTCCTTGATACCACCTCGAGTATGGAATTAGTCAAATTTCGGGGATGAAATTTCATGTAAGGTGGGGTGAATGTGATAACCATGATTTTAGGGTTCCCATAACCAAGATAATACCTAAGGTTCACTAATATTCTTTAGATGACCAATCTTATATTGAAGTAATTTATTCAATATTTGAATTCATCTCAATTAAAGTGTAATTAGAGGTATGACTAATGATGATGCTAATTGAGTTATATTTTGATGTGTACCTATTTAGTCGATTTGAACATTTATGAGGCAAAGGGCCAAGTTAATAGTCTCAACGAACTCAAGTGATAAAAATTGATGAGCATTGAGGTTTATTAGAATCATAACAAGTGTTCTTAGACTTACCGACTCAATATGTGATGATTAAGGTTGATTGTATGAATTATGAAACTAGACTGATTGAGGAATTATATTACGATATTATGCAATGTTTGATTGGCTTCAAAAGCATTTAGTAGTATAGAATCTAGGTTTATAACGTTGAATAATTCGAAACACTATGGAATATGGAAGTTCAAAGTCGAAAAGATGATTTGGATATAAATGGTTAATGTGAATTAGGGAATATGATGTAAATTTTGCTTAACTCCTCAATAACATGTCACGCACAAAATTTCCTTGAGTTTGCATGGCCCGTCCTAGCTTCAGACCTGAACATGAAACTTTTGACCCCAGGATGATCATTCGGTGTAGTCCTAGGATCGTCTCTCACCTCCGAAAGGAGTGGAGTTGTTGCAGGTAAGAGACTAATGGCTCAGTATTCTGAATCCTTAGGAGCCAGAGCCCTTTGACCGAGCCAATTGATCTGAAATTGAAGGAGGAAGGACCTTCTCAACTATTGTAAACCTTACCAACAGAATAGCGGAGAGCCCAACAATGCCCCTTCGTGGCCGTTCACAATACCCATCCCAGTTTTACAGATAAGCGGGGGGTGGTATTCTCCACAAACCAACCTATGTATTGATGAATTGAACCTCAGCGACAATCTCTCACACATCTCCCCTCCCACTGCAAAGTCTACTTGCCGGAGATCCTTGTGTCATCGTGGATCTTCAATCACCTGCACATGATTGCTGGAATTAGAGCCGAAGGCATCCATCCAGTGGGGTAGTCACCGGCCTCCATGAATCTATGAGCAGGAGCAATGGCGCATAGAGAGTTGCTCTCCAAGAAAAATAATAGGTCAGTTTGATGCCCCGTCGTGTACCAGCCGCAACAACTGGAGAAGAAGGTGGATCAGAGGTCCAGTCATCCACACACGCCTAGATCATGTTGCAGTCTACAACCAGATTGAAACCTTGTCGCATCAGATTTCACGGTGACTCCTAGGTTGGCGGCTTGTTAGGTGAGGAGGTTTCATGGACAACGAGTTCCTTGCTTTTCTGTCCTTTGTGGTGGCACAATCATCGCACATAGAGAAGGGGGGGGTCTGACGAAGAAGGTCTCTGCTCCCACAATCACTCGCCGAAGGAGAGCCAAGGCGGCGGCGCTCTGCGGAACGGAGTCCATTGGGGACTCACGAGCCAGACGAGGAAGATGGGAGGAGGAGAGGATCGTAGACTAGAGATCACCCTCACATCGGCAGCTGTGAACGGAGTCTCAGACTCCCTGATCGCGAGAACGCGGAGAAGAGGGCAGACTGGCCCTCCAAACTGAACCGGGTCTCTTTAGCTGAAGAAAACCCTGAACCACACCAGGTTTAGTCACCCAGATCGAACCGGCTGGACTTGAGTAAGGAAAAAGCAAAGGAGACGCACCACCTAGAAGACACGTGGCCGATTTTGATTGGCCCGATCAGGTAAATAATTAAGTAAATATCCAGTTCTCATATAATTTGTAGAAAATAGCACAGTGATCAGAAAAATGTAAATAAGGTATCGAAATTCCCAGAAAAATGAGTAGAACACAATGAAAGCATAATATCAGGATTTTGAAGAACTAATAATAGTGATATCATGTAAGATGTGTAATATTTGTTTAATGGATAATAAAAAGCAAATGATGACATAAAATTATGGAAAAATGTCAGTAATCTATAATCATGTTTACAATGCATATGATGTCAGATATGGTCATATTGATGTATGAAAGCATATAATTTGATTAATATGGATAATTTGGGCTAATAACACTAAAGATAATGCAATTAATGCATACATGCTCAATAAATGATGAGATTTACAGAAAACCCTCATATATGTAACTGGAATATAATATATAAATATGAGATCAGTTATAAGCATAGAATTCGTGTTATATGAAGATGACCCGTAATACATGGGTTGTAACCCTAAATTGAATAATGTATATAAACTAGGGTTAATGTGTGCACCAAAAAGGATATGGGACCTAATATTCATATAATGAATCATAATCTGGAAAATGACATCAATAAGATAAATATAAGACAATAATGCAAGTAAACGTTGGAATATCCTAATGAGATAATATAAACCCTAATGAACACGACTAGGGTTAAGATGATGAGAATCTGAAGATAGTATGTGGTCTTGTCTTAACCAGGTGATGACCAGATATCTAGATGAACAAGAATGATTAGAAATCTCTGAACTCAGGTACGTGGGTTTTTATTAAGTATAAGACTAGTTTTCTGGTTGCCTATGATATGTGATATCTTGAATGCTCGTATTTGGATATGATTGCTTGGTTGAACTAGTATGAGTTATAGTTTGCCAAATTTAAGAGAAATATAAATGATTATGATGGGTTGTAGCTACTAGAGCACATAGCCTGGTGTGGATGTATGTTGCCTAACATGGATGTATGATTCCTTGGCCCATGTTAGATGTATGATGATATTCTATTGCCCACACTAGATGTAAGTCAAGTGCAAGTATGTGTAGTACAACCGCATCAAAGTGAATGCAATAAAAGGAATGTTTACCTGATTATCTCTTTGAATAATGTTTTCTTTTACTCTTTCTTTTTCAAGATTATTTCAATTATACAAGCATATTACTATGTATCTTTCTACCCACGTGCACAACACCTTGTGTGTTGATTTGTTGTTTCACGTATGTTTTAGGTTCAGAGATAGCGTGGGATAAAATATGTGAAGTGAGAACTGTTCAGGTTGTACCTATTGTGTAGATCCTAGTTTAGCATACATGTTCTTAGATTGTAGAATTTTCATTCACTATGTAATTGTAAATCATTGTGTAATAATTCATGTTGTATAAATTTACATGTTGAATGTTGAGAATGTTATGGTTGTATGTTCATGTATGCGTATTATGCTTCCGCATCGCTTTCTGATATGATTGGATGATGTTCTCAGATTCAGACCTTTCATTCCCAATAGGGTTTGGAGAAGCCAAAATCCGGGGACGTCACAAATTTCCATTAGTTTAGAATCCTTTCTGGCTTACAGTTCATATTTAATGTCAAACATTAATTTAGACTATGATTATTTTGTCAGTTTGGAAGCTAGCATGGGTGTAACCCTTTACATCCAACTCTTCCTTATTACCATAACCAAGGAACCAATCCTTTTAAGTGCTTCAAAAGCAACTAAGGATGTTCTTAATGGTAATTCAGTGACTCTCACTGGTATCTAAGATATACCCTCTCACCATGTCTAATACATACAAGATTGCTAGGCAAGTATCTAAGATAATATTCAATTCTATCAATACCATAATCAAATCTTACTGCTACGGTTAAGTTTACATCAGATACATGTACATGAAAGAGAAAACTCAATACACTATCCATCTTGGGAAACAGAATGTACAGGGACAATCTAATCTATCTAGATTATTCTATTCATATCTTCTTTGTCACAACCTCTACACTGGATAGCATTATACCTAAATATATTGAAACAACCTCATGAGGCTCATATAGAGCCCCAGTGACTGGATACCTCCCACTCAAGATGAGTACATGCACTCAACATCATCTTAAGTATAATGAACTTAAAAAACTTGCAGATATAAAAAGTCTAGCTAATAGTTCTATCATCTAATCAAGTCTAATTTATGATAATGATCTAATCAATATGGTAGGTAATCACTTAGACCAAATCAAACTTTGAAGCATATTTTAGAGCTAGTCTATGAAAAAATCAATAGATGCTTCATAGTTCAAATTAACAATTCTTTATTATGAGTAATAAGTCAAGATCTAAACATTTTGAATTAATACATAACAATAACATCATCCTTGTGACTCCCCACCAGCTGGACCATGAACACAGTATGTAGTCCTCAGGTTGAAGCACACATAAGGAATGTCTACCAAACAATACTATCAAATCACATGCAATCTAAATCATATTCAGAGTTGATATAAATCCCAACATTTATTACTTATCAACAAGAGAGATCCAAATATGAAACAAATAATCTCTATAATAGAATGATTATTTTCTACAACTAGAAATATATTCAACAATGGAAAATTATACCTAGCAGTACATGTAACAAACATTCATATCATATTATACACAACTTGTCATCTTTTGTTCATTTTCCTAGAAACTACTTGGCTTGTACCTCACCAACTAGAAGTTACCATACATAATTCTTGTGTCAACAACTCACTGTCACTATCTTACGGTTTATCCGGCCACCCTAAGATATCAACAACAGACCCTGGACACAACAGGGTTGCCTAAATAGGCTCACATACTCATCTCGAGTACATGAGATTGGAAATAGTATATCACATATCATATATCACAACATTTCTCTTATTTTCATATTTCACATATTTTTTCGAGTCTATTACTCATGGACATAGAATTTCATAGCAAGGATTTAGGGCTTAAACCACTCCAAGTGACTCACTCCTAAATCCCAATAGTCTAACCTTTAAGGTCTTGATCCACACTCCAGAAATGCTTCTCATAATTCATCTATTACTATAAGGAGATCTGGTTTGTTTCACTGATGTGGTCCTCGGGGAAAACTCACAGTGTTCAGGGTACATAAATAGATGTTTCATCATTCCACTTTTTATTAATCTCTTTTACTCATCTTAAAAGAATTCAAAATATCATATATCATATATGCATATTCTTGTGTAACTAGAATAACATGAAACAAAATAAGCTTATCAAGAAAGACAATGACTAAACAAGAAGCACAACAATCTGTTATTTGCAACACATAGAGTTCTTTACATTTCTACATCATCTCATAGCAGTCACTATCAGTGAGCTTTTGTCCTAATACATAATCTCATTGTGCAACGTTTATCCCATTAGGATTCTATCATCATCAGTAGGATTTCAACTAGAGATATAATCTCATTATGCAAAATTTACCCCCATTAGGGTTTCTCAAATATAATCAGTGCATGTTAAGTTCAGTCTCAATATATTTCTTATCAGTTCATACTATATCACAGTTCTCAAAAAATATTCATAGAGACATTATAACTAGCAATAGTAAAAGAATATAGGTATCTTGTATCATTCATCATACTAAGAACAAATTTGTCATACAACATATACTTATTCCATCTAATATTAGTAGATCCAAATAATTTTCCTTGCATAAACATGCATAACACACTTAGATAACATTCTTCTTTTATTTCAAAATTTTATTTCAGGTTACTAATTAAAACATGTTGAATATAATTTTAAGTCCATCAAAATAGTCCATCCCCATAGTTTCCATCAAAACAGTCCATCCCCACAATACATGTATTCTATCAAATAATTACAATCCAAGAACGTATTCTTGTATATCAATTGAAATGCTTGAACCTCATGTTCTAATTGAATTGAACTACACTTATGTGCATTCCTTAATCCCTCATTTTATATTGTTATTCATTAGCATCATCTAACTCACCATTTTAGGGTTATAATTAGGTTCTTAGATTCATCTACTATTTCCCACCTTTTCTCTTCATTTTATATTCATTAGTCTCGACTTCTTTCATTTCATGTTTAATACATTATTGGGGCCAATCATTCTTCATTCACTTGATATACAATGCTTATCTTCTCATTAAAAACTGTCAAAGTCAAATTTTAGTATATTTCATTCAATTTGGGTTAAGCACATGTAATTGAAAAGAGTAAAAACTTCATTATAATAACTTTATTAGTTTTCCCTTTAACTTGCCATCACCACTCAATAATTTTTGTTCATATTGTTTCTTACATTTAGGTAAGTGTAACATGTCATTGACTTCTATTGTCATTCCCATAATCAATAATGATCATTACTTATTAAACTACTAACTTTAGGCAAAAAGAATGAATTACTCTACATTTTCTTACACCATAATCTCTAATCATCCTTCACAATTCATTGTCATGGACCTTGTATAAAAGGACCCACATTCATGTGAGGGCTACTCATTATTCCATAAGTTATACTAATATACAATGTTTAGGATTAGACCATATCAGTAAGTTTAATTATCTTCAATTGAAGTATTAATACTTACACCATCATTTCATCACATTTACAATATTATATACAAGTTCTAGATTTATCACTCATACTCATCTTAATACTAAACTTATAGGTTTTTCAATAAGTCATCCTTAGTTCAACACATCATAAGAATGATATCATTCAATAATCTCATCATGGTGCACCAGGGTTCATTATAAGAATCATATCATTCAGTAATCTCAGCATGATACACATGGAAACTCTAGTTTCTAATTTTCACATATTTCCTTCACCAAACATAACTATACATTGATTAATTGACTCATTTGATTCAATCCTTCAACACAAACTCTAAATAAGAAAATTCATGTGTATATATCAATTAAATTTCAGTAAGATTCAACAAAACACTTGTATAATACATTTGAATACAATTCAAATATCATTTTATACTTGTCAAGTCAATTTCCAAGGATATTGGCCATTGAGCCGACTCTTAGGCAATGTTCACATGAAATAGCATAGTCCTCTATCCATAGAATCTTTCATGGATCGTCAATCAATATATTAGAAACTAATCAAGTTCCATTATATGAGAAATAATCAAAATTAATAGATTTTGATTTCCTAATATCTTTCCACATCAATACCCAACCACAAACAAATACAAGTAAGGTTTTTGATTATTTTAGCCAGATAGAATTAGGCTTTCAACATGAATACAAAGCTTATGAGGGAGATAAACACTCACCTAAGGTGACAAGCACCTAAGAAACATTGGTAAAACTCTGAATTTCTAGAAATCCAATTAAACTTTAGCAACTGAATCTATTTCTTCATCCTCTCAACTCAGAAACCCTAGAAATGGAGATTATGAGAGAAAGAGTGAGAAAAAGGGGTGATTTGATGTGATTTTTAATCAAATCAGTGGAGGGATAGTATCTTGACATGTGAGAGAAGAATCACTTTGAAAGTCTATGCAAAGAAGCTAAAATTACTTGATTTCATCATATCTCAAATAGTGAAACCTATGTCAACATCTCCAACATTTTCTCCTCACAAAACCCTAGCTCTCATCTCTCTATAGGATTTTATTTCTCTGGAATGGATCACGAAATATGAGAGATCCTTGGGTGCTATGTGGCACTTACATATTAATTAAGGTGCTTGGGTCAATTGCAAAATTGACCCAACTCACACTTTATTTTATTTCAATAGATTTTTTCATCATAAAACTTGTTATTGAATATTGTTTACTGAATAGGTCAAGCCTCATAAAATAATTATGAAAAAGTTACATGTTACATAAAACAACATTGCAGAGATCTAGTAAATATTTTAGATCAATCATAGTTACCTAAAAAAAGATACAAATCCAATACTAACTGTTATTTTTCATACAGAATGCACGGTCAACTGAGTTTGTCCTAGGGAAAACTTGATTGACACCACACTCTTTCGAACTCAAAAAACATCCAAAAATTATGGAACTCTAACAAAATGTCTAAAGTAGATACTTTAAACTTTAGTTACAATTTCAGATCAATTGGACTAACAAATAAAAAGATAAAATTCAAATACCAGTCAGCTATATTTCAATTTGAACACATGGTCGATTGAGTTTGTCCTGGAAAACTCAGCTGACAAACAAGTCATCAAATTACTCAAAAATTCTAATTTTGAAGAATTCTTACATTTGAGTTATCCAAATTCCAACTAAATCATAGTTGTTATAAAATACCAAAAGTCAATTAGTAAACACTATACTTATCAAATTATGTATTCATACGCCATCAAAACCCTAATTTTTTCTGATTAGGGTTTTCAATTCTCAAACCCTAATTATTTGAAGTAAAAACATATTTAGAATTTTTCATTAGGTTCAAAGAATCGTGATTAGAATACCATCATTAATCAATGTTTAAACAATGATTGGTCTGGTTAAGCATGAAATCATCCAAGTAAACTCTAATTAGATGACTAATTTGAAAATGGGTCATTGCAATCGAGTTGTCTCTCAATGAGGGAAATCAACACAAAACCATAGAATAAAACCATCGTTTGTGAGAGAGAAAGCCATCAGTTTCCACATGCAGGCTAAGTCCATAGCTTCCTCTACTAAAGGAAGGTCATGCACAAGGTTCAGGATTCATCGAAGAAGATACATTATTGAAATATCATCACTTAAGAACAAACCCTAAGCAGAGATATGTTCTTCTTACTTAGAACTACATTGTTAAGTAAGATCTAGTACATGCAAGAAAGGAGTAAGCAATAAACGTGGAGAAAGTTATATAACTCACCTCTAGGTTGAAGATGAAGCTCCAAATAGAAAGGTAGCTCGAGGAAAAGAGGGGAGAAACCCTATCTTGAACACTCTTCTCAGACAAGCTAGATTCTCCTCCGAAAAGGAAGAAAACCCTAGGTCAAGGAACAAAGCAAGGAATCTCCACTCAACCTCAACAAGGAAAAATCCACAACCCTAGGCCACATGCAAGCAAGATCATCCACCTTCTTCAACCTTGAGTTCCTCCTTCTCCACCAAGAAAGGGGGAATGACCTCCAACAACAATAAGAGAGAAAGGGGGTCCAAAAGGTTCAGTTGCATGTGCAGAGGGTGGTACATATGGCTTGGATGACAGAGAGAAGAAGGTTGAGGTGTCAAAACTAACTTGCCAAGTGTCCAAGGTCAAAGGAACATGTCATGCAAACCAGCTGGTTCATCAGTTGAGGAATCTAAATAATCCATCAAATCTTAGCTTCCCAGGGTGTCCATCAAGTTCCATATCATGGTGACCACCAGTTCTTAGCATCTTAGGTCCAAGGGTGAGAACCATTGGCTGAGCACTTCTCTAGGCAAACCATCAATCTAGGGAGCTCAAGAGGGAAAACCTTCAACCCCTACACATCAAACGACCACCACCAGTTCCCCACTCAAAAGGAGAGCCATCAAATCTCCACCATTTAGGAGTGCCATTGAGTTTTGTCCTCCAAAGTAGCTCATCCATGAGAGAAAACCCTAAGTTCAATACAAGGTAGATGTCACCATAAGATAAAAAGCTCCAATGTTGCTTATCTCTCGTCTGGCGATCACGGCGGCGAGATAGGGCTCCCCCCACGTGCGGCGCTCAGGCTTGGGGGAGGGGGTCAGGCATCCTACTAGGCTGTCACCTTCTCCCTTCGGGCCTCCTCCTTGCCTTTCCTCTTCTTCTAGTTTCCTTTTGCAGGTGCCTCTCCAAGCTCCTCATCTCCCTCCCTAGGCGGCGACCGTGTGACCAGCTTGTGATCTGGTCTTCTCTTTAGCGTGTTTCTTGTAGGAGGTGGTGGTGCTCTTCTCCTGGTAGAGTCTTGCTCAGATCTTCCTTGAGCCTGAGGCAGGTGGCTGGTGGGGGTGTCCTCGTAGGGGTTCCGGATGAGGCGGGTTTCCCTCCTCTATTTCTGCCTTGTACATTTCTCGCTTGGGTGCTAGTTTCTAGAAGGCTATCTGCCTTGTTCCGTCGTATATCAGCATTGTTTCTTCCTTTGAATAAGGATTGTTACTCCTTCCTCTGTGAAGGCGGTGGTTTTTCTGGGGTTTCCCCCGGTAATTCAACCTTAGTACGGCTATCTCATCTTTTCTCTGGATTGATCTCATTACTCAGTTGTATGGCTTCATTTGAGTTGATATACGAGCAGAATACCATCTTGTTCCAGCCCCTCTACCACTACTTAACGCTCAAGTTGAAGGAATTCTTCAGGAAAAGCTGCTTAAGACAGCTTCAAGGAAGAAGAATCAATGCTGAAATGTCTCTCTCTCATTCTAATATGAGTTGTAGTGCCCTAGGGTTACTGAACGTGATGTTTTTATGTTCTGTTTGTATCTTTCTCCCCAATTGTAGATGGCGTATGGCTAACAAGTAATGAATCAATCCTTTTACTCTAAAAAAAAGGTAGATGTCACCATCAAACCAAGGTGCATCTAGGCAACCCAAGGTACAACCAACTCAAACATGATAAGAAAACATGTGAGGAACAACAAGCATGGCACAAATTGCAAGAAAAACCATAGACATGGGTAAATTGCATACTAGTCCAAAACAAGCACATATATGCATATCTTACTCAAACAATGTCCAAACTGGACCAAACATGAAAATTAGGTTTGTCACGTGATATCAAATCACATCATAGGGTTTGATTAAGTTTTTAAGCATTGAATTAATGTAATCAAGCATATTCCGTCAAAAATCAAGGTCAGGAGTTTTACAAATAACGTCCTAGGAGTTGATTCCATTATAGAAAAATATTCTACTTGTTGTAGTAAGCATAGTTGTTTGTTTTTGGGGAATATGCACATGTAAATGGTATAGAATTTAAATTACATTGTAGCATAAAATTTATCCAAATTTTGTTATGTAAGGAGTGAGACACAAGAGAGGAACTACTCTTTACTTAATTTAAGAAAATAAATCATACAACCCTATAGGTACACAATCACAAAATAGTTGCACTCAAGTAAAAGGGTTGCATAATGTTTTTTCCAATAAATTGGTGAAGAGCATAGCATGTAGCATGGGAAAGGTAAATCTAACTATTCAAAAATATTGTTTGAGTCTACAAGTGGCATCTAACAATATAAAAATCTAATCTAATAAGATTAGTTACAATGGGTAAGCTACCCATTACAAAAGTCTTCCTAAAGCTAATCATGGGAAGCAATTCCTACTTCTTAGTCCTCGGGCTGCTCAACCTTTGGGTGGTTTGAAAGAAATATGCAGAAAAGGAAACAAACAAAATAAGTTATGTTAGCATAAAACTTAGTATGTACAGTAATATACCAACTAGTCATCACTTAAAGGAATGATAGATCAAGTTAGGAGATTTCAATAAAGGGATGTTCAAGGAGAAAAGCTTCAAAAGATTTAACATGTCAAATATATAAGGAATCTTTTAACAAGGACATGAATATTAAAAGTAATTTTTCCATATATTTAGACCATAACAATATCACAAATCATAATCGGTAATAAATAGAGCATGCCAAACAAATAGACTAACATTATTCAACTAGTGTTGAGACCCATAAAATATGAAGTCTAAGTTGCGTGGAAAGGTGCAAACCATACAGAAAAGTGTGCCCAATATATATAATACGACTGGATATGTGCACTTGGGGTGAAAAGTCACACCCAAATATTATGGTGGTATGGATGTACTTCTTCTCTAAATTAGTTTAGTCTATTGCACATGCATAAAATGTAGTGGCAAAAACATGTTTAGTCAATATAAATTAAATTCAAGTAAAGAGTATAAGATCATACAAATAATTAACACAATTAAGTCATAGGACCATCATTCATAATTCTCATGAATTTGGTATCAAGTCTAGAAAATAATCCCTAAAGAAACAGTATTCCCAAAAGGATTCAAAATCACACAAAGATTATTTACGATATGCCTCGTTTGGGAAATAGTTTATTAGCCATGATAATATTGTCTAGATAAATCAGGAAGATGCAAATATCTTGAATTGGATGTTTGGATCAGAGACAAAATAGTACCATGTCAATTCTAGAATATCGTCAATCCTACATATAATATTTTCCTCACAAATTAGGGTTCAGTTATGTTCTATATAATGAAACCCTAGAATGTAGTCCTTAGAAAACCCTAGATTAACTTTAGATGTTAGTCTAGTTAAGAGGGTCAAATGTTCCTAATTCAAGACCTAATTCATCATTAATTTCTTAATCTATAATTTTGTTTATTGAAACTTTCCCAAGTTTTGATAGGAGAATAAGAGAGATTTAAATCCTAAAAATCTTGCCTTAAAAACATTGGAATCAGACGATCAAAACCATACAATTAGGTAGAGAAAAATTCCATGAGTAGTAATTATTGAAGGATTTTTCAAGTTCTATATAGTTTCTTTATTTAATGGTGAAAATGATATTCCAATGACCAAAATAGCCATGTACTATTTTTTTTACTATAGTACACGATTGATCAATTTTGTGATATTGAAATCTGATTAGTCATGTCATAAAAATAAATGAAATCAATTATAAGATGATAATGG
Source organism: Alisma plantago-aquatica (assembly GCA_963693085.1). Lineage (NCBI taxonomy): Eukaryota > Viridiplantae > Streptophyta > Magnoliopsida > Alismatales > Alismataceae > Alisma > Alisma plantago-aquatica. Next base: position 575,518,222 of record OY856411.1, read on the forward strand.
CCATGCGATAAAAATAATGTCAGTATAAATTAAGGGCAAAGGTGTAAAATTCATGTGAGATTCATCTTGTTCCGAAGCTCGTGCCATGTCCATGGATGGGCATGGAGTTGCTCGCACCCTATTTGGGGGGAAAATGAAGCAGAGTACAATCACAAGCTATGACTATCTTGAATCAAAGCAAGGATGTTGTGGATGCTTACCCTAGTTAGAATTATGTTGACATGAAGCAAGGGAGAACACTTGAAGCTGGTGTCGTAGGACTTGTACATGAGTTTCTCTATGGCGATGAGTGCACTTTGTCATGAAATTCGCACATGAGAATAACTTCTCAAAATGTGGAAAAATTAAAATTAGGAGAAGTATATATAGGGTATGGTTTTAGGGCTTGTACACATAGGATATTCAAGAAGCTTGCGAGAAGATTTGAGAAAATATCAGATACATTGTAACAGGTTTAGATGTAGAGATAATTATATCCAGAAATGGATTTAGAATCCAATGTAAGTGAGTTTGTAAACTTTTGTTGAGAGAGGAGAGAGAATGAGTCAATTAAAAAAAACACATGGTTGACACTATGGTATCCACCCGTGTTCATCTCCTACACAAGGTAGGATATGATGTATGCGTTGTTTGATCTAGATCAGACAAACAGTGATCGATACATATGAACTATACTCGGAAATCATAAATGCCTAAAACTTTAGTATTTTGATGTTTTAAATGTGTAAGTCATTCCTTGTCCAATTGAGGGTGCATTTATTATCCAATTAATTCCAAATTTGGTTGGTTAGGTAATTGAGGGGTGAGGAATCTGATTTTTCTATTATTTTTAGCCTTTGACACTCCAAGATATATCAAAACTTACTTTTTTTCTACACAAAATTTTAATATATTTATTTATTCCTTTATCATTAAGTGATCAAATTTTGTTTGAGACTCCTCCTTCACCATGACTATCCATAGAAAAAATATAGAAAAATAACTTTAAAGAAAACCTATTAATGTGTAAAAATTGCATGATTATAACCAACATATAATTTTATCCCTATTTCTTGCATTAAAGTCATAAATAATTGGTTTATTGCTCTGAATTTTGTAACTATTGATTCCTAACATCCTAATATAATCTAAGTTTAAAAAAAAGTAGTTCCAAACTAGAAGTTCATGTCATAAAGAGGTAAATTGGATATGTACCTAGGATTGATGTTATTACAATATTGAACCTTATATTGGGATTTGGTTGGCCTAATGTGTCAGAAAAATAAGGGGTTATACTCCCATCCCAGAATCCATATTTTAGTTAAGACTCTCACAAGTCCCTAACTTAAAGGATCAATTGCATTATCTTTGGATCAAGCATAGTCAACTCTCACAATTCTCTAAATACCAAATCCTTGAAATATTTTAGTATACTTGGTTGTGTGTCTAATATTTTTGACTACCTCAAAACTCCTTCTCTTGGCATTGATGGTTGAGTTATCATAGGAAACTATTGCAAGAAGAAATTTTTTACCAAAGGTAAAGTCGAATGAGTTTTGGTATCCATTCAACTTCCATTTCCGACTCATGCAAAACTCACAGCTCTAACATAATGGGGGAGTGAGATAATATAGTATGTTTCCCAAACCTCTATATTGTTACAATAAGTTGTATTTATTCTCTTTATTTATTATTCTTTATTTCCATGTATATTATATATGTATCTGGGATTAGTCCACACTATGTAAATGGAACCTGGCAATCATATGTATCCATATATATAGGTGTGCCATGTTAAGACAAAGTATCTCATTCCACACATTAATTTTCCTGTCCACATAATATTAGAGCCAATGATACCCTAATTCCATATAGAGGAGATCCCACAATAGCAGTAGTTATCAACTTGATCATTGTTGACTTCATTCTCACCAAGCTCCTCCATTGCAGTCATCCCTCCTTCTCCACCGTAGAAATCATCTCCACTGTATAAGTCTTTCTCCTTCCCCATCATGGAAATCATCTTCACCATAGTGGTGGAAGTCACCTCCATCACATTATGAAGCATTGTTCTCTTTCTTAAAGACATCATCTTCTCCTATCAAAGGGAGAAGATTGATCTATGCCTAGGAGTCACCATCTTCTTATTCACCTTGCCTAAATCTTCACCACCATCACAGTGGTAGATAGATCTACACTTAGAAGATTCTCTCACTGGGAAGTTCCATCCAAGGGATATCCATGGGGTAGAAGACCTATGCTTTCCAAGATGGAGGAGCAACACACACCGCGTCCATTGTCAACACACTTTGTTGATAGGAGATAGGCTTACACCCCAGCAATTTAAATTTTGTGTTAGTGACATGTTGTGTTGACAATAGATAGAGTTATTCCTTTGACAACATACATGTTGTGTCCCTCACCAACATGTTGTTTCATTAGTAGTCTGTCAGAGATCCATCCATTTCTTTGTATGCACAGTGTGGTTTTATGTACACATCGTGTAAACATATTGCCTATTTTCATCCCTTATTTTATTCTATTAGAAAAGAAGGTAGTGCCCCCCCCATTTTGGTGATCAATACATCACCACTTAGAATCTCAATAAGAAAATATTCACTAAATGGAGTCAAACAATCAAGATCTGTTTCAAGGGACAAGGAAAGTACAAGGACCTCACAAAAGGTCCTCTATTGATGACACTCTAGAGCAATGGGAGCTGATTGATGTGAATCTTCTCTCCATCTTGTGGATTTTCATGGATGCACAAGTTGTTGATCACACCACTCACTTTAATAAATGTAAAGATGTTTGGGATCATCTTAATCTCATGTACAAGTCAAATATTTGCCACGTGTATGAGATAACTCTAGAGATGTACAATATTTAGCAAGATGATAAATCTCTATCTTAATACTTCGGGTGGGTAAATCACATTGCTAATGATCTCCATTTTCTCATTCTGCTAACAACAGACCTCAAAGAACTCTAGAAGTAGAGGGATCAAATGATGTCATCAAATTCTTCACTGATATTCAATGTGAATATGAAGGATTATGCAGCCAAATTCTTGTTGAGTCTGATATTTCCAAATTGGATTAAGCAAATTAGTGTCTCTCCCGTGCTTTCATAGAACAAGCCCCACATTCTACCCCTGACAAATCTTCCATGGTATCTACCATGAAGGGTCACATCAATAGTATCCCTGCAACTCATGGATAAGGATGAGGGGGTGAGGAGGTCATGGAGCCAGGTCCACTAGAGAACATGGATGCCCATAATGCTCTCATTGTGGCATGGTGGGGAATTGAAAGGAATCTTTTTATGTGATTCATGGGTTTCCTCCTAAAACCACATGTGCAAATGTGGTATCAACTTACGATGTATCACGGACATCAGTCGTCAAATTTAGGTGATAGATGAGGAGTACAATAAGAACTGCTAGAAAAAAGCTTCTGAATAAGCCTTATCTTCAATTTTTTCATTGGCCTCCTTTGCACAACATCTTGGTGGACCTACTGCATGCATATCTCAATTTTCTAATGCACATTCATCTTCTGGGGTACTTGATTCAAGTGCAACAAATAACATTAATGTAAAACCCATATTATCTCCAATAAATCCACCATCAAAACACCTTTCCACCTCTCACCATTGTCAATGGTTCCAAAGTTCCAGTACATGGTATTGGGATTATCAAACCTCTACCTACAGTCACCTTGCAATCAACATTATTTGCTCCTGAGTTTCCTTTCAATTTTATTTCCATTAGAGAATTAACTCATTCCCTTCAAGCCTTGGATATATTTAACCCTGATAATTGTGTATTAAAGGACCTCCAGACACATAATGTAATTGGTGGTAGGTATGAACTTGCAGGTCTCTATGATATTGATCTAGCATATGAGGCATGTGTGGCAACTTCTCCTCTCTATATTCATAGTTGGCTTGGAAAAACTTCAGGTTATCCACCCTCAGTTATCTAGACTTAATACACTCCATTGTGAGTCATGTCATTTAGAAAAGCATCATTGATCCACCTTTAAGTCTTGGGATTGGATGTCTGCTAAGTCAAGTTTTGAAATTATTCATGTTAATCTTTGGGGCCCATGACCGGTTCCATAAAAACTTGGCCAAAAGTATTTGTCACTTTCATTGATGATTTATATATAGCTACTTGTTTGTATATTATGAAAGCTAATTCAAAAATTCTATCAATAATATAGAGCTTTTATAATGAGATTGAAACCTGATTCTCTTGGTGTATTCATATTATTTGAATGGATAATGCCAAAAGATACTTCAATAATGATCTTGCTCAATTATTATCTTCCAAAGGGGTTATACACCATTCATCTTGTCAGCACACACCTCGATAAAATGGTGTAGCCAATAGGAAAAAGCATCACATATTTGAAACTACTCGTACTCTTCTTTTGCTTACGAGCGTTCCCAAAGAATTCTGGGGCAATGTCATCCTAATTGCACATATCTTATCAATTGCATGGCATAGCCCAGTTGCCGCGTTGATTTACCACCCTCCTGGGCATTCGGCCTCCACCACGGGCATGGGAGAGTGGGAGAGAATTCTTTCTCTCTTAATCCCAAATGCATACCCTTTCAATTTTTGTGCCCTGTTCAACCCAATTATATTATTCCTCCAAAAGTTTTTGGATGTGTCTATTTTTCTAAAAATGTTGGGACATGTCATGACAAACTTAGTCCAAAGGCTTCTAAGTGTGTCTTTCTTGGTTATTCTAGGATTCAAAAAGGATATTGATGTTATGGTCCAATTGATCACCATTTTCTAGTTTTATCTAAGATCACCTTCTTTGAATATACTCCATACTTTTGAGATTCCCAATCAGTGAGGGTTCTTGAAGAAACTCTCCTATGTCCTATTGTGATTGAGATGTTATCACAATGTGTTTAGGGAGAGTTATATCCACCTCTATTTCAAGGAGAGAAACACAACAATCAAGACCAAGGATCAGACAATGCAAGTTTTAGCCCTCCTTCAATCGCCATTAAGTCTAGAGCTCCAGGTAGCAGTGATAGTTCCCTTGATCTTCCAATTCCCATTCAGAAAGGAAAATGGTGAAGCATTCTTCATTCTATTTCTAACTTTGTTTCCTATGACTATTTATCTCCCCAGTAGAAATCTTCATATCATCCACAACCGATATTTCCATTCCTAGTTCTATATATGTTTCCATGAATCACCTAGGATGGGGACGTTCTATAGAAGATGAGATGAATGCTCTTCACTATAATCCGACTTGGAGTTTGGTTCCTACTCCAATGAACAAGGTTTTTGTTGGGTGTCGATGGGGTTACTCCATTAATATCAGGCCTATTGGTGTTGTTGATTGTCTAATGGATTGTTCGGTAGCCAAGGGATACACTCAAGTATATGGCCAGGACTATCTTCATATTTTCTCTCCTGTTGCTATAATGCCATTTGTTGGACTATTTATTTCTTTGGTAGCTCATTTTTCTTGGCCCTTGCACCAACTTGCTATCAAGAATGCTTTTCTCCATGGTGACTTGTCTGAATAAATCTACATGGATCAACCTCCTAGGTTTGTTGCTCAGGGGGAGTCACACCTAGCTTTTTGTCTTCATAAATCTCTCTATGGACTCAAGTAGTCCACAAGAGCTTAATTTGGGAAATTTCATCAAGATCTACTTGAATTTGGTCTTCCACAGTTAGGTCTTGATCGTTCAATCTTCCATTAGTGTGATTCTTTAGATTGTGTTCTCCTTATTGTCTTTCTTGATGATATTTCCGTTACTAGAGACAGTAGGGAATTCTACAGCTTAAACAATTCCTTCAAATTAAATTTCAAACTAAAAATTTAGGCCTCCTAAAATATTTCTTTCATATTGAGATTTCTAGATCTAATGATGGCATAGTCATCTCATAAAGGAATTATACTCTTGATCTCCTTGAAGAGATAGGTACATACTTGGAGCAAATCATGTAGATACTTCAATGAATCCTAAAGTCAAGTTGTATAAGGAGAAGGGGTGCCACTTGAAGATGAATGAAGATATTGAAGACCAGTTGGAAAATTAAATTATCTTACAGACACTCATCTAGATGTATCCTTTTCTAATAGTGTGTGGTTAGTTAATTCATGAATAAACCCTATAGTATTCATAATGAGGTTGTTTATAGGATTCTTCTCTAACTCAAGAAGAGTTCAAGAAAAGGTATATGGTATATAAATCATGAACATATTAAAGTGTAGGGCTTCTCAGATGTTGATTGGGTAGGATGTGTCATAGACCGCATGCCAATTTTGGATATTGTGTTTTTCTGTGGGGGAATCTCATGTCCTAGAAAAGAAAACAAGAACATTGATATCATGATATAGCGTTGAGCACCAATGATCTCCTATGGACCAATAATATCCTAGAAGAACTGAGAATCAATTAGTCTGAAGCAATGGAACTCAAGTGTGATAATCAAGTTGTTGTCCATATGTCTTCCAACCCTATATTTCACAAATTGAGAAAACATATTAAAGTTGATTGTCATTCATTTGAGAGAAGGTGCAAGATCACCAAATTGTACTTGTTCCAGTCCATTCAAAAGATCAAGTTGCTGATCTTTGTACAAAATCCCTCAATGGATGTCGAGTAAAATCCTTGTCTAACAAGCTTGGTGCCTATGACATCTATGCACCAACTTGAGGGTGAGTGTTAGAATAATAAGTAATTATTTCCTTTATTCATTATTATTTATTTTCCTATATATTTTTTTCTATATGGGATAAGTCCCACATTGTGTAAATAAGTATTAGCTACCACCCATGTCCATATATAGGTGTGCCATATCAATACAAGAATATAATTTGCACATTACTTTTTCTTTGCACAATGGAACCTTCTCCAAATATGGAAAATTATATAGAGATCCCATATCTCCTAAAGTTATTCACAATTAATCTGGCATCATTTTATCCTTCACAAATAGAAGGGTTTTTTATCTTTACATAAGATAAGGGAAGTGGTACCCTTTGTATACCTAAGAACCCTATTGAGAGTTTTTAATGGGAAATGTTTGATTAATTCTTGAATGTATTCAACTAAAAAGTGAAAATTCTATGTCTGACCAAGTGCAGTTTACAAAACATGTAATACTTCTAATAATATGAGAGTATCTCATATAGGGCAATGGGATTAAAATTGCATTCTTGATTAGGGTTTCAGATGGATCATATGGAGTCTAAATAGGTATACATAATGAGTATTCAAATTTTGTTAGGATCTTCTCCACACTGTGAGACAATGAGCTATGGGTAGTGTCAATATATCTTGTGATTTTAAGACATGAAATTCCAGTAGAGACACCCATATCCTCGATGTCAAGTATAAAACATAAGATGACTTCATCCCAGTAAAGACTCTTCTTAGAACCAAAGAAAAGAATTGTTTGTGAATGCATACATAAAATAAATTAATACACTCTTGAAAATATTCCATTAAATACTCCAAAAGAATATCAGAAATAATGCTAATAGATGATACTAGTATTAAATTTCTTGTACCATAGTATCAAATGAAGATAAAATATGATGCAACAAATTTAGACTTATTATATCAAATGAATCCAAATGATGAACACAATTACCCACTAATAATACTGGGTTCACTCTACTAATAGAAAATGGGGAACTCAATGATATCGAGATGGGTATATGAATCAAGAAGGTTGGAAAGAAAATGATTGAAAAATGAAGCAAAACATATTAGACATGCCCATAGTTGATAACAAAAGGTTGGGGTTTATCAACCAAAAAGGCCTAAAAATAAAAACCTAATATGAATGAATACACTACAGATAACAATCTACATAACTTGATGAATGGATATGGTTAGAAATAGCGTAGATTGAGTGTATGTAGTGTAGTATACACTATATGAATATAGGGGTTACGTGATCAATAAATAAAAAGTTAAAGTCATGTACCATTGTTCTAGTAGTAGGGATGCCATATAATTTATTATAATAAGGCGTGACATATCAATAAAAAATAAGATTCGCCTATATACATATCCATATATATATATATCTATATATATATATATTTATATATATATATATATATATATATATATATATATATATATGGATACACATTAGATAACCATACATAAACTCATGGAGGGAAAAGAGATCTCAAAAGAGAATTTAAAGTAAACATATTATAGAACATATGACAAACCACTGAATAGTGAAAATAAGATAAATAAACCAGAATTCAACATACACATCCAATTTTAGGTAGTCAGACACTAATCCTAATAAGATTTTATGCACTATAGAAGAAAAGGGGCGTACTAGCAATGGTATCAGTTTGATTATATGAAGAAAAGTCTTGACCAATTGCAACAATTGAAAAGTTAACGAAAACCAAGTCAATTCCCAAAAACTCAGAATAATATTACTTGGCATATTAGACCTAAAATGCTTAAAAGACCAGAATTAGATATGATTTTCTTAGAGTAGGCTAAAAATGTAACTTGTTTATGGAGGTATGGGATCTCACAAAGGGGAGATTCATTGGAACTAGACAATAAAGTGTATATCAGTATAAGAAACAATGGAAAATATGATAAATGAATTACAAAATCTGATCATCCCTCCCCATTCCAAAAAGTGTGATGAATTTTAAAAAATGATTTTGATTTCTAGAACTAATATGTAAGTAGTTAGGGAGCACATTAGTTATTGTGTTGGGATCAATAAAATAACCAAAATTGGTTGAACCATTAGTGGTGTCAGTTTTGGGATATAGGAATAAAACCTTGGAAACAATGACAAATCTTCATAAATAAACCACATGATGGTACAAATAAGTGACCAAACAAGGGTGGGAACACTATAACAAAATATTAAACAATAAAAAAATGAATATGAACAATTTAAATTCAACAAGTTATCCATACAAGATTATAGACAAATGGGAGCTCAAAGTGAGAAACAAGAAAAAAGTAAATATGGATCTTATCTCATAACTGCATAAATTGGAGAACTAATGTTTCACATTGTTTTGGGGAATAATTAGTGAAGAATACCAAAATATTAAGATAGAAAACAAGAAACTAAGAAGTATTTGTGATTAACTGTGTGCCATATAAAAGGATCTAAGTAGCCATCTTCTTAATTAATGGCATATGTAGATGTTATCTCGAACACTTGTTGTGCAATCATAGACAATACTATGTTGTTGAAACAAAAAGATTTAGTATCCATTACCCAATAAGGGCACTCTAAGGATATGTAAAGATAATGCAATAGAAATGTAGGTGACCTAATCATAGATGGATGAATCTATATGATGAGAAACTATAGTTCAGGGTTAACCCTACAGTGTATAAAATGTGAGTGGTACTAGGAAAGCATCTATGAGAGGAAGGGTAGGATCCACTAGGTAACCATTTCATGGAGTGGAAATATATAACACACACCTACAAATGTAACAAATAGAAATAATTAGAGAAATAAAAAGTCATTGCATTACAGTAGCATATCTGTGAAAGATCTGGGTAAAATACACACCTTAAGTAGTGTTGATCATGGCAGGGGATTACTCAAGGGAGCCTTTATTGGCATCAGAATCGTGCTACTCATAATATGGATCTACATCTCAAGGTGGTTGAAATATAAAAAGGGTAAGAGTATTAGGAGGATCCTTTTAGATATGCCATGGAGAAAGAAAAACTATCAAAACATTGAATCCAAGCTTCACTGAGACAATACTAATGTAAGGTTTCTGTTTCTAGGAAAGGAGAAGGGGAAGGGGACATGGTGGGAGGTGGAAGTACGAGGATTGACTCATGTTAGAATGGCATTGAAGAGGAAGGGGAGAGACTTATACTCCCAAATAGGAAATTGATAATTCCTCTCATCGCCCACTCAAACCAATTTGTTCATGTGTCTCTTGGCTTGAACACTATGTTTTAAAGTGAGGTCTAGTTGTGTATACAAGGAGACATAAGAAAACAAAAATAATAATAATAATAACAAAACCAAAATAATAATAAAAAATTAACATTGTGATAGAAAATATTAGAGCGAATGGTAGAGGGGAAGTACATATTATATACATGCTTATAATCTACAAGACAAGGGAAGTTATATGATATAATGTCATATATGTCTCGCAGTATGAAAACTATGATATACAATACCAATACATACTTATAGTACTAAAATATAAACCAGAAAATGCATAACATATAAAAAAATATGAATAAGTACTCACAAAATAGATATTGATGAGTAACATGAATGTAAAAAAACCAAATTAGAAAGAGTATTATATTTGGAGACCATAAAGTAAAAGATTTTCAACAATTTGAAAAAAAATGTAATACCAATAACTTATATGAAAAATATGTATCTATAACTAAGACTACACTTAAATACATCAATAACTAGAACGAATACTCATTTAGACACTTAATCAATATAATTTAAATGTTACTAAAATTAAATATGTAATACTAAAATATTGTGTATAATAATTAAATATTAAAATGTATAATATCAAAATAAATGATACAACATTTAAATTTTATAATTGAAAATGTTATGAATAGTAATATGAGAAATAGATAGTCATATGCTTGTAATGTAATGCTACTCATAAATAAATTACACAAATTCAATAACTTTTCAAACAATAAAACATTTAAATCAATAATAGATGCATGCCAACATATATGTATGTACACATGTGTGTATATGTATGTGTGTAAATATATATATATATATATATATATATATATATATATATATATATAGACACACACACACACATATATATATATATATATATATACTTATATATAATGTACATTATGCATATTATATATATTATGTACATATATCTATGTGTATATATATGTATGTATATATACATACCATATATACACACATAATATATATAATATATATTATGTGTATATATAATGTGTGTATATATGTATATGTATATATGTGTGTGTGTGTGTTTGTGTGTACATTTGTGTATATACACACAGAAAATTTTTCATTATCTCGTTTTTTATGTGTAGCTTTTTCCAAATGTACTTTTTGAATTTCAATACTACTTTGAATTTTAAACTAGTACGATTATGTTTGGATAATTGTATCCTTCAGTTAGAATTTGTATTGATATCAGTTAATTTTAAACATGGTTATTAACTTGATAATGCTCTTAAGAATATAAGTGACACTATTGTGATCTTTTTTCTTTGAAGACATCAGACTACATATTTTTTCCATAAGTTAATTTATTTATCTAGATTTACATATATTTATTTTAGATAGTACTCTTTCTCTTCCACATATTATAAATATAGTCAATATTCTTCTGACTCCATTAAGAGATGAGTTCATAATTTTAAAAATGCATACATTTTCTTTTTCTAAAGTAGATAGATGTTTCATCACGAAAAAATTATATTTGCTACAGGGTGATAAGAAGATTGCCTTTAGACTTACTCATATGAAACAACTCATTTTTCCTGGTATTGGTTGGATCAAAGTGAACTAGAAGAACATGAATTGGAATGGCAACAAATGTGTCAATGATCTTGTTATCCATGGCACATATAACAACTCATGTCTAACATGACTATATATTGTATGTTGGCAAAATGGTACAGTAATATATTCTTTGATTTGATGATGACAAACATTTCACACTTGCGGATCTAACATGTTATTTGAGCATTTTAGGGTTCAAAGAAATAAGGAAATCCTACTAAGTGGGAAGAAGAAGAATAATGCAAATTGAAGATCAAATACACTTAATTGTATAAGTGTTCATGATTGTACTTAAATGTAAGAACTTGTACAAGGATATAATGTACAAGTGCTTACATCTCATATAAATCAAGTGTTAAATCTTCCCTACCCACTTATAACCCTTATATAGGTTTCCACCCAAAGTTAGAGTCACCAACACACATTGAAACACACACTTAGTAGGTGATTCAAAAGTCTAAAATTGGGACACCCTCGATCGAAGAACTTGTCAACCGAGACACACTCAGTCAAAGTTATTGTCAACTGAGAACCACCTCGGTCAAACTTGAGAGCATTGTCCAACAATTAAACTTGACATTTTTTTATTTAAAGAGGAATGATATTGACTTACTTGTTACTCCACAAGAAAATATACTCTTTGATATATATGCTCAAAATTCTTAAGTGAATTTAATGTTATTTGCACAATATTCTAATCATGTTTCTTTGATTAGTCATAATAATTTATTATTATGCACAAGTACAAAAACAAGCTCAAAACTCATAGACTCTTGTTCAGTCGAACATATTATGCACCAAGGTGATTCTCGATCGAAAAAATTGTCGACCGAGTTCCACTCAGTGGAACCATCGTCTGACAAGGTGTTTCTAAACCGCATTTCCTTAAAAAAATGTGAACTAAATTTTTTTGCAAAAAGGCCCCTCATTCGAGCAAAATTTTGACCAAATCCTCAAACTAACAGTAATTTTTTCAAACTTCAATGATCAACCGAACCAGCCGTTGTGAGGAGCGTCTAAAGAGATCTTTTGGGATCTTGGTTGATGAAAAGGTTGACTGAGCATGTCACTTATTTGGTATAAAAAGGATCCCAATCTACCCATTCTACTCACACTTGAATTTCTCTCTTCTCCACCTCCTCTCTAGTGATCTTTAGAGCTATTCTTCAGCAATACATCCCTAGTTCTTCTTAAACCTCCAGTTGTTCAAGATAGCCTCATCTTCTGTGTGCGGTAGGAAGAAGCAAGTAGCGACGGGGAAGGGAAGATAGGTAACTCCAGCTTTGAGCTTCATCAATGACATCACCTTAAACGACATTGCTGATGGAGAACGCTACCTCAAGCTCACCTCAAAGACCCCTCTTCCTCGACGCCTGGTGGACACCAACGACTTCATCACGATCCTCGACCTCCGCGATCTCTTCAACGTGCAAAAATTGATGAAGTTTCTTGAACCATCCTTTCATTTTTGGTCCACCCAAGCCGTAAATGAATTCTATGTTAATCTTACTAGGGACTCCAATAACCCATTCTCTTTCACTTCCATGGTTAATGGGTTAGGATTCTATTTTTCTAAAAAAGACATCCTCAAAATGTTAGATATAGATGAGGACAAATATGGAGGTTCATTAGACTTAACCAACGGAAACCCTTTATCCAAACTCTCCACAAATGATAACTCCATTAGCTTAGGAGATGTAAAAAGAGAAATTTTCCTTCCTAATACTTCATGTCATGAGAATAGGGGAACCTACTATGCTAAATCTCTCACCCCTGAATCTAGGGTAGTAAAACTCTTCATTTCCCATAGCATCTACCCTAGAGCAAACAAAACTGAAATCCCACAATTTAGGATGTATCTAATTTATGCTATCCTAGAGAGAATTACAATCAATTTCATTTGCATTATCCTATCCAATATGTTTGAATACTCTAAAAATCCTCCCTATGATGATATTGTGTGTCAAATCATTCAATTTTGCCTTGACAAAAACGTAGAGGATCTAAACTACAAGTGTGATATGCATCCTTAAAAACTCACCAAACACACTTTACATATAATGGGACTTGAATTTGGACACAAGAGGGCTAGGACTGAAGGAGAGACATCCATCGAAGCAAATCCTCCACCTTCTACTCCTCCTAGATACACCATAGAAAATCTAGCCAATGATGTGTGTTATCTCAAAGGTGCTACCTTTCACCTAGGGAGACGATTAGATTGTAATCATCATGCCATGACCTATCTTTAATAATGAATGCAAGCCTTGTCTCCAAATGTTCTGACACATACCCATATACATTCTATCTCAGGACTCTATCCTTTTAACCCTTCAATGCAATACACCCAAATCCCACAACAACCTTCACATGATCTTTCCCACACCCAATACTCACCCTTGCAACTCTAGGACATTGCTTCCCACTTCATGTTTGATAGGGCACCTGCATTTCTGGAGGCATATGATCTTACTAAGACATGTGCACTTGATTGGTAAACACTTGTCAAGTACTGTGGTGATGCTCTGTTTCTTGGGAAAGATCCTGAGGTTGATGTGATCTTGCAATCCTTCAAGTTTTGTTATCTTATGTAGTGATTAGTACTACTTATGTAATCATTTCTAGTGAAGTCTATGATGTTATCTTATGTTTATCTCAATGTAATCGATCTTGTTTATGCTCACTTCATCATGTTAGTAAAATCTATCTTATGGCTTTCATTGGACATTTTCTATCACTTTGTTTTGCATCTTGTGTATCATATTGAGGGGGAGTATCTCATTTAGGGGGAGTAAAATGTTTATATGGCTATCTTTTTAAAATGCCAAAGGGGGAGAAATAATATCCAAAAAATGAGTTTTATGTTCTTTTGGCTTAACATTAATTGATGTTATATTCCTTAAGAGATAGATACCATGTTCTACATTTCATTAGGAATAATTAGCACACATTTTATGAAAACAAGAAAATACTCTTCATCTCAGGTATGAAATCATCTCATTTAAATCATTTTTTTTATATTTTAGAAATGTTTGTCATCTTTAAAAAGGGGGAGACTGTTGTCTAAATTAAACATTAATATACCCTTTGTTTTGATGATGACAAACATTTCACACTTGTTGATCTAACATGCTATTTGAGCATTCAGGGTTCAAAGAAATAAGGAAATCCTACTAAGTGGGAAGAAGAAGATCAATGTGAATTGAAGATCAAATATGCTTAATTGTATATGTGTTCATAATTTTACTCAAATGTAAAGACTTGTACAAGGATATAATGTACAAGTGCTTAGACATCATGTAAATCAAGTGTTAGATCTTCCCTACCGAATTATAACCCTTGGATAGGTTTCCCCCCAAAGTTAGAGTCACCAACACACATTGAAATACACACTTAGTAGGTGATTAAAAAGTCTAAAATAGGGACACCCTCAGTTAAAGAACTTATCGACCGAGACACACTTCGTCGAAGTTCTTGTCGGTCGAGAACCACATTGGTCAAACTTGAGGAGCACTATTCAACAACTAAACTTGACATTTTTTTAATTAAAGAGGAATGATATTGACTTACTTATTAATCCTGTAGAATATATACTCTTTGATATATATGCTAAAAATTTTTAAGTGAATTTCATGCTATTTGCACATGATTCTAACAATGTTTCTTTGATTAGTCACAATAATTTATTATCATGCACAAGTACATACACAAGCTCAAAACTACTCACAAACTCTTGTTCGGCGAATATATTGTGGACTGAGATGATTCTCAGTCGAAAAAATTGTCAAGCAAGTTCCACCCGGTGGAACCCTCGGACAATAAGGTGTTTCTAAATCGAATTCCCTTAAAAGTTTTTGCAAATAAAAAAACTTTTGCAAAAAGGCCCCTCATTTGAGATATTTTTTGACTGAATCCTCAAACTAATGGTTAATTTTTTAAACTTCAATGGTCAACCAAACTAGCCATTGCAAGGAGAGTCTAAAGAGATTCGTTGGGCTCTCAGTCAATGAAAAGGTTGACCAAGTAGGTCATTGATTTGCTATAAAAATGACCCCAATCCGCCCATTCTACTCACACTTCATTTGTTCTCTTCTCCACCTCCTCTCTAGTGATCTTTAGAGCTATTCTTCAACAATACTCATGCACTACCATCCCTAGTTCTTCTTCCACCTCCACTTGTTCAAGATGGCCTCATCTTCAGCACGTGGAGGGAAGAAGCAAGTAGCAGCGAGGAATGGCAGACATGTCACTCCAGCTTTGAGCGTCATCAATGACATCACCAACGACGTTGTTGCTGGAGAACGCTACCTCAAGCTCACCTCAAAGACCCCTCTTTCTTGACGCCTGCTGAACACCAACGAATTCATCACGCTCCTCGACCTCCTCGAGCTCTTCAAGGAGCAAAAGTTGATGGAGTTTCTTGAACCATCCTTTCATTTCTGGGCCACCCAAGCCGTAAATGAGATCTATGATAATCTTACTAGGGACTCCAATAACACCTTCTCTTTCACTTCCATGGTTGATGGGTTAGGATTCTATTTTTCTAAAAAATACATCCTAAGAATGTTAGATATAGATGACGAGGAAGTAGGAGGTTTTATAGACTTAATCACCAGAAACCCTTTATCCAAACTCTCCACAAATGATAACACCAATAGCTTAGGAGATGTAAAAAGAGACACTTTCCTTCCTAATACTTCATATCATGAGAATAGGGGAACCTACTATGCTACATCTCTCACCCCTGAAGATAGGGTTGTAAACCTCATTATTTCCTACAACATATACACTAGAGCAAACAAAATTCAAATCCCACAATTTAGTATGTATCTAATTTAGGCTATCCTAGAGAGCATTCCAGTCAATTTCATTTGCATTATCCTATCCAATATATTTGAGTTCTCTAGAAATCCTCCCTATGTTGATTTTGTTTGTCAAATCATTTAATTTTTCCTTGAAAAAAACCTAGAGGACCTAAACTACAAGTGTTATAGGCATCCTCAAAAACTCACCAAACACACTGTAGATAAAATGGACCTTGAATTTGGACACAAGAGGGCTAGGACTGAAGGAGAGACATCCAGCGAAGCAAATCCTCCACCTCCTACTAATCCTAGATACCCCATAGAAAATCTAGCCAATGATGTGTGTTATCTCAAAGGGGCTACCTTTCACCTTGGGAGACAATTAGATTACAATCATCATGCCATGACCTATCTTAACCAAAGAATGCAAGCCTTATCTCCAAATGTTCCTGACACTTACCCATATTCACTCTATCCAAGGAGTCTCTATCATTTTAACCCTTCAATATAATACACCCAAATCCCACAACTACCTTCACATGATCTTTCCACACCCAATACTCACCCATGCAACTCCAATACATTGCTTCCCACTTTATGTTTGATAGGGAACCTACATTTCTGGAGGCATATGCTCTTACTAAGACAGATGCACTTGATTGGCAAACATTTGTCAAGTACTATGGTGATTATCCATTTCTTGGGAAAGATCTTGAGGTTGATGTGATCTTGCAATCCTTCAAGTGATGTTATCTTATGTAGTGAGTAGTACTACTTATGTAATCATTTCTAGTGAAGTCTATGTTGTTATCTTATGTTGCTATCAATGTAATCAAGCTTGTTTATGTTCACTTGATCATGTTAGTAAAATCTATCTTGTGGCTTTCATTGGACATTTTCTATCACTTTGTTTTGAATATTGTGTATCATATTGAGGGGGAATATCTCATTCAGGGGGGGTAAATGTTTATATGGCTATCTTTTTTAAATGATAAAGGGGAAGAAATAATATAAAACAAAATAAATGAGTTTCATGTTCTCTTGGCTTAACATTAATTGATGCTATATTCCTTAAGAGATGGATAACATGTTCCATATCTCTTTAGGAATAATTAGCACATATTTTATGAAAACAAGAAAATACTATTCATCTCAGGTAAATCTCAGGTATGAAACTCATCTCATTTAAATCATTTTGATTATATTTTAGAAATGTTTGTCATCTTTCAAAAAGGGGGAGATTGTTGGTTAAATTGGACATTAATATACCCCTTGTTTTTATGATAAAAATATTTCACACTTGTGGATCTAACATATTATTTGAGCATTTCAGGGTTCAAAGAAAGAAGAAAATCCTACTAAGTGGTATGAAGAAGATCGATGTGAATTGAAGACCAAATGAGCTTAATTGTTTGTGTGTTAATGATTGTACTCAAATGTGAATAGTTGTACAAGGATATAATGTAAAAGTTCTTAGACATCATGTAAATCAAGCATTAGATCTTCCCTACCCACTTATAACCCTTAGATAGGTTTCCCCCCAAAATTAGAGTCACCAACACACATTGAAACACACACTTAGTAGGTGATTCAAAAGTCTAAAATAGGGACACCCTCGATCAGAGAACTTGTCGACTGAGACACACTCATTCAAAGTTCTTGTTGATCGAGAACTGCCTCGGTCGAACTTGAGAGCATTGTTCAACAACTTATACAATTGTGCTCTAAAATAATCTTCGCTCAAAAATAGTCTCGACCAAGTAAGCTTCGGTCTAAAGCTTGTGACTATTAATACTGAGTGGTTGGTAGTTGGGAGTGGGAAAAGGTGTTGCTATACTTTTTCCTTAAACCCAAGCTCGATCGAAGAAAATCTCGACCGAGAAATAGTTCAGTCAACCAAATTGTCGACCGAGCAGGGTTCTGGTTTGTTCTTTTCAAGCACGAACAAATTAGCAATTACTAGCCAACTAATGTACACCTAACACCTAGTTAAGCACTTAGAACACTCTAGAAACTCCCTAGAATGTCCCTAGACACTTGCAAACCTTTCCTATAAATAGGATAGGCCTTAGGACACTTAGTGTAACTAAGCTACACTTGAACATTCACTATGAAGAGAAACAAAGCTAGAGTTTACTTGACATCTTCATCTTTGTGCTCTAGAGTTGTGTCGTATAGTTGCAATCTCCTAGACACCACATACAACTACGTCCATCCTAAGTGGATAGCATATTTAAATGCTTGATATAGGATCAAAGATTTATACTTCATTAGATAAGTATTTTCTTTCTTCCAATCTATTTCTTCTACATTGTACTTTTTTCTCCTTGACTACTCCTAGGGTTGGAGGTTGTTGAAAGGAGGTTGCTTGGTGCTACTTCAACAAAGTGAAGGCTGCTCCAAGGTGTGCTTGAGATTACTTCAAGAAGTCTTCTTCAAAGGAGGTTGGAGATACTTCTAGGTGAAGGCTATCTCAAGGTAGTGGAGCTACTTCAAGGTGGTGAAGGTTGCTTCAAGGATTGCTCGTGGTTACTTCAAGAAGGCTTCTTCAAGGGGGCTGAAAGTGAAAGATCCTTTGAGTGGAATATCATTCATTGTATTTCGTCATATTCCCAAAATGAGAAAATTTAACATCACAACACATAAATACCATATTTCTACGCATAAATAGTGATATTTTCCACTTTTCCATTTAGATATATCTCTTGTCATCTTTCTCGCTATATTTTCATGTGATCTTTTAGGACATGTAGAGGGAACATTGGCTTAACTAGCCAAAAAAATTGTCTATATTCCTTATATGTGATGTGAGCTCTTCCCTTAGACATAGTCACCAATAGTCACCCTTGATGCTAGCTTCACCTTGATGTTTTAGGCTGACCAATAGTAAAAATGTGAATAACATTACATGGTTCCTCATGTCAGTGACATCAAATAATAGCACCATTTATTCAATTTATATTCATGTGTCCAAGTTTGTCTATTTCTTTCTTAGTTAGACTCCCTCTTGTAGACTTTCTCCCACATGTGTTACACATATACTTCATATATTTCCATCATCCACCATGATGTGTACAACTTATCTTTTTCTAGAAAGACATTCATTATCCTCTCTTCACATATTTCATGCATCCAAGTACAAGATATATATGTCACAATCAATGAAAATGACAATACATCTTTATACATGTTCCAAGGACATAAGGAACCACCAATCCACTACATTATGTGTTGGCTTATAAAAAGAGATACATTTTGTCACAAAACCATTTTTTACCCAGATATAAACTCCAAGTGACTCAAAAGGCGATGGTGGAAGGACTCGAATGTCAATGTCTAGTATGGTAATATCAAAGTGCAAATGTGGAAGAATAACACTTAGCATACATAAACAAACAGAATACATGCAAATACCAACATGTCTTCAACATTCAGCAAGTATTTTATTACAACATCAATCCTTATGAGATTTCAATTACATATTTAAGAGTGCATTATATAAGTTTGATCGTGTACACTAAACTAGGATCTTACAACAAGTACAAGTTGAACCTTGATCACAAGATAACTCTCCCAAACTATCTGTGAACCTAAAATAGAAGAGAAACAAGCTTATCAACACACAAGGTAATGAGTACATGGCATAAACATACATATATCAAAGTTTTTCACAATTTGAAAGATTTTTATAAGTAAGCAAACAAGATCAATAAGAGTTAACTACTTAGCTAAATGTAAAATCGTTTCTTAGACTTTTCATTTCATTATACCAACAATAACATGTATCATAAGGCCTTAGACCTGTTGGCTAAATGGACATCTATAAAATCCCTTTGTTTTGATTATGACAAACATTTCATTCTTATTTATCTGACGAGCTACTTGAGTGTGCAGGATGACAACACTACAAGGGAAATCCAACAAAGAAATATTTATATTTTCATGCAAATGTAATCATTGTAAAAACTTGTACAGAAATATAATGTACAAGTACTTAGAATCGCATGTAAATCAAGCATTGGATTATCCCTAGCTAAACACCTTAGTCATCCATTCAATAGGATCACCTATGCACACTCACACATATAATAATGCCTAACTTGAAACCTTAAAACAGGAACTATCTCGGTCGACCAACTCCTCGACCAAGACACTCTCGGTCGACCTCACTCTCGACTGAGAAAGATCCAAGTAGCCGTTAGACACATCTGCAAACTACTTAGTCCAAGAGAAGCCTGTCGGTCGACATACCCTCGACCGAGAGGTATCTCGGTCGACCTCTATTCGACCGAGACTATTTCTGGAATTAGCCGTTAAATAATTGACAAGTAGTTATAAAGAAGTGGCAAATCAGAGAACCTGTCGGTCGACAAGCTTTCGACCGAGAGGTGTCTCGGTCGACCATTCCTTGACCGAGACGATCTATGAGAGACTTTGCAGAAAAAAGTAACTAGCCGTTGCAAAAGCAACTAGTTTACCCTTAACGGCTAGTTAAGCACTTAGAACCCCCTAGAAGTTGTCTAGAACGTCCTTAAGCTTCCTTTGACCATTCCTATAAATAAGACAAGCCTTAGGACACTAAAACTTACTTGCTACACTTGCTATACTTGAGAAAACACTTAAGCTCCCTTGTGCAATCTGTTGTAAATTGAGCATTGTGATCAATTGGCTACTTTCCTCTTAGCTCAAGCTCGTCCTATAGGCTAGATTTTCCTAACCCTAACAATCACAAGTCCATCCTCTTGGCTAGGAAAATCCAAACGCTTGATCTAGGCAAATCAAGCCTTGAGCTTCAAGGATAAGTTGTATTTTCTCTTATTTCTTTCTTGTTCCTTGTATTACTTGTTCTCTGCTTGCTACTCCAGGTAGGAGTCTGTGGATTGGAGAGGGTGAAGCTCTTCGTGGTGAAGAGGAGGAACTTTGGACTACTTCAGAAGGCTGTCTTGACGGGAAGCTACTTCGGGAGGAAGGCTACTTCAAGGGGGAGCTTGAAGTTACTTCAAGGAAGGTTGCTTCGAGGTTGGCAAGACTACTTCAAGGCGAAGGCTGTCCAAAGGGTGTTTGGAAAGTATTGTAAATTTTATGTAATATCCTTGTGAGGTAATAAAATTTAGTACTTTCAAAATCCCGGTTGGGTAAGCAACCGGGTAGTGGACTGACTCCTTAGTATTTGCTAAGGTGGAACCACTCTAAACACCTGTGTTCCTCTTCTTAATCTTTACTTTGGTTGTTTGGTTTAATTAATTGTTAAAATCTTTATAAAACTCTATTCACCCCCCCTCTAGTAGTTTTCAATTGGTATCAGAGCAGGGCTTCAAGGAACCTTAACACGGTCTTGAAGAAATGGGGGATGGAGTGCTCAACAACCTCAACATTGAAGGAACACTTGTTGCTAGGCCACCGGCGTTCGATGGAACAAACTACCAATATTGGAAGAGGAGAATGCAATTCTACTTCCAAGGAATCAACTGGGATCTTTGGAGAATGGTATCTACACCATACACACTCCCACAAGACGATTTCGCAGTATGGGATGCTAATATGGTAAAGATGGCTCAAATGAATGCAAAGGCAGTAAGCATTTTATATTGTTCCATTTCAGTAGGTGAATTTAATAGAGTATCAAACTGTGATACCGCATATGACATTTGGCATAGATTATCTATAACATATGAGGGAACTGTTCAAGTTAAGAATTCTAAAGTTAGTTTGCTTAAAACCAAGTTTGAACATTTTCGCATGGATCCAAACGAAACTATTAGTGAAATGTATTCAAAATTTTCTACTATTGTTAATGGTTTGAGTGCCTTAGGGAAACCTATTCTTGAGGAAGATCAGGTATCAAAAATACTTCGATCTCTTCCTTCAAAGTACAAACCAAAGGTGACGGCTATTGCAGAAGCAAACGACCTCACTCGCCTCAAAATGGAGCAGCTCATCAGAAACTTAGAAGCTCATGAGGCAGACCTAGAAGAGGAAGAGAGAAGAGAACATGAACGTCAACGTGGGCCAAAGAAAGACGTGGCTCTCAAAGCATCAAAAGCTCTCACACAAGAAAGTGAGGAATCCAGTGAAGAGGAAGGAGAAGAAGCATTGATAGTCAACGGTAAGAAATACAAAAGGTTTAAATCTAATAAAATTTCTAGTTCTTCTACTCCTAGGTGCTTCGAATGTGGAAAGAAAGGACATTTCAAAAATGAATGTCCCAAAGCTAAGAAGGGAAAAAAAAGCTCACACAAGAAGAAAGAAAAAGCTTATAAAGCGGCATGGGATGAAACAAGTGAAAGTGAAAGCGGAGAAGATAAAGTGGAATGTCTAATGGCAAGAGAAGATGAAGACTCTCAAGAGGTAAGCCTAGTTGATCTTCCTAAAGAAGAGTTAGTTGCTAGCTTACAAGAAACTCATGATAAGTATGTTGATGCCAAGAAGAAACTAAAGAAGACTATAAAATCAAATAATGAGCTCATTGCCAAAATAGATGAACTTTCTTCTGAAAAGAATAACATTGATCTTGAAAATGTATCTTTAAAAACATCTTTAGACGATTGCACTAGAAAGCTACTTACTTTGGAAACCAATGTTAATCTTCTATCAAAAGAAAAGACTGATTTGTTAGCCAAACTACAAGCTTTTCAAACTCAACCTATCTTGTGCAATCATTCGGACTATGACAATATTGTAAAAGAAAAGGATTCATTGTTTTCTGATTTAGACCAGGCAAGAAAAGATATACATAAGAAGATGAATGACATTGCTCAGTTGCAAAGAGAACTTTATGAGTTAAGAAGAAAAGATATTCTTGATAACATATTGAGAAGTGGTACTGCCTTCAATGGAAGAAAAGGTTTGGGATATGTTCCAAAGAAAAACCAAACCAAAAAGACCCAAACTATATTTGTACCCAAAAACACAATGGCTAGAAAGAGAAATGAAGTTGATTCTATTACTTGTCATTTCTGTTTACGTCTTGGACATTACTGTTTTTCATGCCCCTACAAGACTAAGAAGTCCAACTTAGTTTGGACCCCAAGACCCCAAACTTAGAAGAATGGAATGTAGTTGAGATATGACAAAATACTTAATTTTTGCTATTTATATTGTCCTATCTCAACAAACGATGCTATGCTTATTGGTATTATTTTTTCTGCATTGTTGTACTAAAACAGAAACTTCGTCAGTCGAAGTACTGTCGACCGAGCTCTGGGTCGGTCGAAGTATTGTCGACCGACTGGATGTCTTTAACAAATCGAAAATCTTCCAGTACTTATTTCGGTCGAAAATTGGTCAACCAAGAAATTTTCTGTGTTTTTGATTGTAATACAGTAACCTGCTCGATCGACAAATTGTCGACCGAGAATGATATCGGTCGAACAATTGTCGACCGACTGGTTTTCTGTATCAGAACTTTTATACACATAAGCAAATTAAAAGTTTCTAACCTTATCGGACCATCACATGGGTACCAAAATCTACATTCTAATGCAGGAATGGGTCGTTGACAGTGGCTGCTCCAAACATATGACCGGAAACAAGGATGCATTTTCAACTTTTGAAGAAAAGAAAAGTGGAACGGTCACTTTTGGAGACAATGGTAAGGGCAAAATCGTTGGAATAGGTAATGTTGGAACAAATCTTGAAATCAAAAATGTTCTACTAGTTGATGGATTGCATCATAATTTAATAAGTGTAAGTCAACTATGTGATAGTGGTTATGATGTGTTATTTAACAAAACCTGCTGCAAGTTATTGATAGAAAATACTACAAATGTTGTTTATGAAGGAAATAGAGTTGGAAATCTTTATATCCTTAAACCAAACTCTATGAAATCAGTAGTAGGTAAATGCTTGCTTGCAAATGAAAACACCTTACAACTATGGCATAAAAAGCTTGGTCATGCTAGTTCACATGCTATTAAAAAGTTAGTGAAATATGATCTTGTTCGTGGATTACCTGCTTTGTCTTTTGATCAAGTTGCAAATTGTGAACCTTGTACAATGGGAAAGCAAACCAAAACATCTTTTAAATCAAAACATGTACTTAGCACCAGTAGATCCTTAGAATTAATTCATATGGATTTATTTGGACCAATGAGAACACAATCTATTGGTGGTAAAAGATACTATTTTTTTATTGTTGATGATTATAGTAGATTTACATGGGTACATTTTATTGCAACTAAAGATGATACTATTCATGTCTTTATGCAATTTTGTTCTAAGATTGAAAATCTTTTACAACATAAAATATGTACCATTAGAAGTGATCATGGTGGTGAATTTGAAAATCATACATTTGAAACCTTTTGTACATCTCAAGGGTATACTCATAATTTTTTTGCTCCACGTACCCCACAACAAAATGGTATTGTAGAACGGAAAAATCGATCTCTACAGGAAATGGCTAGGACCATGATGCTTGAACACAACACACCTAAAACCTTTTGGGCTGAAGCTGTAAATTCTGCTTGTTATGTGCTTAATAGAGTAACTGTTCACTCTCACTTGAAGAAAACTCCATATGAAATATTACACTCTAAGAAACCTAGAGTTGACTACTTTCATACTTTTGGCTCCACATGCTACATTTTAAATACCAAAGATGATAGAGACAAGTTTGATTCTAAATCACACAAAGCATTCTTTTTGGGATATTCCACTTCGAGCAAAGCCTTTAGAGTATATAACACTATCTCTAGAAAAGTTGAGGAATCCATTCATGTTTCTTTTCATGAAGAATCAACATCCACAAATTTAGATATCATTGATCTCACTAATCAATTCGAAACTATAGCCATTCCCAATGATAGTGAGAAAATTTCCACATCCGATCCTCAAGTTGAAACACAACCTACACCTAGGCTTATCAAGGATCATCCCCAAGAACTAATTATTGGAGATCCAAATGATAAAGTCAAAACTCGGTCTTCTTTCCAAGATGTTGCAAACATGGCTTTTGTCTCTATCATTGAACCTAAGAAAATATCCGAAGCTCTTAAGGATGATTACTGGATAATAGCCATGCAAGAGGAATTAAATCAATTCACTAAAAACGATGTATGGGATTTAGTTCCTAAACCACAAGATAAAACCATCATAGGAACTAAATGAGTTTTTAGGAATAAGCTCAATGAGGCAGGAGAAGTCATAAGGAATAAAGCTCGGTTAGTAGCACAAGGATATAATCAACAAGAAGGAATAGATTTTGATGAAACATATGCACCCGTAGCTCGACTTGAAGCTATTAGGATGTTACTAGCTATTGCTGCCCATAAAAACATTAAGCTATACCAAATGGATGTCAAAAGTGCATTTCTAAATGGCATCATACAAGAAGAAGTTTATGTTACTCAACTACCTGGATTTGAAATACCGGAAAAAGATGACCATGTTTATAAACTTAAAAAGGCACTTTATGGTCTAAAACAAGCACCTAGGAATTGATATGAACGGCTCAAGACATATCTTTTTGATAATGGTTTCTCTATTGGAAATTCAGACTCTACTTTATTTTTCAAAACATATGCATCTGATTTCCTCGTTGTGCAAATATATGTTGATGACATTATTTTTGGAGCTTCAAATGATTCATTATGCACACAATTCAGTGACATTATGCAAAAAGAATTTGAAATGAGCCTTATGGGTGAACTAACATTCTTTCTTGGTTTTCAAATTAAGCAAACACCTGCCGGAATTTTCATAAGCCAAGAAAAATATACTAAAGAACTTTTAAAACGTTTTGGGATGGATCAATGCAAACATGCCACTACTCCTATGGCTACTTCAATCAAAATTGATAAGGATGAAAATGGGGAGCCTATTGATGATTCTTTATATAGAGCCATGATTGGTAGTTTGCTATATCTAACCGCTTCTCGACCGGACATTATATTTTCCGTTGGTCTTTGTGCTCGATTTCAATCCCAACCTATGCAATCTCATTTTCTTGCGGTTAAACGAATTCTTCGATATCTAGCCGGCACTACTTGTTTTGGTTTATGGTATCCAAAAGGACAACTCCTGGATTTTAAAGCATATACTGATGCGGATTATGCTGGTTGTCGACTTGATCGCAAAAGTACTAGTGGAGGATGTTTCTTATTAGGAAGAGCCTTAGTATCTTGGTTTAGTAAGAAACAAAATACGGTTGCCCTATCTACAACTGAAGCTGAATATATGGCAGCTGGGTCTTGTTGTGCTCAAGTACTTTATATGCAACAGGTTTTAAGCGATTATGGTTTTAATCTTTCATCTACACCTATTTTTTGTGATAACACGAGCGCCATAAACTTAGCACATAATCCTATTTTACACAGCCGGGCAAAACACATTGAAATCCGTCATCACTTCTTACGGGATCACATCTCAAAGAATCATATTTCCCTTCATCATGTTGATACGGAAAATCAATTGGCTGATATTTTTACAAAACCACTTCCATTAGATCAATTCAACAGCATTAGGAAGCAATTACTTATTACCCCTTTGGAAGATGTTTTCTTTGATATCTGCGGTTCTTAAAATGAATACTTATTTAATTGTATCATTTTGGCTTTTCAATGCACATTTTTTTTATTAAGATTTGATGGGATATCTAATTAAGGGGGAGTTTTTTTTTTTTAAAACGGTTATCTTTTTGAGATGACAAAGGGGGAGAGATATATAAAACTATAACTTAGTATCTATGACAAACTCAATCAATGAGTTTTCATAAATATACTCTTGGCTTTACATTGAAAGTTGCTATATTTCTGAATGAACTGGAATTCATGTTCCATAATTCATCGGGAATAATAAGCACACATTTTATACACAAAAGGAAAAGTTACAAATGGCAATCTAAAGGTATGACATTTATATGTTTTATATTTCCTTTATTTTGGAAATGTTTGTCATCTTCAAAAAGGGGGAGATTGTTGGCTAAATGGACATCTATAAAATCCCTTTGTTTTGATTATGACAAACATTTCATTCTTATTTATCTGACGAGCTACTTGAGTGTGCAGGATGACAACACTACAAGGGAAATCCAACAAAGAAATATTTATATTTTCATGCAAATGTAATCATTGTAAAAACTTGTACAGAAATATAATGTACAAGTACTTAGAATCGCATGTAAATCAAGCATTGGATTATCCCTAGCTAAACACCTTAGTCATCCATTCAATAGGATCACCTATGCACACTCACACATATAATAATGCCTAACTTGAAACCTTAAAACAGGAACTATCTCGGTCGACCAACTCCTCGACCGAGACACTCTCGGTCGACCTCACTCTCGACCGAGAAAGATCCAAGTAGCCGTTAGACACATCTGCAAACTACTTAGTCCAAGAGAAGCCTGTCGGTCGACATACCCTCGACCGAGAGGTATCTCGGTCGACCTCTATTCGACCGAGACTATTTCTGGAATTAGCCGTTAAACAATTGACAAGTAGTTATAAAGAAGTGGCAAATCAGAGAACCTGTCGGTCGACAAGCTTTCGACCGAGAGGTGTCTCGGTCGACCATTCCTCGACCGAGACGATCTCTGACAGACTTTGCAGAAAAAAGTAACTAGTCGTTGCAAAAGCAACTAGTTTACCCTTAACGGCTAGTTAAGAACTTAGAACCCCCTAGAAGTTGTCTAGAACGTCCTTAAGCTTCCTTTGACCATTCCTATAAATAAGACAAGCCTTAGGACACTAAAACTTACTTGCTACACTTGCTATACTTGAGAAAACACTTAAGCTCCCTTGTGCAATCTGTTGTAAATTGAGCATTGTGATCAATTGGCTACTTTCCTCTTAGCTCAAGCTCGTCCTATAGGCTAGATTTTCCTAACCCTAACAATCACAAGTCCATCCTCTTGGCTAGGAAAATCCAAACGCTTGATCTAGGCAAATCAAGCCTTGAGCTTCAAGGATAAGTTGTATTTTCTCTTATTTCTTTCTTGTTCCTTGTATTACTTGTTCTCTCCTTGCTACTCCAGGTAGGAGTCTGCGGATTGGAGAGGGTGAAGCTCTTCGTG
The DNA here is from genome assembly GCA_963693085.1 of Alisma plantago-aquatica. Classification (NCBI taxonomy): domain Eukaryota; kingdom Viridiplantae; phylum Streptophyta; class Magnoliopsida; order Alismatales; family Alismataceae; genus Alisma; species Alisma plantago-aquatica. The sequence goes on from OY856411.1 coordinate 575,546,588, forward strand.
GTGAAGAGGAGGAACTTTGGACTACTTTAGAAGGCTGTCTTGACGGGAAGCTACTTCGGGAGGAAGGCTACTTCAAGGGGGAGCTTGAAGTTACTTCAAGGAAGGTTGCTTCGAGGTTGGCAAGACTACTTCAAGGCGAAGGCTGTCCAAAGGGTGTTTGGAAAGTATTGTAAATTTTATGTAATATCCTTGTGAGGTAATAAAATTTAGTACTTTCAAAATCCCGGTTGGGTAAGCAACCGGGTAGTGGACTGACTCCTTAGTATTTGCTAAGGTGGAACCACTCTAAACACCTGTGTTCCTCTTCTTAATCTTTACTTTGGTTGTTTGGTTTAATTAATTGTTAAAATCTTTATAAAACTCTATTCACCCCCCTCTAGTAGTTTTCAATTGGTATCAGAGCAGGGCTTCAAGGAACCTTAACACGGTCTTGAAGAAATGGGGGATGGAGTGCTCAACAACCTCAACATTGAAGGAACACTCGTTGCTAGGCCACCGGCGTTCGATGGAACAAACTACCAATATTGGAAGAGGAGAATGCAATTCTACTTCCAAGGAATCAACTGGGATCTTTGGAGAATGGTATCTACACCATACACACTCCCACAAGACGATTTCGCAGTATGGGATGCTAATATGGTAAAGATGGCTCAAATGAATGCAAAGGCAGTAAGCATTTTATATTGTTCCATTTCAGTAGGTGAATTTAATAGAGTATCAAACTGTGATACCGCATATGACATTTGGCATAGATTATCTATAACATATGAGGGAACTGTTCAAGTTAAGAATTCTAAAGTTAGTTTGCTTAAAACCAAGTTTGAACATTTTCGCATGGATCCAAACGAAACTATTAGTGAAATGTATTCAAAATTTTCTACTATTGTTAATGGTTTGAGTGCCTTAGGGAAACCTATTCTTGAGGAAGATCAGGTATCAAAAATACTTCGATCTCTTCCTTCAAAGTACAAACCAAAGGTGACGGCTATTGCAGAAGCAAACGACCTCACTCGCCTCAAAATGGAGCAGCTCATCGGAAACTTAGAAGCTCATGAGGCAGACCTAGAAGAGGAAGAGAGAAGAGAACATGAACGTCAACGTGGGCCAAAGAAAGACGTGGCTCTCAAAGCATCAAAAGCTCTCACACAAGAAAGTGAGGAATCCAGTGAAGAGGAAGGAGAAGAAGCATTGATAGTCAACGGTAAGAAATACAAAAGGTTTAAATCTAATAAAATTTCTAGTTCTTCTACTCCTAGGTGCTTCGAATGTGGAAAGAAAGGACATTTCAAAAATGAATGTCCCAAAGCTAAGAAGGGAAAAAAAAGCTCACACAAGAAGAAAGAAAAAGCTTATAAAGCGGCATGGGATGAAACAAGTGAAAGTGAAAGCGGAGAAGATAAAGTGGAATGTCTAATGGCAAGAGAAGATGAAGACTCTCAAGAGGTAAGCCTAGTTGATCTTCCTAAAGAAGAGTTAGTTGCTAGCTTACAAGAAACTCATGATAAGTATGTTGATGCCAAGAAGAAACTAAAGAAGACTATAAAATCAAATAATGAGCTCATTGCCAAAATAGATGAACTTTCTTCTGAAAAGAATAACATTGATCTTGAAAATGTATCTTTAAAAACATCTTTAGACGATTGCACTAGAAAGCTACTTACTTTGGAAACCAATGTTAATCTTCTATCAAAAGAAAAGACTGATTTGTTAGCCAAACTACAAGCTTTTCAAACTCAACCTATCTTGTGCAATCATTCGGACTATGACAATATTGTAAAAGAAAAGGATTCATTGTTTTCTGATTTAGACCAGGCAAGAAAAGATATACATAAGAAGATGAATGACATTGCTCAGTTGCAAAGAGAACTTTATGAGTTAAGAAGAAAAGATATTCTTGATAACATATTGAGAAGTGGTACTGCCTTCAATGGAAGAAAAGGTTTGGGATATGTTCCAAAGAAAAACCAAACCAAAAAGACCCAAACTATATTTGTACCCAAAAACACAATGGCTAGAAAGAGAAATGAAGTTGATTCTATTACTTGTCATTTCTGTTTACGTCTTGGACATTACTGTTTTTCATGCCCCTACAAGACTAAGAAGTCCAACTTAGTTTGGACCCCAAGACCCCAAACTTAGAAGAATGGAATGTAGTTGAGATATGACAAAATACTTAATTTTTGCTATTTATATTGTCCTATCTCAACAAACGATGCTATGCTTATTGGTATTATTTTTTCTGCATTGTTGTACTAAAACAGAAACTTCGTCAGTCGAAGTACTGTCGACCGAGCTCTGGGTCGGTCGAAGTATTGTCGACCGACTGGATGTCTTTAACAAATCGAAAATCTTCCAGTACTTATTTCGGTCGAAAATTGGTCAACCAAGAAATTTTCTGTGTTTTTGATTGTAATACAGTAACCTGCTCGATCGACAAATTGTCGACCGAGAATGATATCGGTCGAACAATTGTCGACCGACTGGTTTTCTGTATCAGAACTTTTATACACATAAGCAAATTAAAAGTTTCTAACCTTATCGGACCATCGCATGGGTACCAAAATCTACATTCTAATGCAGGAATGGGTCGTTGACAGTGGCTGCTCCAAACATATGACCGGAAACAAGGATGCATTTTCAACTTTTGAAGAAAAGAAAAGTGGAACGGTCACTTTTGGAGACAATGGTAAGGGCAAAATCGTTGGAATAGGTAATGTTGGAACAAATCTTGAAATCAAAAATGTTCTACTAGTTGATGGATTGCATCATAATTTAATAAGTGTAAGTCAACTATGTGATAGTGGTTATGATGTGTTATTTAACAAAACCTGCTGCAAGTTATTGATAGAAAATACTACAAATGTTGTTTATGAAGGAAATAGAGTTGGAAATCTTTATATCCTTAAACCAAACTCTATGAAATCAGTAGTAGGTAAATGCTTGCTTGCAAATGAAAACACCTTACAACTATGGCATAAAAAGCTTGGTCATGCTAGTTCACATGCTATTAAAAAGTTAGTGAAATATGATCTTGTTCGTGGATTACCTGCTTTGTCTTTTGATCAAGTTGCAAATTGTGAACCTTGTACAATGGGAAAGCAAACCAAAACATCTTTTAAATCAAAACATGTACTTAGCACCAGTAGATCCTTAGAATTAATTCATATGGATTTATTTGGACCAATGAGAACACAATCTATTGGTGGTAAAAGATACTGTTTTGTTATTGTTGATGATTATAGTAGATTTACATGGGTACATTTTATTGCAACTAAAGATGATACTATTCATGTCTTTATGCAATTTTGTTCTAAGATTGAAAATCTTTTACAACATAAAATATGTACCATTAGAAGTGATCATGGTGGCGAATTTGAAAATCATACATTTGAAACCTTTTGTACATCTCAAGGGTATACTCATAATTTTTCTGCTCCACGTACCCCACAACAAAATGGTATTGTAGAGCGGAAAAATCGATCTCTACAGGAAATGGCTAGGACCATGATGCTTGAACACAACACACCTAAAACCTTTTGGGCTGAAGCTGTAAATTCTGCTTGTTATGTGCTTAATAGAGTAACTGTTCACTCTCACTTGAAGAAAACTCCATATGAAATATTACACTCTAAGAAACCTAGAGTTGACTACTTTCATACTTTTGGCTCCACATGCTACATTTTAAATACCAAAGATGATAGAGACAAGTTTGATTCTAAATCACACAAAGCATTCTTTTTGGGATATTCCACTTCGAGCAAAGCCTTTAGAGTATATAACACTATCTCTAGAAAAGTTGAGGAATCCATTCATGTTTCTTTTCATGAAGAATCAACATCCACAAATTTAGATATCATTGATCTCACTAATCAATTCGAAACTATAGCCATTCCCAATGATAGTGAGAAAATTTCCACATCCGATCCTCAAGTTGAAACACAACCTACACCTAGGCTTATCAAGGATCATCCCCAAGAACTAATTATTGGAGATCCAAATGATAAAGTCAAAACTCGGTCTTCTTTCCAAGATGTTGCAAACATGGCTTTTGTCTCTATCATTGAACCTAAGAAAATATCCGAAGCTCTTAAGGATGATTACTGGATAATAGCCATGCAAGAGGAATTAAATCAATTCACTAAAAACGATGTATGGGATTTAGTTCCTAAACCACAAGATAAAACCATCATAGGAACTAAATGGGTTTTTAGGAATAAGCTCAATGAGGCAGGAGAAGTCATAAGGAATAAAGCTCGGTTAGTAGCACAAGGATATAATCAACAAGAAGGAATAGATTTTGATGAAACATATGCACCCATAGCTCGACTTGAAGCTATTAGGATGTTACTAGCTATTGCTGCCCATAAAAACATTAAGCTATACCAAATGGATGTCAAAAGTGCATTTCTAAATGGCATCATACAAGAAGAAGTTTATGTTACTCAACCACCTGGATTTGAAATACCGGAAAAAGATGACCATGTTTATAAACTTAAAAAGGCACTTTATGGTCTAAAACAAGCACCTAGGAATTGGTATGAACGGCTCAAGACATATCTTTTTGATAATGGTTTCTCTATTGGAAATTCAGACTCTACTTTATTTTTCAAAACATATGCATCTGATTACCTCGTTGTGCAAATATATGTTGATGACATTATTTTTGGAGCTTCAAATGATTCATTATGCACACAATTCAGTGACATTATGCAAAAAGAATTTGAAATGAGCCTTATGGGTGAACTAACATTCTTTCTTGGTTTTCAAATTAAGCAAACACCTGCCGGAATTTTCATAAGCCAAGAAAAATATACTAAAGAACTTTTAAAACGTTTTGGGATGGATCAATGCAAACATGCCACTACTCCTATGTCTACTTCAATCAAAATTGATAAGGATGAAAATGGGGAGCCTATTGATGATTCTTTATATAGAGCCATGATTGGTAGTTTGCTATATCTAACCGCTTCTCAACCGGACATTATATTTTCCGTTGGTCTTTGTGCTCGATTTCAATCCCAACCTATGCAATCTCATTTTCTTGCGGTTAAACGAATTCTTCGATATCTAGCCGACACTACTTGTTTTGGTTTATGGTATCCAAAAGGACAACTCCTGGATTTTAAAGCATATACTGATGCGGATTATGCTGGTTGTCGACTTGATCGCAAAAGTACTAGTGGAGGATGTTTCTTATTAGGAAGAGCCTTAGTATCTTGGTTTAGTAAGAAACAAAATACGGTTGCCCTATCTACAACTGAAGCTGAATATATGGCAGCTGGGTCTTGTTGTGCTCAAGTACTTTATATGCAACAGGTTTTAAGCGATTATGGTTTTAATCTTTCATCTACACCTATTTTTTGTGATAACACAAGCGCCATAAACTTAGCACATAATCCTATTTTACACAGCCGGGCAAAACACATTGAAATCCGTCATCACTTCTTACGGGATCACATCTCAAAGAATCATATTTCCCTTCATCATGTTGATACGGAAAATCAATTGGCTGATATTTTTACAAAACCACTTCCATTAGATCAATTCAACAGCATTAGGAAGCAATTACTTATTACCCCTTTGGAAGATGTTTTCTTTGATATCTGCGGTTCTTAAAACGAATACTTATTTAATTGTATCATTTTGGCTTTTCAATGCACATTTTTTTTATTAAGATTTGATGGGATATCTAATTAAGGGGGAGTTTTTTTTTTTTAAAACGGTTATCTTTCTGAGATGACAAAGGGGGAGAGATATATAAAACTATAACTTAGTATCTATGACAAACTCAATCAATGAGTTTTCATAAATATACTCTTGGCTTTACATTGAAAGTTGCTATATTTCCGAATGAACTGGAATTCATGTTCCATAATTCATCGGGAATAATAAGCACACATTTTATACACAAAAGGAAAAGTTACAAATGGCAATCTAAAGGTATGACATTTATATGTTTTATATTTCCTTTATTTTGGAAATGTTTGTCATCTTCAAAAAGGGGGAGATTGTTGGCTAAATGGACATCTATAAAATCCCTTTGTTTTGATTATGACAAACATTTCATTCTTATTTATCTGACGAGCTACTTGATTGTGCAGGATGACAACACTACAAGGGAAATCCAACAAAGAAATATTTATATTTTCATGCAAATGTAATCATTGTAAAAACTTATACAGAAATATAATGTACAAGTACTTAGAATCGCATGTAAATCAAGCATTGGATTATCCCTAGCTAAACACCTTAGTCATCCATTCAATAGGATCACCTATGCACACTCACACATATAATAATGCCTAACTTGAAACCTTAAAACAAGAACTATCTCGGTCGACCAACTCCTCGACCGAGACACTCTCGGTCGACCTCACTCTCGACCGAGAAAGATCCAAGTAGCCGTTAGACACATCTGCAAACTACTTAGTCCAAGAGAAGCCTGTCGGTCGACATACCCTTGACCGAGAGGTATCTCGGTCGACCTCTATTCGACTGAGACTATTTCTGGAATTAGCCGTTAAACAATTGACAAGTAGTTATAAAGAAGTGGCAAATCAGAGAACCTGTCGGTCGACAAGCTTTCGACCGAGAGGTGTCTCGGTCGACCATTCCTCGACCGAGACGATCTCTGACAGACTTTGCAGAAAAAAGTAACTAGCCGTTGCAAAAGCAACTAGTTTACCCTTAACGGCTAGTTAAGCACTTAGAACCCCCTAGAAGTTGTCTAGAACGTCCTTAAGCTTCCTTTGACCATTCCTATAAATAAGACAAGCCTTAGGACACTAAAACTTACTTGCTACACTTGCTATACTTGAGAAAACACTTAAGCTCCCTTGTGCAATCTGTTGTAAATTGAGCATTGTGATCAATTGGCTACTTTCCTCTTAGCTCAAGCTCGTCCTATAGGCTAGATTTTCCTAACCCTAACAATCACAAGTCCATCCTCTTGGCTAGGAAAATCCAAACGCTTGATCTAGGAAAATCAAGCCTTGAGCTTCAAGGATAAGTTGTATTTTCTCTTATTTCTTTCTTGTTCCTTGTATTACTTGTTCTCTCCTTGCTACTCCAGGTAGGAGTCTGCGGATTGGAGAGGGTGAAGCTCTTCGTGGTGAAGAGGAGGAACTTTGGACTACTTCAGAAGGCTGTCTTGATGGGAAGCTACTTCAGGAGGAAGGCTACTTCAAGGGGGAGCTTGAAGTTACTTCAAGGAAGGTTGCTTCGAGGTTGGCAAGACTACTTCAAGGCGAAGGCTGTCCAAAGGGTGTTTGGAAAGTATTGTAAATTTTATGTAATATCCTTGTGAGGTAATAAAATTTAGTACTTTCAAAATCCCGGTTGGGTAAGCAACCGGGTAGTGGACTGACTCCTTAGTATTTGCTAAGGTGGAACCACTCTAAACACCTGTGTTCCTCTTCTTAATCTTTACTTTGGTTGTTTGGTTTAATTAATTGTTAAAATCTTTATAAAACTCTATTCACCCCCCCTCTAGTAGTTTTCAGGACCAACCTGATATTGGAAGGGGTATGAGAGGGTGCATGAGGCTCAGCGCTATTAGATCACCTAGGGTGTAACATACTACATTTTGGGTCCCAAATCAACTTTGAGCTATAAATCATCATTTCTCTTGAACTTGAGTTCATTTACCCAATGGTCCTTCATTCCAAGTCCCCATAATTATTTTTATCAAATTGGCAAATATATTAGTCTACTTCTGAGTTTTTTCTATCAATATGAGTTTGTTTTCCTCATTTGGAAATATTTACAAATTTAGTCCCTCAAAATTTATCCTAATAACTAGTTTGAAATTGAGTATTGATTTTAATCAATTTGCAAAAAAATAACTTGATTTGACCCTAATCATAGAGCACAATTAAATTTTAACGTAATGGCTTTGGAAGAAATATAAATTGTATATTTCTAATTATAAATGTGGATTAATGGGATAATGAGAAAAATTTAATAAGCTAGCAAGAGCCTTAGAACATAGAGATACCGTTTTTAGAAAATACTATGATAGGAAATAAAGTGAGGGTGAAATTTTCATGGCTATTAGATCTTCCTTTTAGAAGTTATAAGTCAGTGTACTATCTAGAAAAGGGGAAATAAGTAACGTGTTAATGAATCTATTTGACCATAGTGATGGAAGAGGTTGTGTTGCCTTGTTCCCAGAACTCTGTAGCGATAAAAATTGCATTGCTAGACAACAGTTTCAATGGAGGACAATTGACCAAGTTGCCTTACCCTAAGTAATATTTTCTGTGAACCTATCATTAACCATTGAACCCTCTCTCACACGCAATGCTTTCCTAAAACCCTAGAGGAGCGCCTCCATGGATTCCCAATTCTCCCAGTCAGAGAAAAATGGTAGTGTGGTCATTCCAGGATACAAGAAACCTCTGAGATCCAAAGTTACATCTTCTATAACCTCCCACACTCCTCCTACCTCTCTATCCCTAATAAAAACCCTAGAGCCACGTTTTAGCCACCCTATATAACCACTGTGGTCCCATCTATGAATCGATACATGCACACATACTCTGATGCACCACCATCGTGTCTGCCTCACACCTTCTTCCATCTCCCTTGTTGCATCTAGCAAATGACAGCAGGGCAATACACCTACCTGATACAATGTCCACACCTACACCATGATCCATGAAGGAACAGATGAAACCACTCCTTGTCATCCCTTACACACCCTCAATGACAGTACGGGTGGAAATGATGCATCACCAGGACCTGGCGGTGCAAATGATCATGTAGTCGATAGTTTGACTCTCTCACCATGACTACTAGATCTCCTCTAGGTAGAAAACAACCTAAAAAACCATGGTACCTTCTCATTGGCAACCTACAACAGTTGTGCTCTGCTGCAAATACTTTCCTTCTGAAAGCTACAGATCCCTAACGACTTCTGCAACAAGGAGACGACCACCTCAAAAACTCACTGACAGCCTACAACCTCACTCTGGGAACCAACACATTCATAATGAACATGGTTCGTGCTAAGGAGTATGAAGAAAGTGGCTCTGTCTCCCTAATGACTTGAAACACCTCGAACCTCTCTACACTATTAGATATACCCAGTCTCTTCTTATCTAAGCTTCATTGTCCTTTCCAATCTGAGAGGTAATACTCTTAGTGATGCCTCCATGACTTTCAGAGTTAAAAGAGGAAGATGACCTCTGATCTTATTGTTGCCTACTCCATCTGCAATACAAGACTATGTTTGAGGTTCCTAGGACAAGGAGGATCTACATAGTGTCCTAGACAACCTTTTTGATCAACACAGATTAAACCAACTGAAGATCAGTAGCATCCATATCAATAAATAGGTATTCCATATTGTTGATGTAATTGAGAACATTGATCATCATATTATATTTTGCATGGTTTGGAAATCATGTTGTCACATAGTATGGTATGAGATCCATCAAAAACTGGCATCTTCCTTGTTCCACTCTAGAAAAACTTTTGGGACCCTAAATTGATATATACTCTATCTCTATTAATAAATATAAGAAATTGGATGTTTGATTCTAGGGATGAGTACCAGATCCATAAACAGTAGATTCTCATGCACATCGATGGAAATTGGGGTTAGTTAGGAGTACATATGGATTAGACAGTTGACAATGAACCCTAGTATCCTTGACTCAGTTATTGTGATATACTTATACTACAAGTAGTAAACACTAAGAGCCTAGGATGTGGAGTATGTACGTCAATAGCAAGTCATGAAACATACCTATCTCATCAACCAATTTTTGGACTCCCCTAGGAATAAATTAATTGTATATGTTATTGAGGAAGAAATGTTTAAGATGTGTGTGTATATTGAGAATATAACCCTAAGAAACCACTACAAATATCAAAATTGAAAGAGTACCATAGAGTTGCTTTTAGTTAGGTACAAAAACAATTAAACAAAATGTATTGCCTCATGATAACTTTGGCATAAAACTCCTACAAAATATTATGAGTTGAGAGTAAAGTAATACGGTTCTCCTTTTTATATACAAAATGATATTTGTGACATAAAAAAATCACAAGTCGAACACTACATCTACATAGATGAAAAAAATTATTTACAATTGAATCCCAATCCATAATAGGATAATTAAATGAAATATGATAAATATTAGGAACTCAAGTATTCCGAAAGCCCTCAATTTTTAGAAATGTATAAAACCTTGGAACAATTATGTCAATATAAGCATTATGTTGATGCAAAACCTTGACCGCTAAAATTGAAGAAATAAACATGAAGTATACCTAATTTTGACCCAATAAAAAGTCACATAAATATTAGTGACAACAATATCAAGTAAATTTTTGATAAATTATTAAGCTTGGTTAGGATAGATATAGTTTAGGGTGTCACACAAAATTTTGGTACTCATAACTTAGATTCTAAACCTAAAAATGTACATGACCCTAGAGGAATTATATGGAGATGTAAAACTAAGTGCTCAAATGACTCTTGTGTTTTATAGGAATCTAAATTCCCAAAAACATATCAAGTAGTTGGGATGACACAGTAATAGCCACTAAAGTGTAGACATGAGGTTATTATGACTTGATTCCTGCAACAATTTTGGCCATTTTTCAGTTTTGTACTGAATAGTTTTCTTCTTGAGAATTTAATTTACTTATAATATTATATATATCAAGGAAAGTGATTTTATGGAAAAAAATTAGGATTTCTTGAGCGAAGTCACAATCATGGAGGTATGAGAAAACCCTAGATGAGATACCAAGAGTTAGTGAAGAATAACTATATTATAGTTGACATGCCTATTTAGATTTCTCATTCAATCCTTTTAAGGGTGGAGAATAGTATTGCACTATACTAACAATACACGGATTTTGGGTCAAAATCTTCTTTGAGGTGTGGAGAGTTGTAGCATAATGGATTTTGGCAAATCAACTTTAATCTATAAATCATCATTTCTCTTGAAATTGAGTTCAATTACCCAATGGTCCATCATTATAACTCCCAATCATTATTTTGATCAAATTAGCTATTCTACCAGTCTCCTTTTGAGTTTCTTGTGTCAATATGAGTTTATATACTTCATTTGGAAAATATTTACAAATTACTCCCTCAAGATTTTTCCTACTAACTAGTTTTAAATTGAGTATTAATTCGAATCCATTTGCTCAAAAATATCTTGATTTAACCCTAGTCATAGAGCACTCATAAAGTATGAAGTAATGGCTTTGGAAGATATATAAAATGTATATTTTTAATTATAAATGTGGTATAGTGGGTGATTAATGAGAAAATTTTAATAATCTAGCAAGAGCCTTAGAACATAGAGCTACCATTTTTAGAGAATACTATGATAGGAAATAAAGTGAGGTTTAAAAATTCATGGCCATTGAATTTTCCTTTTAGAAGTTATAGGTCATTGAACTAATAAGAAAAGGGGAAATTAATAACACTTGAATGAATGTATTTTACCAAAGTGATGGAAGAGGTTGCATTACCTTGTTCCTAACACTCTGTTGCCATAAAAACCACATCGTCATACAATAGTTTTAAAGGAGGATGATTGGCCAAGTTGCCTTCCTCTCAACAATGTTGGATGTGCACCTATCATTAACCATTGAACCCTCACATGCTATGTTTTCATAAAACCCTAGAGGGCACCTCCATTCTTCCCTTTCCTCTTGGTCAGAGCAAAATGATAGTGTGATCATTTCATGATCAAAGAATGCTCTAAGCATCTGAGTTACATCTTCTATAACCTCCTACACTCCTCCTACCTCTCTATCCCTCATCAAAACCCTAGATCCACCTTTACACCACCCTATACAACCATGTAGCCCCATCTATGAGTGGATCCCTGCTCACATCCTCCAGCGCACCACCAAAAACCACCACCATCACATCTGCCTCACACCTTCTTCCATCTCCCTTGTTACGTCTAGCAACCGACGGCAGGGCAATATAGATTCTTTTTACAATATTTATGCCTGCACCGCCATCTACCAAGGAACCAATGAAATCATTCCTCCTTCTCATCCCTTACACACCCTCAATGATAGCATAGGTGGAAATGTTGCATCACCAGGACCTGGCAGTGCTAATAACCATACATTCAATAGTTCGACTCTCACACCACCATTATTGTATCTCATCTAGGCAGACATCAACATGTAAAAGCATGGTACCTTCCCAGTGGTGACCTACAACAATTGTGCTCCACTGCCAATACCTCCCTACTGAAATGTTGTAGAATTCTGGTGACATCTGCAACAAGGAGACAACCACAACAAAGACTCCCTAGCAGCCAACAACCTAACTCTGGGCACCATTGCACCCACAATCAACATGGGCAGTGCTAAGGAGTATTCAGACAGTGGCTCTACCTCCCTAATATTCTAAAACACCTCAACCCTACCTGCACCATTAGATCTACCCATCGAACACTTATCTAAGCTTCATTGGCCCTGCCAATCTGAGAGGTAGAACTCTCAATGATGCCACTGTGACTTTTAGAGTTAAAAGAGGAAGATGATCTCTGCTCTTGCTTCTGACTACTCCATCTACAATCCAAGCACATGCCCATGCTTCTTGGGGATGGGGATGACATCCACGGTGGGATATTTCAATACTTACAACCTTTTTGATCAACACATAGTAAGCCAATCGAGGATCACTAGGATCCATATCAAATCATAGGTTAGAGTCACTAATCTTTTGCTACGAAATATCAAAAACAAGAAGTAAATAAAAGATGAATTAGAAGATGATACAACAGATGATTTTACAAATATTTAGGTCATAAAATATGATCATACCTATATATTTTATTATTAGATCGATTACATATAGGTGTATCACGTTAATCTATATGTATATAACCAAGGATTTTGGCAACCAGTGGTATTTCATAATTTAAACTACTACATAATGATAATGGTTGAGGATAGGGAACATTATCTTAATAGTACCATTTCCTATAGTTTATTCATCATAAGTTTCCACATTTAGATATACATTATGATGAAATTGTATCTATAAGTGGAAATACATAATCCATTAGTTACAACTATATTAAAGTTGTTGTGAAATTCATGCCCTAGAAATGGCTAATACAGAAGTACATACCATCCACAAGTCACTTAGATCTGAATTTACACATCCCTATCAAATATAGAAATTAAGGAAGGAAAAAATAATTTAACAAATATGAATTAGGTACAACTTTACATGTTGAAGCATGAACTTTAATGAGACTCATTTAGAATAATGTGTGACATTTCTTTAAGTATAGATACACCATATTTATTCTATGAATGAATAAGTATGACCATTAAGAAAACTATGATGGGAAATATAGAACAATTAGAATGAGTTACATTAGATAGAAACCTAAAATGTAAATGCTAACAATTGAATATGTATCCATGAGGATCACATACACATCTAATCCACTAATTTTATAATCTATATATAAAATATTCATCATGGATGACTATGCATGACCCTACCTTGAAATAAATATATATGTGTGATGAATATATGCCCACTCGATACTATTAAGAACATAAAGAGATAATATGATGAATGGATGAACATATAGAATGTGGTGATTATCTATAGTATAATGAATTAGTGAAATTGATCATATACCTAATTTAAATAAAAACCCTAAAAAGAGAGAAAATAGAAGAATCATGAAATTGTAGTAAACCTAGAGGGGAAAGGAAACAATAATAGAAAATATTGAACAAGTAAATGATTCCAAGCCAAATGATAACTAAATTGTACCATGCCTTGTAGATTTCTTCCTCTTGGAGCCATTCTTGGTGATTGTGCAATCTATGAGGTCTTGGATAAATTGAGGTATTAGATTCTCTATTTCTAAATTGAGTCAATAATTTTCCTCTTGAATTCTATGTACATTTTTAGTGGTGAACCATATATTTTTTGTAATCCATTCCTGCCTCTTTGAAAGTTCACCACTCCAAATTTATTATTGTTGAATTTCACTAAATATGACGGTAGAAATTGATTTGATCTATTTTGAGTTTTGACTCCCTAGACTTTGGTCCCTTTGGGTTTTATTTCCTTAGAGCTTTGGCTCACTTTAGGTAGGGTACTTCTTTCCGCCCTGCACATAGGTTTGTAATGGATTAGTTATCCCCTAGTTGACTGGTTAACATAGTAACTAAACTCCTATGTCTTTCTTTCATAGATCAGTGAAGATATGGTGTTTCTGTCCTTGCAAGAAATGATAGGATAGTGCTAAGCCTTAATATTTAAAAGTTAACCATTGCAAGTATTTTGATGATTTGATATCTTGAACTATTTTGCATATCCATGCAGAAATTTGATCTTGAAATGAAAACATTGAAATATTATTATCCTTACTTTGATAACTTCTTTCCACCACATATTTTCTGCCTAATTTTGATAGCACCTTGAATCATACTTAGAACCTATACTTTGCATTTAGCTCGATATAAGAATGTAGTACAAGCAATTGTTGATCCATTTTTTCTTTTGGTTCATGTCGTGGATTATTATCCCTTATAGATATTGCATGGATAGAAGGACGTACTCATCTGGATTCTTCTGTTGTGGAGTACTAAGATCAAGTTAGGAGCATGGCAAGGTGCCCTTTGTGTTGTGTAGTACATTTATTTTTCTTAGCATGATGATGCACTCCCTTATGTGGATAGTATTGTTTTTTTTCCTTTATGTCATGTATGCCTAGGAAACAAACATTGTGTTTCATATTGTTGATGTTATTGAAAACTTTGATTATCATACTATGTTGTGCATGGTTTGGAAATCATTCGTCATATATAATATCGAATGCAAGTACTAAGTTCTCACTATTATCCCTATATAGGTCTATAATTAGAATCTTGGTCAAATTAGGTTCAAGATATCTTATTTTCACATTTGATGACCTTTTACTGATTTAGGGTTCATTACTCATGTGTGTTTTTAGTTTAAAGTCATTTTGATGACCCATTCATTTGATATGATTATTTTAAGGTTCATGTCTCTTCTGTGCATTTGAAGGCAAAAATACTCACAATAGAGAAAGCAACACAAAGGTTCTTCAAGTCATGTGACCCAATCATGGAACTTGAATAGGATAAGCAAAATGGATAAGATTAGCACATCCTAAAGATGGGTGGATGGTCGTTGAAGTCTAGTTTCATAAGATTCATTGTTATATTCAACATTCCAATGTACATAGCTTATAGCATTAGGGTGCAACATATGACTTAGGTGGGCTATCCACATCAAAAGGGGTGACAAAGATTAGTGGAATACCCAATTTTCTATGAGAATGCATAAGAATAGGATCTATATAAAATTATAAGCATGTAAGTTCATAACAAGACATCTTCAACCACAAAAGGTGGGCTTTATGTCGTATGAACCAACACATAAATATAGTATATGATCTTGACCAAACATTTTCCAAAGCACCATATTGTTACTTATTTGGAAACAAGATGGATAGTGATGTATAATTAGGTCAAAGCAATGATTTGATTAGGGTATAATCATTCAATATCATACATGTGCTACATTAATGTCTATTATGTCATATGAGTCAAACTTGGTAAACATGAGATTGGGGATGATGTTGTATCATAGTTGGGTATAAATTTGTTAATTTCATATATAGGTGAGTCTCAAAGTCATCAAGAAGTAACATGACAACTTTTGATCATGATTTTACATTTTATGTCCAAAGTATGTCACAGATGTACATTAGTGACATCTCATAACTAGAAACATTATTCAGGTCATCATTTAGTTCATTAGTGTACAAGTGTCATTGATTTAAGTATTAGGAGGGTAGATGATCATAAATATTAAAACGTTTTCATAAACAAGCATTACATGTAGTCAAACATATTCAAATATGGTATCTTCAAAAAAGGAGTTTAGAAAGAGATTTATACTCTATAAATACATCCATTGCATAGGTCTCGTCAAGCTAATGAATTTGGCATATAACTTTGTGCATTTTGGCCCTAGGATGAGGGAGTTATGAATGTTAGCATTTCAACATCAATAACAAAAGGGATATGTTACATTACTTTGATATTGATCGTATTCAACTTCAAATTCCAAAACGTGCACGGATGCTTGGACACATGCTACTTCCTAGTTGTGTGCGACCCGGCTTTGACTGGGCCCACCTGAGAGAGAAAGAGGTAGAGAGAAAGGTTCTCATGGCTAGATGTGTGTCATCATTTTCTGGCCCATCATGGTCCCAATGATATAAGGGTGGATACTAAACCCCACCTTTCCTCCCATTTGTGCATAGTAGTAGAAGACGGCCACTTGGAGGTCATTGAAGATGCAAAACTAAGTTAGCATGAGATCACAGGGGACCTCACAAAAGTGTCGCTTGGGTCTATGGACCACCACGGACCTTAGGCCTCTTTCTTGATTATCAGAGTTGGCCGAGGAATGGATGCCTCATTTGGTGGTCACGATGATGTCATGGGAGGATAGAGGAAGAAGGAGAAAGGAGATCAGTTGAATGAGAAATGAAGATGAAAAGGGAGGAAATGAGAGAGGGGAAGAAGAAACAAGGTCTCAGGGGGATCCATTGTGTAAAAGGAGGCAAGATAGAGGGGACACCTGGTTTTCACAAAGGTGTTGCTACACCATCAGAGTGCATGGTATAGACTCCTAAGGAAGTTGACTTGGTAGCGGTTGGATGGCGACCCATATTTTTGTCGACCTAATCCTCACCTCCCATTGTCTGAGGGGCGGGTGGGCAGACCGCGACCCACATGGGCCTAGAAATAGCCGGACCAAACACAGAAAAAGTGGCAAAAGGAGGATTAAAACAAAGATAAAATATAGACTTTGCATAATCATATTCAGGCTTTGAGTTTTGATTGAGGCAATTTTTATGTCATTGAGTTTATAGTTGAACTATATACAACATTAATTGATTTAGATGACAATAAGGTCATGTCGATGAGGGTAAATTTCACTTGCAATATGTTGATGCATTAAAGCATGCCACTTAGATCAATCATGTACATTGATGTCACATATGGGAAAATAGTTTAATATTATCAAATTGATCATTAAAATACTCAATCCATTCAAGTGACATAAATTAGAGTATAATGGTCACTTTAAGAGAGAGAAGGAGTACATTAGAGGATGGATAAAGTCAGGTTTTCACATTTTAACTCATTAAATGCAATCTTTGTCCTCAAAATTCATCCAAGATCGAAATCAAAGGTCCAACCAAAAGTCCATTGTATTTAAGTAACCAACCTTAGGTGTCAAGGCATTCACAACCATGGGTGCACACTTAGGTTGTTACTTGTAAGGGTGTACATATCTACATTTATAGATTTTAAGCATTACTTAGTGTCTCTTCATACCATGCCATATTTTAAACATTAGGGTTCTTCATCCTTTATTACCACTACATTATGGTTTTATCATATATATACATACCAATTCAAGGTGGTGCATCAAGATATATCTGAATTAATTACTCAAATGAACATATTCATTATCATGTGTTTGCACTAAAAATATCCCCACCCTTTGTTTCTTCATCACGTTGATATTCAATGCATGGTTTAGATTAACCCCAAGATTCTACCAACTATCACCAATTATTTCATTACCTTTCATTCGGTATCAATTAAGCATTTATACATCATGATTTCTCAACTAATATCCAAATAAATCATCATTTCAAGTTGATAATTCAAACTTAAATATTTATGTATGGTATAGTTTCATATTGTGGAGAGCTTGTATGAGTGACTTATCATATATTAACAATTATTAACTTAAGTGAGATTCTTTCATGTATCAAGCACCATTTCAGGAACAACAATATCATCAGCGTTGATGCTTTTTAATTATCCTACATATAAGTTAAAAAGATCTTCACAAGCCCTAGCTACTCAATCTAGGACCCATATATATTTAGGAAAAACATGCTAACCACCAACCTCTACCAATTCTAAACTTTTACCCAACTCTCACCAACAAGGGAAACCACTAGATTCCTTCACATAGAACCACTAACTCGAGTATGAGGCTCATCATGGACATGAAACATTAGATACATAATCTTAGGGTTTTGGGACATTTCAATCACCTAGATGGCAAACATACATATATTGAATGCCTCTTCCTCTAGGGTTAGATCTTTTCATAGCAAATTAGTGTTCAACTTTATCAAAGGAACCACACCCTATGTGAATCAGCTCATACAATTAGTAGCAGTATAACTAGATCATCATCATATATTTCACTATGTAAATATACCAATATTTCATGTGGAAAACCGATATGATGGGGAAATCATCTTTTTGTGTAGATTTTCTTTTAATGATAGAAGGACATATCCCCTCTCCTATATATAGAATGATGGGGAAGCATTCATACTCAATAGAAATCGTAATGGGCCAAGATACAATGGGCCCATATTAAAAAATAGACTAAACAACTTAAGTAAATAGACTCTCTAACATTTCACAAATTTTGGAGATTAGGTACTCTGACCTTCTCCCATGTCATGTTTGCCCATGTCAAAAATTCACCTTATCATATGTCGTAGGATATAGGTCCTCCTTTGTAAAAATTTTGAAACCCATGTTGGACCCAAACCATATCTCAACATATACAAGACTAGGTACATGTAACCATGGTAATCAACTAGCTATGTGTACTACATCAAACAAGTTATATGCATCATGCATGGTGCGAGACTGTATAGGGTTTCATGGTCAAGGATCATATCATATCATCAAATAATACTTGAAATCTCCAACATATATCTAAAATCATCATGGGGAAAATTCATAACATCAATATCAACATCAACACATCGATATTAGTATCAATCTTAAATCATCTAGGATACCTACTAGCATATCCTTAAACAAGGCTCCAGACAAATCTAGAGACTATAACTACCAGCTAAGCACTCTCACCTAGACTAACTGTGACAAAGTGCATTTTTTCATAATTATGAATTAATTCCAATTTTACCCTCATTATGTTCACTCTTAACCCCAATTATTTTTTCTTAGCTACTTGATCACTTTTGATACTCAAATTCAAAATATGATGACCAATGTGGTTTTTATACACTTTTTGACACCACATATTTGATTAATATTACTTGATCCAATGAAGTAAATTTGTCTATCAAACTTCAGCATCTGGATCTCAAACTTTTTTTAAATATTATACACAATTTTTTGAACCTATGTTCCAGAATTTATCCCATTTAGACATTCCTACAATTTTCTACAAATTATTAAGGTTTTTGTATTGAAAACCCTTTTATATGTCTTTTATTTGAGCAATGTCATGTCAGCTATCCTCTTGCAAAGGGAGGGGTGAACCCCATCCCTTAGATCCACTCCCACATGGATCCAGGCATGATCAAATGGTCATGGACTCATCTTCTACCTCCATCAATAAGTGGGGAGGTGTTATTGCGACCGAGAAGGGAAATCAACCCCATACAACCATGATTCAAAATTCTAAGCAAGTAGAAACTCTCCTCCCATAATTTCAAACTCGCCCATCTCCACTTTGACCACCATTATTGCTCGCTTTAACTGCCAAAAATCCTTTCTCGTTACCTCATCTCACTCCATCAGTCATGGCTAAGGGTAAGAACTTGATCTAGCCCAAAACCTAATCCTAGTTCTGTAAATAGGCCTCCTGAGACTCGTCTCCACCTCACCTTAATTAGAGAATCGTACTTGCTCTCTCCCTAGGCCTCGTGCACCCTAATTGTTTCCCCGATCTTCTTGATATTGGTATAGAGCCACCGGCCAGCCATTTTGGGCATCCCATCTCCTTGGCCTCTCACCCCCAATAGCCACCTCCGACCACTACGCGGGGTCATGACGAACTCAGGCGACAACACACTGACTAACCTCGACTCTCCCTCCTCCTGATCCCTTGCCATACCAGCGAGCCCTTCTACCACATTTTGTAGTTTGCACGGAGGTGTGCATGAAGGGAAAATGACCGAGAGCCATGGACCCGAGGGTGGTTCGGCCCGGTCTAGGGAAATCCAACTAAGTCAAAGAACCCAGCTAAACCACTGATCAAACTGACAAATTGAAGACTAAACCCCACGAACTAAGATTGAACCAGATATCTGAGCTAGCAAGCCACGTCTCCTATGTGGCACAATCTGGGTCATCCATTTTGTATCAAACAGATGCCCTTTTTCTCGCTTAAGATATGTTTACCTCCTCTCTACCCAGAAAATCTAATAAATGGAAAAATCTTGCAAAAATCATATCTCTTATTTCCTAACTCCAAAAATTATGAATAAATAGTCAATCTTGATGAAAAAAATCCAAGAAATTTATTAAAAATAATTATGTAGCCTAATTCCTTATGTCTTTCACTATTATCTCAAAATTTGATCTCTTCTTATTTAATTTGTCAAATGACTCAATAATCATGAGTAACCTTTGGAAACCCAAATATTTGACTCTGGTGTTCATATTGAAAATCAAAAATCATAACTTGATAATGAAAATCTAGATCTATATTTGTTCATGAATATGATTCCTATGAATAATCTTGATAATGGTATCTTAATGATTGACCTAAATATTGTGAAATATTATGATCTTTTGACCTAATATTTGATCTCTGACCTTACTTGTAAATCAATCAAACTTGATCTAGATTTGAACAACAATGATGCTAATTCATAATGATATGATAATGACATGGATAATGATCATAAAATTAGGGTTAACACATATGATCCTAAAAAACCTAAGTAAGTCATTCAAACTCAAAAGTATACTTGACACTTGAAATAATGTTGGACATCTTGAAATATTATTGATTATAAGTGGTTGACCTAACCCTAAGGTTGACATAGGAAAAGTGCAACTCTAATCTCAAATATTGAAACATGATCTTCAAATATCATGATCTTGACCCTTGATCCAAATATTGTTGATTTAGGATCTAACTCAAAGGGTTGACCTATTACTTGTAGATATGTACTCTAAAATCTTCAATGAAAGGTACTCTATTATATCTCCTCCTTGGTTGTACTGAAGATACCTATTATGTATCTCTTGATTGTATACTTGGATATATACTTGATTGAGATATTGTTCCCTATTGATTTGTCTTCCCTTTTTCCTATATTATATTTTGAGAAAAATATAAAAACATAAATGACATTACCCATTATGACTGCCCGTGTATTGATGATGATAATGTGGATAATGTTGATATTGAGTACAAGCAACCTCCTCATTCAGAGGGTGGAACATTTACATTGACCTCCTACCTCATATGGAAAGAAGGAGCATGGTGACCTCCGTTGTCTTGTTGGGGCGATGGAGCCAAAAAACATATATAAGCATGCTTCTTGAACCAACATAATGGGAACTCATAATAAAAAGTGAATTGTTCAAAATAAACATCTTATCGAATAAATATTGGTTTTGGAAAATCGCTTGTTATACTTTTGAATATAAGTCTTGCCAAGTGTACTATTTTTCTATAAACTATTTTACTTGTTTTTGATAGTGTATCGTGTAATTGCATTGATTGTGTCTTCATTTTCTTAACTTTAGGCAAAACAAATGGAACATTGACTAGATTGCTTCCACACTCGATATACTCTAATGACAATGATAAATCTACAATTTCTCCTATTTTGGGTTAGTTTTTTCTTTAAATCCCATGGATATGAGTTCTTATTTCTTATTGTATATGTTAGTGTGTGAGATCCTTTTAGACCACTCAGAGATGGGCACTTCAATCCTTTTATCACTGTCTAGGCAGTGGGATTGGGATTGGGGTAAGAACAGTTTCGTGACACTAACATTACATCTCTTTCTCTTGGCTTACACAATCACTAAATACCTTTCTGCGTGTAGTAACATTTCAAATATATGTATACTAATACTTGAAATAAGTTCTTATCCAATGTTGAAATGTTTGATGGAAACAACCATATTCCATTTGAATAAAACCAAAACTAGAAGAGATTTACCACATGGTTTAGTCATCCTAGTACAATGACACCTAGAGAACTAGAAATAACATGGTGCACACTTGTGTAGTTACCCTAAATACGTGCCATGAACATATGTCAAGGGTGATAGTTATAAGATCGCTCCTTTCTCATCCTCCTAAACCTATAACCCATACTATAAGATAGAAGTAGGAGAAAAGAAAATTTTCATATATTATACTAGTCCACACCTAGTTCTAGAACATCTAAGCTCTAACGTAGAGGCTATGTCAACTTTGTCCCTAAAGAACAAAATTTTAAGTTTAAATGGTTTAGATGTAAGGTTCAGTTAATTTGTGCATCATTTGTGCAAATGTTTGGTGTAGTTATTGTTTGTTCTCTAAAACCATCATTCACAAAGTTGTTTATTACCCAAATCCAAACTTCAAGTCACTAGAATTTCAATGTAAAAAAGACTCAAGTTTCCATCCCTAGCATGGAAATACCAAATTGCGGATTTGAAAGTGTAAAAACATAGCATATATGAACAAAAGATTAGATGCATACACCAACTATACTCAACATCAATAAATATTTTATAACAACATCAATTATTACAAGATTCCAAGCACACATTTAAGTGTAAATTATATAAGTCTGATCATGTATACTAAACTAGGATCTTGTAATAAGTACAAGTTGAACACTTTTTGGAAAGTCAACATCCCTCGAGCTATTTCTAAGCCTAAAACATAAGAGAAACAAGTGTATAAACACACAAGGTGTTGAGTACAACACAACTAGATACATATACTAAGGTTTTCACAATTTGAAAGATTTGTATAAATAAACAAACAAGAGAAATAAGAGTTGATTACTTAACAAAATGAAATATTATGTTTGAGTCATGTTTATGCTATTATACCAACAACAACATGTATCATAAGGAATTTTACCAACTTCCCATTGGTGGGGTTAGTGAGGGTGCTTGAGGCCCAAAGCCATTTGCTAAACCTATCTTACAACATGGTCCGCCCTAGCTTGACAACTCAACTACATCCAACCTTGTGTCCTTAACCGAAGAATATAGGAAGGTGCACAAGGTTTTTACATTGGATATATCTATATTATGTGCTCATGTTATAAAGTGAACGAGACAAAAACATCAAGTATCATTATACCATACTACATGGAAATATTTTAGCAAGTAGACACACTCACATACATACCAAGCATTAACCAAGAAAACCATAATCATAAAGCTAATAAATTTTGTACCTGATTCAAAGTTTTGTAACCTATCCTTCACCATCTAGATCACAAGAAATCACCAAATTAAGATACAATCACATGCATGTATTAGGTTATCATTATTAACCCTATATAGATCCATTATTAGGGTTTTGGTCAAATTAAGTTCAAGGTTGGTTATTAGTATGTTTGATGATACTTTTCTGATTTAGGGTTCATTGTGAAGGTGTGGTTCAAGTTTCAAGTCATTTTAATGTTCCATACTTTTCATATGATTACATCAAGGCTCAAGTCACTTATGTGCATTTTAAGGACAAAACACTCACAATAGAGAAAGCAAAGAAAACGTTCATCAACTCATGAGACCCAATCATGGATTGTTACCAAGATCAATAAGATGGATAGGATTAGCACATCCATAAGATGGGTAGATAGTCACCTAAGTCTAGTTTCATAAGATTCATCATTATATTCAAGATTCCTATATTCATAGCTTATAGAATTAGGTTTCAACGTGTGACATAGGTGCAACGTCCACATCAAAAAGGGTCACATGTACTAGGGTAGTCCCTTATTTGCAAGGAAAATACATAAAGATAGGTTCTACATCAAGATTTAAGCATGTATGATCATAAAAAGACATTTTAGGCCAAAAAATGTTGCAAATGATGGGTTGATATCACATGAACCAAACATAGAACAATACATATGATCTTGGTCAAAAATGTCCCAAAGCACCATATTGATACTGATTTTGAAGCAAGATGGAGAGTGATGTATAATTAGGTCAAATCTACCATTTTATTAGGTATTAGAGTATAACCATTCAATAAGGGGATTAGGGATTGGTGTTGTATCATATTGGTTGCAAAATTAGAGATGCTCAGAATTGGTGTGAGTCCCAAAGTCATGAAGAAGCAAGATGACAACTTCAATCCGAATTATACATTCAAAGTTGAAAGTAAGTCACATGTGTGCATTAGTAACATCCAAGAACAAGAAAGGTGATTAGGGTCATCCATTAGTTCAAAAGTGTGCATGTATTACAAATTTGAGGATTGGGAGGTTAGATTATAATAAAGATTCAAGATTTCATCAACGTGTATTATATATAGTCAAACATATTCAAAGATTAGATCTGTAGAAAAATAGGAGATTGGAAATTGATTTAGGGTCTGAAAATAGGTCCATTGCATAGATCTTGTTGAGCTAATGAAATTGACATATAATTTTACATTTTGGCCCTAGGATGAAGGAGTTGTGATTTTTGCCAAAGATATGTGGCAATACCTTGATATTGGTCATATTGGGCCTTAAATGGAGTGGCACATGTCACCACATGATCACATGCCACTGGTGGTTGCGGTCCACCTGCCATTGATTGGGGTCGTGTGAGATATGGTGAGGAAGAGATAAATGTGTGTATGATAGGATTTTTGTAGTCACCTCGCGGACCATAGTGGTCCCAACAATTTGACGGTGGCTACTTCACCCCCACCACGTGTTTGCATGTCCGTGTATGTCTACAACACATAGCCACTTTGAGGTCACCTAAGGTGGGAAGTTGAGGTAGCACGAGACCGCAGAGGCCCTCTCCGAAGCATTGTTTGGTTTCTGTGGGTCACCACAAACCTATGGATGTCTATCTTTCTCACTGGGGTTGGCTGAGGCATGGTAGATTCGGTGGCACTAGGGAAGGAAAAGGAAGAAGGATCTGGAGAAAGGGGTATTATTGTGAGAGAAAAGAATATAATAGGGATAGAAATGAGAGAAGGGAAAGAAAAATGAAGTTTGGGCATTCAATTATTTAAGGGGGCTAGATTGGGGGGATTGTTGATTGTTGCAAAGGCAGTGCTAAAACTATAGGGAATAGGGTATGGACTTGCAAACCATTGGGTGGCGACCCAGATCAATGTTCACCTCTTTCTCACCACCCATTGGCTGAGGGGAGAGTGGTAGGATCATTTCCCAAGTGAAAGGGTGTCGACCCTCAGCTGGGCCACGACCCGCATGGGCTTAGAAACAGCCAACACAAATACATTAAAAATTGGTGAAAAGGAGGATTTAAAATAAATATAAGAGTATAGACTTCATGAAATCATATCTCGGGCTCTAAATATCTAATTGAGGCAATTGTATTGGATTAATAATTGTATCCTCTACAATATTATATGCATTAAAAGGGAAGAAGATCATATTGATGGCGGTCAATTTCACTTTCAAAACAATGATGAATAAAATCATGATACTTAGATGAATCATGTACAATACTGTCAAAGTTGGAAAATGAAGTTTAATGGGGCCAATATTGGATCACCAAAACACTCAAATCATGTAATTGACATAGAATTGAGTACAAAGGTCACTAAAAGAGAAAGAATGAGTGCATTAGAGGAGATAGAAAATTAGATTGTCACATATATCATCAAATGGCATAAATTCAAGTAATAATTTCCTCATCAATTCAAAAAAAATCCCACATCAACCCAGTGTATATATTGGACAAAACACTTGATGTCTACCATTTCAGGATTAAGGTGTGTCGGTCAGTGGTGTGTACTCAACTAGATGTTGTCCTTGTCTATCATTTCACCTATGTTTTTTTCTACTAGAACAATCACCACTGACTCAATGTTATTTGGGGATGGGATGTTTTGATGTGTTATTATGGTCTTCTTCCCATATGGTTGATTGAGATATGTCCCCCATGATGTCAATCATATTTCCTTGATGATTTTCTATTAGAACGATGATTTCTTTTACATTCCTCCTCTCTTTATTTGTGAAGACCCTGATGAGGTTCCTATGAGTAGATTTCGTGATGCAACTCCTATGGTAAATCATCTAGTCTACCTTTGGGATCAAGATGAAGTGACACTCATCCCCATGCCACCCCTCCAGCTTGTGAGATGCATAACATTGCCAATGCTCAAGAATCCCCACTCTACCTACTATTTTTGATGTTGAAAGTATCAACATCACAGGTTGAGATGAACGCCCTATTAGGTATTATTATAAGAATTTGAGCTCTTCTTTCTAATTGCAACAAAATATATCTAGTGAAAATTATTATGAGAATTCATTATTAAACTTCAAGCATATTCAATATAGTTACTTGGTTGATCCACTTTCTTGGACCTTGGTGGTGAGAAGGAATGACCTTTTTTTTCAAAAAGTATTGGCCTAAAAGGATGTAATCTCTATGTCCTTTAACATTATAACTGTCATAGATCTCAATTCCTTTATATATTCCATCAATATGGCTATTAATCTAATAAATTCTCACTCAAACAACATGCCATCCAAGCTTCCAACACATCCATACAACACCAGGTGTGCACTACTTTCCATAATATTACCACTGATAGGCAGTTGGATCATAAACCACCAGATATTACTCTCATAATACATTCTTGTACTAGATATTCTCTTTCAATCTACACTATCTAAGGTTTTCAAGGTAGAATTTAGTTTTTATTCCTTAAAATTAACAATGTAAGGGTAACCCAATCTCCAACACATCCTTCTATTCTTCAAAGGAAATGACTAGAAGCTAATTGTTGCCCAGTCTTTCCCACCCTTTCCTTGCTCCACAACCCCATCCTATGACTTGTGAGACTAATGTTTCCTCATGGAATATGACATCCCCTCTTCCCATGAAAAGGTGGTTATTGATCTTTTGGTTAACTCCATTATACTCGTGAAAGTTCTTTTCAGATCAGTATCCAACTCACAATCCAAAATAACATTTAAATCATTATTGTCAATGTATTGTATTCTACTCTTACATTATGTTTTCTCATTCTAGGATGCACCATTACAAGTCCAAAAAAATCCTCATCAACTGAACTCTTGATAGCTTACTGTATGGTACAAAATTTTAACACATCATTGGTCTTCCTATCACCATTCCTAGACAAGATAAATTTGTATAAACCTCTATCTCATGTTGGTCCATTTATATTGGTGCAGAACCTACCATAGATGGTGGTGGGGGTTGGATCTCTATCACTAGTCTTCCTCCACATATATGGTATTTGAAAATCTTAGGTACATTGCTAAAATAATTGAGGCCATTGTCTAGTTCATTCAGCATTATACTCTGATGTTGAGAAACTACATCAAAGCTTTATGTGCATTCTTCATCATAGGATGGACGTGTATACCTAGCTCATTGAAGTTCAAGGTTGGTGAAGTCTACTACACTATCTGTGAGAACTTGTTACACTAAATGAGATTACTCAAAACAGAAAACATAATCAATCACTAAATAATCACATACCCAAAAATATAGGTAAATTAAAACCGATTTCAATGTCAACACCCACTCAAAAACATTTGCATGAGAGCCCAACATATCTTATATCCATACTATGCCAAGAATTTGATACAAATTGTTCTATTGTGTTAGCCACAACATATATACACAGGAGAACAATATTTGTATATGCCACACAAACAAGCATTAATATGCTAACAAAAGTCTGATTCATTTGAAACATCATATACAAACTTTTCATGCACGGACCTGAGAGTAAAAGGATGACTCTAGGACACACTAGACATCTAATCAACTTCCTCAAAGATTCATTACTAAAGCTCCTCTTTGCTGCTACATGTTTGTTTTCATCACTTTTGATTACCTAAAAAAATGTGGCAAACCACAAGGGTGAGACCCATGTCCCGGCAAGAAATATAACCTCCAACAACACTTATTGATTACAACATTTTAGGTAATGAGACAGTTTAAGTAGTTTAATCATGTATAACAAATAGGCTCAGAAACACTGATGATTAACAAAATACATAAAGGAGTTGATAACAATTATCATCATCACGCTGACTATCATCATTTTCCTTATTAACCATATAAGAGATTCAATAGCATATGCATAACTAGCATAAGCAAGTCTAGTAGCATATTATCTCAATTAACATGAATAAGTCTAGCATCATATGCATATCTAACAACATTAGCATGTCTAACAGTTTGAACAGATCAATATCATTAGTAGAGCTATCAACATAAGCATGAGTATTTGAATAAGCATGATTACCAGTATATGCATTTCTAATTATAGATGCATGGCTAGCATGCTAAACATAACTAACAACATGATATATCTAGCATCCTAATTATAATCAGCAGCAGCAGTATAGATATCAACATAAGCATGACTACTGTATGTACACATTTACAATCTTATGCATATACACAACATAAGTATAATTACTATCTCTTAATTACACTAAACATCATCTTTATGCAAAGAGAACAAACAAGGATTATCATCCAATGTGAAGCGTTGTGTATAACCCTAAATAGATATGCTATACAGTTGTATTATGGTGCGCTTCCGCTAGAGGCTTACAACACCGACCAACTAGGGTGGCCGAGTGCAATCCACGAGGTCGGGAGGCACGGGATGATGGATCGGATCCTTGCTTTCGAAATTTATATGGTCCCAAATCAAGTCTATCACTAAAACTAAAACAATGCGCCCGCAAGCGTACGGGGTACTGTTGTAGTAAAGATCAAAGGCAAGATGCGGGGTCGAACCACGGAGATAGAGGGGGCGCTAGAGTTAGAAAGCGTGAGCTATGTTCCTTATGCGGAGCTTAGGGTTTTTAGGGTTTGAAGGTTTGTTTGATTGATTAAGCTAAACGAGCAAGTAGGAAAAGCAATGTGAAACTAAGTTATCAAAAGACTAAATTAGCAATCTGAGTTAACAAGCTATCTAAACAAGAGCAAGAACAGCCTATACTAGACTAAGCGAGAAACTAGCAATTGAGAACCTAAGTTAACCACTAATCAAGATCAAAAACCTAAATTACCACTTAGCTAACAAAACTAGGCAATTAACAAAGTTAACTAAAGCAAATGAACTACACTAGC
Source organism: Alisma plantago-aquatica (assembly GCA_963693085.1). Classification (NCBI taxonomy): domain Eukaryota; kingdom Viridiplantae; phylum Streptophyta; class Magnoliopsida; order Alismatales; family Alismataceae; genus Alisma; species Alisma plantago-aquatica. The sequence goes on from OY856411.1 coordinate 575,575,730, forward strand.
ATTAACAAGCAAACTAGGCAATTAGGGTTTTAAGCAATTAGATGAAGGAGGTGGGCCGTTTGGGAATGTGACCTTGACATTAGTTGGGGGATGTCACCATAATAAGCAATTAACATATCTCATTCTAGATTACCAAACCAAACAACAAGGTGGGTGCTATGAGAATGTACCTTAAGCTACTAATTGGAGAACTAGGGTTAGGTGTAATTCTCATAGGACGTACCAAGTCTAGGTCTCTAGGGTAAGTGGTATTAGTCAATTGAGGACCAAGGGTAAGGATGGGAGTAGAGATGAGGGTGTTTGACCTCATGCCACTAGCCACCTCAGCCTTTAGGAAATCCTAGGCAATTGCACTAATCACACTTATACTAGTCACTTAGAACTCACATTTGCATGTAGGAAGAATGTGACTATGTAGGAAGATAGGGGGCTAGCTAGGGATCCGAATTAAGGACCTAGGAGCCAATCCTATGATAGCTACATAGAAACCAAAACATCCTAGAGACAAATGTCTTCAAACACCACAAGGTAAGCAATTAATGTAATTAAACAACAACCACATGCACAAGTAATGGGAAATGAGATATAAGCAAAGGCAATCATCATAGAAATGAAATATTTTCATTACAAATTATATTCCCCCAACATGGTATCAAAGTCACATTTTTGCCCCAAACAGCCCACCCAAGGGGGCTTAGCTATACATGATCAAACTAGGAAAAGAAGGGGATAGAAGAAGGGAAAACGCCATGAAGCTCGATGTAGTGGCCTCCTTCTTCACCTCCAAGAAGCTGCAGACGACCTCCCTCCTCCAAAGGTGCAGGGGTGCATGAAAATGGTGGAATGGATGGATAGAAACCTAGAGAAACTAGGTTTCTATGGTGGAAATGAGTGGAAAGTGGGTGGAAATGGGGTTAGATGCAAGGGAGTAGGTGGATTGGAGTAATGGAGGCAAGGAAGCAGCTAGGGTCGGCTAGGGGTGCTTAACCCCGAGCCCTAGAAGCAACTAGTGCTTATATAGGAGCTAGGGTTAAGTGGGGGTAGAATAGGAATAACAGTGGAAAGTTATGTAGGGTATGTGATCACCACGGTCGTGGTGGGTGTGCCACGGCCGTGGTGAGGGTAGTGGGGGACGACCGTGGGGTGGTGAACATGGTCGTGGGGTGAAGGCAGTGGTGAAAAAGCAAAGTAGGGTGGTGGCCACGGCCGTGGCGGAGTGCCACGGTCGTGGTGGGTAGCATGCATCACGGCCGTGTTGGGTAACATGGCCGTTTTGGAGGAGTCGGGCTGACCGTGGGGAGGAGCCACGGGCGTCTTGATCAGCATCGGCCACGGTCGTGGCAACTTGGCCACAGTCGTGGCTTTCTGGGCAACTTCACTATTGGAAACTGATTTCTCACAATTAAATTCCCACGACCGTGGCAGGGTGCCACTGTCGTGTTCTCTTCTACTGACCACGACCGTTCTGATGGCCACGGCCGTGGTGTCTTCAAGGGCCACGGTTGTGGCAGGTGGCCACGGCCGTGGGATTCTGTGGATTTCCCTGTTGCAGCATGTTGGCATTTGGCAATAAAGCCACGACCGTGGTGAGGCTTGACTTCTTAATTTTTCTTCTTACTTTGTCAATTTCAGATGTCTTTGCTCGGGGATAATTCTTGGCCATTGGAGGTAGGTTGGGGGAGCTTTGGGGCCTCCTTTGGGTCCCTCCATCACACTCGTCCATCCATTGTGGTCCAAGTACCTGAAAAACAGCGCAAAGAACATCCATAAGCGTATTTGCAATGATAATCAAATTGGGGGAAAATACTTGTAATCTAACATGTTTAGATGCAACTTATATACAAAATGGCACAGGATGGAGCCCTAAAATAGGGCTGCATCACCACCCAAAACTTAAAACATACTTGTCCTCAAGTATGCTCCAACTTAATCTCTCTTTTCCGTTCTTTTCAACAAAAACAAATGACAAATGCAAAGCAGCAGAAGATTATTGAATATATATGGTCTTAGAAATGACTAAGTGCATGTGTCTCACATCTCTCCTCTCCTTCTTTCACAACCCAATCATGAACTGAGCATTGAGCATACAAACTTCAAATATAAAGCATAGAAACACAAGTTGTCCATATGTCCTTTATGTCATTCCGAGTAAACCGTTTCATGTTGGTGTTAATCACAGGTGACTAGGAGTGTTGTTTCACTTTCATGCATTCGGTCTTATGCTTCAAACCACACTAGATGATCCACTTGGCTATAGAAAGGGCAAAGTGAGCTAGATTTGATGTTTTCTAGATCAATGGGCATAAAAGAAGAAGAAAGGGTTGCGGTAAGATTTGGGGTGCTTTTACACACTCCTTTTTTTTTCTTTATTTGAATGCTCTTAAATAGGAGCATCCTTTTATTTTATTTTTGCTTTTCTTTTTCTTTTTCTTTGCCCTTGGTATAGATAGGGCATGTGGTGGATGGAGTGAAGTGGGGAGGTAAAGATGTGGCCACCCCAAACTTTTGGAGGTGGCCACGGCTAATATGTGCACTTTGGCATCTTTTTATGAGACGGAGGGGTATGAAGATGGTGGAAGAAAAGTCGGATCAAAGAGGGGTCATCAATGTAGTTTTCAACATATGATTCCCTGCATGAAAGTTAATTCAACACTTCACCAAGTAATATCACATCACATGATAGAATTAACACAAAATTCATATTTCTACCAAGTGATTCCATTGGCTTTCAGCGTTTGTCGCTTGCTCAATTCATGATTCAACCAACACATTCACATACTTAAGAGATGTGGTTCACATGTAAAAAGTCACAAACAAGACCATATATCAATAAGATCTAAGAATGTAGCATGCATTTGTCACAAGAGCAAACCTTTTCATTTCAAACATTGGAGATTAAGTCAAAACATCCTATCAGAGCAAGAATATTCAAATCTGGGCAAAATTGGCCAAAATGGTGCCAATTTGCACTAAATCGCATCTAAACCTACTTTAGGGAATTTAAAAACATAAAGCAGAAAATCCTACTTACCATGCAAAAGAAATTATCAAAAACTACATGAGAATGCAATGCATGGTATGAAGAAGCAAAAATTTTGAAAAATTACTCAAAAATGCAGAAGTTAACTACATGAATGCGTGAATGCAAGTAGGCACACAAGGTCAAGGTAATCAAGTATGGTAAGTCAGTCAAACTGTTTGATCATCTTGCAAAAATTCAGCACAAGGTACACAGAGAAAAATGCGGCGAAAGAAGGCTTACCGCCCTACCACCCCAAACTTTTAACTCATGATGTCCTCATCATGAAATAGAAGTTTAGACTAGTAGGGTAAAAATGCATGGGGTTGCGAAAGGCAACCGGCGAGAGCTGGAGTGGTCAAAGTAACTTTTAGGTGAGCAGGACAGGGCCACCACAGCCGTGCTGGGCAGCACGGCCGTTCTGGCTTTCTTCCTGTAGCTCCTCCATTGAGTTGCAATCTTTTCTTCCACTTTGACCTCTGTCTCGGCTAAACTCTTCAGCTTCATCTTTTCTTTCTTATGCCTATGCTAAAATGATTCACAAACAGAAAAACTATCAAGTATAGTGTGTGTGTGTGTTTCTTGGAAACCAAAAGAAAGTATGGTAAAAACAAGGTTCGAGAATCTCAAACCACGTGGGTTGCCTCCCACAAGCGCTAAATTTATAGCCTTCAGCTGGGCTTGTTGCTCTTTTTCATCATGTATTGATACCCACGGTGCCCTCCTTCTCTTCTACGGTGATCCTGTCGAGCGCTCTTACGACATGTGCTTCGTCCCAAGGAGTGTACATGGAATAGAAGTATGGGCTCGATCTTCACAGCTCCAGAGGGTCACGATCACACAAACTCTCGCCGAAGTCTTCATTGGCCAGCTCATCTCTCTCTTCTTTGGTGAACATGAAGAAGTTGAACTTTTTCCTCTTGTAAGTAACCGTCAGCGTGCCCTTGCGGATGTTGATTTCAGCTCCCGCGGTAGATAGGAAAGGTCTACCCAATATGAGGTACTCTTCTCCATCAATAGGTGCGGTGTCCACTATCAGGAAATTAGTCACATAGGCAATGTTCACTCTTTCATCCATCGACACTATTGTGTTTTGTATGATTCCCAAGGGCTTCCTTTTGGTTCCGTCACCCAAGATAATGGCGCACTCCACTAGTTTCATTTTATTTAGGCCAAGCCGTAGGTACATGCTCCATGGCATGAGACTTGTTCCTGCACCTAAGTCAATGAGAGCGTGCTGGACGGGTTGTGTGCCAATGAAGCAAGAAATCAAAGGTACTCCCGGATCACCTCTCTTTTCTGGGAAGCCATTGTCATAGATGAAGTTCACAGATTTTGAGGCAACAATCTCTTCGGTCAGAAATAGCACTAACTTTCTCTTTCCCATGCATATGTCCTTCATCAATGAAAAGAGTGATGTAACACCTATTGTTCCCCGCTTCAAGTTTCCTAGGAGATTCATAACATTTCTGCCCCCTTTTTTAAGAGTCGAACCTTCATGGGGTTGCTTCCTGTTTTCTTCAACTATCGCCACTGTAGTGGCTGGAACTTGCGGAGGGGTGATGGCGACGCTAGTATCATGTAAAGATCTTGGTTTCCATAAGGACATGGCTTCAAAAGCTGCTATGTCTATGATAATTTCTGCATTTCCGAGTGAGGGTGGAGCCAATGAGAATGCCTCTACATTCGCGTCTGGTGCAGTAGCAATCTGAGTGTACCTATCATTCTTTGGTGGTGCTTGGGCGGCAATTCCTTCGGAGTCTTCTTTATCTTTGATAGATCCCTCATGTATCGGGACTTTGCTTCCAACCTCAGTCACTTTCTTTCCCCTTTTTCTGCAGCATTGAGCAGTTTCTTCACCCCATATGATAGTGATCATACTCACTTGCTCATGTGCAGATGGAGGAGCTTGTGAGGATGGAGGTGGTGGTGGTCTTTTCTGGGGAGGATTAGTATTTTGGAGTATGCAAGTTGGTTGTGGTGGAGGTGGAGGTTGGTAAGTATGTGGAGGTGGTGGGTATTGGTAGTTTAGCGGGGGTTGGTGGGATGGCGGAGCATATGGGTGCGGTGGCCCTTGATATTGTGGAAGTGAGGTTTCTTGGCCACGTGGTGGGATGTATGCGGCTTGGTTGGTAGTCACACAGCTTCCATTGCTATTAGGATTCGTCATAGGTTGAGATGGCAGTCTCCCCTCTTCACGGCGAGCAAGTGAGATAGAAATTTGGTCGAGCCTTTGCTCAAGACGGCTGATGTTCTGTCCTTGAGAAGACACCTCTCTCTTTACCTTATCTAGATTCATCAGTCTCCCGAGTACTTCCTCTTCGAACTTTGAGTTGTAGCGTGGCTTTTGCTGCCCCTGTCCTTGCCCATCCTCGTTCGGTTGTTTCCAAGAGAAGTTTGGGTGGTTCCTCCACTCGGGAGTGTAGGAGTTGGACATTGGGCCTTGGTTGTTGCGACCACCAAAGGAATATAAAGCATTGACCTCCTCGTCTATGGTATCAACTGCCCTTGTGGGCTGGTTAGAAGGGCCACCAGCTTGATTCTTCATCCACTTCATCATCTCGGTCATCATTTCCATCATGTCAGGGTCGGTGGCATTGCGTGCGGGAGCCACGGAGGAAGGTGGAGGAGTGTAGTTCCGGCCGCAATGCCCCCCTTTAGTGGAAGCTCGGTGGCGAGAATTCTCGGCAAGATGCTCAAATAATGGCCATGAGTCTTCGGGTGGCTTTTCCATGAACGTGCCCCCGCAAGAAGAATCTACATTGTTTTGGCTCTGCTCCTCAAGCTCGGTGTAGAAGGCTTGAACTAGCTGCCAAAGCGGAACCTCATGATCAGGGCAGTCACGGAGCAACTTCTAGAATCTCTCCCACGCCTCATGGAAGGGTTCGTTCTCTTTTTGGGCGAAGGATGTGATGCACCTTCTCATGTAGGATAACTTGTCTATCGGAAAGAACTTCTTCAGAAACTCATTCTTTACTTCATTCCATGTGACGAGCTCTGGCCTCGAGACGTACCACTCCTTGTCTTTCTCCTTGAGGGAGAAAGGAAAGAGCGTTCTGCGGATCGATTCGTCGGTGGCAGCAGGCGTGCGGAAGGTCGAACACGTTTCTAAGAACGCGTCTATATGGTGATAAGGATTTTCGTTCTCCATTCCTTAGTATGTGGGCAGAAGTCCCAAGAGTGCTGGCGGAATGGAGAACAGCTGTCCGGGCATCTGATCCACCAGCGTGGCTATGGGGGAATTGTAGTTCCCCGGTGTGAAATACTCATGAAGCGGGCGGTGCGGTGGTGGAGGTGGAACATCCAGTGGTGGGTTGTTCTCGGCCATCTCGGCCTCTCGGTGTAGGTTGCGGCGAGCTTGACGTCTTCTCCTCCCAATCTCGGGGTCGTAAACCACCAAGTCGGTGCAAGTCGAACGCGTACTACGCATGCGCAGCTGTCACCTGCGCACGTCACAAACAAACAACAAGGAGCCAAGTTAGCGAACCAATATGTAAGAGTAACACAAAGAATAAATAATAGCAATGGTGATGGCAAAAGGAAAGGCTAAGCTACACTATCTAACTAGGCCGAGCGCCTCTATCCCCGACAACGGTGCCAGAAAGCTTGGTGTGCTCCCGCTAGAGGCTTACAACACCGGCCAACTAGGGTGGCCGAGTGCAATCCACGAGGTCGGGAGGCACGGGATGATGGATGGGATCCTTGCTTTCAAAATTTATATGGTCCCAAATCAAGTCTATCACTAAAACTAAAACAATGCGCCCGCAAGCGTACGGGGTACTGTTGTAGTAAAGATCAAAGGCAAGATGCGGGGTCGAACCGCGGAGATAGAGGGGGCGCTAGAGTTAGAAAGCGTGAGCTATGTTCCTTATGTGGAGCTTGGGTTTTTTAGGGTTTGAAGGTTTGTTTGATTGATTAAGCTAAACGAGCAAGTAGGAAAAGCAATGTGAAACTAAGTTATCAAAAGACTAAATTAGCAATCTGAGTTAACAAGCTATCTAAACAAGAGCAAGAACAGCCTATACTAGACTAAGTGAGCAACTAGCAATTGAGAACCTAAGTTAACCACTAATCAAGATCAAAAACCTAAATTACCACTTAGCTAACAAAACTAGGCAATTAACTAAGTTAACTAAAGCAAATGAACTACACTAGCATTAACAAGCAAACTAGGCAATTAGGGTTTTAAGCAATTAGATGAAGGAGGTGGGCCGTTTGGGAATGTGACCTTGACATTAGTTGGGGGATGTCACCATAATAAGCAATTAACATATCTCATTCTAGATTACCAAACCAAACAACAAGGTGGGTGCTATGAGAATGTACCCTAAGATACTAATTGGAGAACTAGAGTTAGGTGTAATTCTCATAGGACGTACCAAGTCTAGGTCTCTAGGGTAAGTGGTATTAGTCAATTGAGGACCAAGGGTAAGGATGGGAGTAGAGATGAGGGTATTTGACCTCATGCCACTAGCCACCTCAGCCTTTAGGAAATCCTAGGCAATTACACTAATCAAACTTATACTAGTCACTTAGAACTCACATTTGCATGTAGGAAGAATGTGACTATGTAGGAAGATAGGGGGCTAGCTAGGGATCCGAATTAAGGACCTAGGAGCCAATCCTATGATACCTACATAGAAACCAAAACATCCTAGAGACAACTGTCTTCAAACACCACAAGGCAAGCAATTAATGTAATTAAACAACAACCACATGCACGAGTAATGGGAAATGAGATATAAGCAAAGGCAATCATCATAGAAATGAAATATTTTCATTACAAATTATATTCCCCCAACATGGTATCAAAGTCACATTTTTGCCCCAAACATCCCACCCAAGGGGGCTTAGCTATACATGATCAAACTAGGAAAAGAAGGGGATAGAAGAAGGGAAAACGCCATGAAGCTCGATGTAGTGGCCTTCTTCTTCACCTCCAAGCAGCTGCAGACGACCTCCCTCCTCCAAAGGTGCAGGGGTGCATGAAAATGGTGGAATATATGGATAGAAACCTAGAGAAACTAGATTTCTATGGTGGAAATGAGTGGAAAGTGGGTGGAAATGGGGTTAGATGCAAGGGAGTAGGTGGATTGGAGTAATGGAGGCAAGGAAGCAACTAGGGTCGGCTAGGGGTGCTTAACCCCGAGCCCTAGAAGCAACTAGTGCTTATATAGGAGCTAGGGTTAAGTGGGGGTAGAATAGGAATAATAGTGGAAAGTTATGTAGGGTATGTGATCACCACGGTCGTGGTGGGTGTGCCACGACCGTGGTGAGGGTAGTGGGGGATGACCGTGGGGTGGTGAACACGGTCGTGGGGTGAAGGCAGTGGTGAAAAAGAAAAGTAGGGTGGTGGCCACGGCCGTGGCGGAGTGCCACGGTCGTGGTGGGTAGCATGCACCACGTCCGTGTTGGGTAACACGACCGTTTTGGAGGAGTCAGGCTGACCGTGGGGAGGAGCCACGGGCGTCTTGATCAGCATCGGCCACGGTCGTGGCGACTTGGCCACGGTCGTGGCGACTTGGCCACGGTCGTGGAATTCTGGGCAACTTCCCTGTTGGAAACTGATTTCTCACAATTTAATTCCCACGACCGTGGCAGGGTGCCACGGCCGTGTTCTCTTCTACTGACCACGACCGTTGTGATGGCCACAGCCGTGGTGTCTTCAAGGGCCACGGTTATGGCAGGTGGCCACGGCCGTGGGATTCTGTGGACTTCCCTGTTGCAGCCTGTTGGCATTTGGCAATAAAGCCACGACCGTGGCATTGGGGCCACGGCCGTGGTGAGGCTTGACTTCTTGATTTTTCTTCTTACTTTGTCAATTTCGGATGTCTTTGCTCGGGGATGATTCTTGGCCACTGGAGGTAGGTTGGGGGAGCTTTGGGGCCTCCTTTGGGTCCCTCCATCACACTCGTCCATCCGTTTTGGTCCAAGTACCTGAAAAACAGCGCAAAGAACATCCATAAGCGTATTTGCAATGATAATCAAATTGGGGGAAAATACTTGTAATCTAACATGTTTAGATGCAACTTATATACAAAATGGCACAGGATGGAGCCCTAAAATAGGGCTGCATCATATTACATCTTTTATTATGCCCTGAGGAAATTAAGAATACCACTCAAAATCCAAATGACCACTGCTAAGTCAAAATCAGTGCCATACAAGATCTAGAAAGAGACAGACTCCTAAGATCTTCTCCGCCCCCAGTAAGTACGGGTCCAACCCAGTGACACATAAGGTCAAGCTGCTAACAGCCTAGTCCATCCTTGGTATAGGTCAGGACACTAGTGAAAGGAGGTGGGTACGCATACCCTACCATCCGAGGTACAACTGCAGTTGTCCTCCAATATCATCACATATATAATCACCGAGACACGACCATAGTCATTCTCAAATTGAGGGCTAGGTATGACCGCAGTCATCCTCCCTAAACATTTGATTTTAGTATGATAAGAACCCCACATACTCATCAGTATGCGCTCTGAGTTTCCCTTAGGAATACTCATTTCACCATCTGGCTAGTTCTGACACTCAGATGGATCTATGGCACAGGGCACTACAAGATTAGATTTTCACTTGATTAGTTATGCCAATTGGGTGAATTAAGGCTACATCAAAAAAGTGGACATCAAAACCCTAATTCACTTCAAACAAGCATATAAATATCACAACTTTAAAATATATAAAATGTGTGAAACATAATTTCTCATCTCATCATCACATGGTACTATTCACTTGACATTCATGAGACCACACTAGTCATCATACTATCACAAGATATAAATCCTTTCCACTATATCACAGGGTATAAACCCTTATCAACATAAGAGTATTACACCTCATTCAGGGCTCAACCATGCCCAAAGGTCATTAAGACCATCATATTATTCCCTGCAAGATCATCATTATCTTTCCATGCCTTATAACAAGGCTCAACAACATCACTTACATATAGTACAGCAGATCAACACAATAGTGCATTAATGAGCTAGGAGGTATTCATAAACAATCATAGTAGGGCTATATTAACATTAAGAACATTATTTTATTACATCAACATGCAAGGAATCTAGATATGGCTAGCACTCATCATATTCAGAATGCACATGTTTAGCATAAGAACGTATCAACCATGTGCTTATGATAACCACCAATGAACACATTAAGGTTATGATCATGTTAAGTAGGTTATTCTACCATCATTCCATCATATAAGAATGTTAAACATGAATACTCATATTTATCAATTTACATTAGAGTTAGGTTCAACATGATAAATTATAGCAATGTTACTGATCAGCACTCATACCCAAACCCTAACTAACAACATCCCCATTGGATTATGGATGCATAAGGTGAAGCATCACCATCACATTCCTTACTATTCTCAAGTATGAACCCACACATAAATCAAGGTATAACCATTGGGTTATAGCATACCAGGGTTTCAACAATAGTAACAAAGTACTCCATGATTGTATTAGTCATTCAAGGACTATTCATACCCAATTACCATCATTCAGTTATATTAAAGCTAGGTATAACAAGCTATACCTCATTAGGGTTACATATCAACACAATATGGTTACCATCCCTTATTTTCATATGAGTGAATAGGTAAGACTACCTTATTAAGGGTAACACTCCATTTTTTCCATCATCATTCAACCCATATCGCCATACCATAATGTCACCCAGAACCATTGGATGTTTAAAAGGTAAGATCATTGATTGTTTACATAAGTAAACACCTTCGATAAACCACCTATGAAGTCCTTGATTTGTGCTCTAGAAAGAGTCACCATCTAACCCTAGACATCCCTTGATTAACAACACAAAAAGTTCCATTGAGAGTAGGGTAAAACCCACAATCGACTGTTCATTTAAAACAAGCCATCCATTATCAACAATTAAGATCCTTAAGTTGATCATATAAAGGAAACCATCTAAATCACATTATTAGGACCAACATATTACATTAGCCATCAATCCACTTTATTGGAGAAATAAATAGTGGATCTTGACCATTGGGTCATGTTCATATATTAAAGCCATCAATTACAGTATAGGTCCAACCATTGCATCAAATGACCTAAGAAAGCATTGGTCTAAGGCCTAATTGATGATATAACTACAATGCTTGACTCGACATAGGTTTTAGAGACCTGATCCACCATCATTAGTGACCATTAAATCACCATAGGTTGTTAGATCAATACTATAATCATTAATCAACATCAAATATTAAGCTAATGCCGTCATTGATTGATAACATCAGTAGGGTACTTAATGGTTGATCATTAAACTTCTAATTGGTCCAAAACCTGACCTAATGGGGTGACCATAGGTTGTCACAATAATTTGAAACCCTTGATCATGACCATCAGTTGTTATGAAGATAACACCATAGGGTTGTTGCAATGGTACTGTTATCCGGTCATGGTTTATAGAAGAAATCAGCTTTAAACCCTAAATTGACCATTGTTTGATAGGTGCTTAGCACCATAGGTTGTCAAAAAAACCTGATCCAATTCATATTATACTTTAGGAATAATGTACACATGATCACAGGTTCATCTAGAACTGAAATAAAAATAGGGAATATTATAAAAATTAAAATCCAAGTCAAGCATAGCATTTTAGTGCATAAATCATCATTTTTAAGCAAGAACATGAGCTAGTAAGCTTATGGTAAGCAATAAACGTGGATCAAGTTGAAAAAATTGCCTCTAATGAGAATATTAAACCCCACACAGAAGAAATCTTGAGCAGGCAGGGTAGAAAATCCAAGAATAAGCTATGAATTTGTCCATCTAGCACATTTCTTCATCAAATGAGCAAACCCTAAAGCATAAGGAGCAAGAAAGGTAGGGTTTTAGAGCTTTAGAGCAAATTCTACCATGGAACAGTAAGGTTACGACCAGGAGGAAGGTATAAGGAAGGATAAGAGTAACATAAATGGAGAAGGAAGGAAGAAAATAACTTCCCTTTGTCGAAATCCCTAAAAGATGACCTTGGAAACCCTAGGTAGGGCTAAATGGAGCTCTAGGAGACATTCTTCTCCAAAAAGAGGTTGTCTTCTACCTTAGAGCACTTGATTCCGCAGAAACATAAAGGAAAGTCGTTGCTACACGTTAAAGGAAAGAGAAAGCAAGCATAGTTTCATACTTGGGCAAAAGAAGAGGTAAATATATCCCATGGATAAGGTTGGAAGCAAGCATGAGGTGTAAAAGTAGCTTCCCCATGTTTCTATGGCCTTAAACTATTAAGAATATACAATAACACACACAAGCAGCTCCCCCAACATCCTTATAGACCTTCTTATCTTTCCTTTGTCGAATTTCCCAGCCAATCACATAATTCATTAGTTGATAGCTACTAAAGGTAGCTCATTTGTGAAGGGGTAAACCCTAAAATATCCTTGGAGAAAACACCTTCAAAATAAGGTTTAAATAGGAACCCCATGGCTCAAAAAGATAAAAAATGATGATATAATATCCAAGGAAGATACTTCAAGTGATAAACTTCAAATAAAACCTCTCAATTGGGTAAATTGCATAAAAGTCCAAAATGTGCATAAAATTGCATAACTTGCTCAAACAGTGTCCAAATTGGACCAAATTTGAAACTTAATCTTGTATTATGATTTCAAAGAATATCACAAGGTTATATTAGTGTTATAAGAATTCATTATGATAATTAATCTCATTCAACTCATTAAATAAGTTTAGGAGCCTTACAACAATAAACCCCTAACTGGGATTTCGCCCCCGAAATCCAAGGTAAACAAAGATGAGTACATCCTTTGAACCTCATCCTATTACCTTCACATTATTATTTACATATCATGGTGATGTCTCATCATTCATACATATCTCATCTTGGGTCAGCACAAAAACCCCCACCTAAGAAGACATTCTCAACATGGAATGTAGAAACTTGTTGTGTCATCTGTACAACTGTAGTAGTAATGTTCAACTTTAAATTCTAGATATCAGCCTAAAATTATATCTATTGTGTCAACACATTAATCAAAAGTCATACTTTCTAGCTTTTTACCAATCATGGCATGTGTCCCACACCATTCCTTGAAGCATAAAAAAGGCAATGTATCCATCCTTTTTTTATACACTAACACTAGAACTCTTGTCAGTTCTTTTTCAGCATCAAAAGAAATGTTGATGCTGACAGCTGTCATTCCATACAAGGAAACATCATTCCTAGTCAACCTTGTTAGGGGTGAAACAAAAACACTATCTTTACCTTACTAGGATTTACGCAACCTACTTTGAAGACATATCATGATCCCATAAAGAAATTTAATCAACCCCATCTCACTCTTGTTGAACTTGTCTCATAGCTATTGTTTCTTTGGCAACCCTAAGGTTGTTGAAGAAATATTGATCATATTTTTTACCATATTCGAAATACTTTGACATGTCATCATTCAAAGCTTGATATAACTTGTATGACATGATTAGAACACTATGTTCCTCCTATTCATAAATTCTATTTGTACTTTGGTTAGTCTAAAGGACATAACCATACATCATGGTCATGTGAATTATGTCATCCGATCTAACTCTTATGCATTGATATCTGATCGTTGGTTTATCTTAAAGGAACACGGCACACATATCTATTGACCAACAAACCATCTATCCTTGATAGTGGTCTTGCCTAACTATCACTATACCATACACAACATTATAGAATCACTTTTCTTTTTCCTTCCAAACAACATTTAGAGGGCCATCATTAACTCTGTCTCCCTCTCTCTCTATGGAAGAGGAATACTTGCAATGCTCAATTAATAAACATCTCCAACCTTCACATACTTCTCATATTATTGATACATCTTGGATACTAGGATTCATTACCTTGGTATCCACCTCATGTGCTATAAGCAACTCACATCCTTATATTATCTACTTTTACCAACATAACAAATATCAAGACATATAAGAGGAGTCTTCCTAATTATTAGAAGGATCAAATGAAAAATAATCACAAACTTTATGATCTTGGAACCATAGTCCAAACAACCTTATGCTATAATAAGCTATCCACCCTCATGTTTACAATGAATCCACACATACCAAGTGGCAATGATCTTCCTGAAAGTTGTTCCCTAGAAAGGAAAGACACAAAGGGAAACACACTTTCCACATCATAGCAACATTGTTCAACGGTCACTAGCAATAAGGTAACCAATTATATTTTCATTATGCAAGTTACAACTTCTTATGTATCATTTTACCTTTTTCATTTCGGGTTCCTTGCCATTAGCACAGGAATCATCATGACTAACATATCTCATTACTCCTTCCTTTATGACTATTTATCCCACTTGGGTATGTTCTCTTATTTTATTATGTTTTTCAACCACTTATCAATAGGTAAATCATCATATTCCACATTTTCTTCATTAAACATAGATCATATGTCTTAATTTCTTTCAAATGCCATGCTTATTTTACATTAACACTTTCTTACACATATAGGTCGGTCTGAGATTAACTCAGATTCCACCTTATTCCTTTGTCATTGTTCTCGTTTATCTTCTCATTATATATTTATCATTGGCATTCTCTCCATCTTATGTGGATTTCATACCTTGAATCACTTTATAAGCATAGACTTATCTGTCTTTTACTTTATTATCTTATTGAATCACATCTTCAAGAACTCCTATTTTCCCTATTTGTATTCAGATTTAGATTTCATTGTGTTGTATATTTCTCTTATAGTTACCAAATGTCCAAGTTTTGATAGATAATGATGCAATTCTCATCTTCTTTAAGGTAGGATTGAGATATTCACACCATGATTTCTTATTCGTTATACTCTTTAGATTGTCTCAAAATGACTACTTGATCAGAGTAATCATAAAGATAACAATCTAAGAGTTCCATACTTACCTTTTCTTCAGTAACTGAATACCTGGCCAGGGCACCCAAATACTGAGATTAGGCAGTATGCACCATATTTTTATGTCATATTTTTTATTTTGACATCATCATAGTCCTAAGTCCTAGTGTCCCTGTAGACTCCATGAACCTAAAGCTCTGATACTAACTTGTGAGAACCTGTTACACTAAACGAGATTACTCAAAACATAAAACATAATCAATCACTAAATAATCACATACCCACATATACAAACTTTTCATGCCTGAACCTGAGAGTACAAGGACGACTCTAGGACACACTAGACATCTAATCAACTTCCTCAAAGATTCATTACTAAAGCTCCTCTTTGTTGCCACATGTTTGTTTGCGTCACTTTCGATTACCTTAAAAAAATGTGGTGAACCACAAGGGTGAGACCCATGTCCCAGCAAGAGATATAACCTCAAACAACGCTTATTGATTACAACATTTTAGGTAATGAGACAATTTAAGCAGTTTAATCGTATATAACAAATAGACTCAACAACACTGATGATTAACAAAATACATAAAGGAGCTGATAACAATTATCATCATCAAGCTGACTATCATCATTTTCCTTATTAACCATATAAGAGATTCAATAGCATATGCCTAACTAGCATAAGCAAGTCTAGTAGCATATTATCTCTATTAACAAGAATAAGTCTAGAATCATAAGCATATCTAACAACATTATCATGTCTAACAATTTGAACAGATCAATATCATAAGTAGAGCTATCAACATAAGAATGAGTATTTGCATAAGCATGATTAGCAGTATATGCATTTCTAATTATAGAGGCATGGCTAGCATGCTAAACATAACTAACAACATGATATAGCTAGAATCCTAATTATAATCAGCAGTAGCAGTATAGATATCAACATAAGCATGACTACTGTATGTACACATTTACAATCTTATGCATATCCACAACATAAGTATAATTACTATCTCTTAATTGCACTAAACATCATCTTTATGTAAAGAGAACAAACAAGGTTTATCATCCAATGTTAAGCGTTGTGTATAACCCTAAATAGATATGCTATACAACTGTATTACATCTTTTATTATACCTTGAGAAAATTGAGGATACCACTCAAAATTTAACTGACCACTGCTAAGTCAAAATCAGTACCATACAAGATCTAGGAAGAGTCGGACTCTTAAGATCTTCTCCGCAACCGGTCAGTATGGGTCTTCCACAGTGACACATAAGGTCAAGTTGCTAACAACCTAGTCCGTCCTTGGTATAGGTCAAGACACTAGTGAAAGGAGGTGGGTACGCATACCCTACCATCCGAGGTACAACTGCAGTTATCCTCCAATATCATCACATATATAATCACTAAGACATGACCGTAGCCATTCTCAAACTGCGGGCTAGACATGACCACAATCATCCTCCCTAAACACTTGATTTTAGTATGATAAGAACCCCACATACTCATCAGTATGCCCTCCGAGTTTCCCTTAGGAATACTCATTTCACCATCTGGCTAGTTCTGACACTCAGATGGATCTATGGCACAGGGCACTACAAGATTAGATTTTCACTTGATTAGTTATGCCAATTGGGTGAATTAAGGCTACATCAAAAAAGTGGACATAAAAACCCTAATTCACTTCAAACAAGCATATAAATATCACAACTTTAAAATATATAAAATGTGTGAAACATAATTTCTCATCTCATCATCACATTGTACTATTCACTTGACATTCATGAGACCACACTAGTCATCATACTATCACAAGATATAAATCCTTTCCACTATATCATAGGGTATCAACCCTTATCAACACAAGAGATTACACCTCATTCAGGGATAAACCATGCCTAAAGGTCATTAAGACCATCATACTATTCCGTGCAAGATCATCATTGTCTTTCCATGCCTTATAACAAGGCTCAACAACATCACTTACATATAATACACCAGATCAACACAATATTATATTAATGAGCTAGGAGGTATTCATAAACAATCATTACAGGGCTATATTAACATTAAGAACATTCCTTTATTAAATCAACATGCAAGGAATCTGGATATGACTAACACTCGTCATATTGATAATGCATATGTTTAGCATAAGAAAGTATCAACGATGTGGCTATGATAACCACCAATGAACACATTAAGGTTATGATCATGTTAAGGAGGTTATTCTACCATCATTTCATCATATAAGAATGTTAAACATGAATATTCATATTTATCTATTTGCATTAAAGTTAGGTTCAACATGATAAATTATATCAATGTTACTAATCAGCACTCATACCCAAACCCTAACTCACAACATCCCCATTGGATCATGGATGCATAAGTTGAAGCATCACCATCACATTCCATACTATTCTCAAGTATGAACCCACACATAAATCAAGGTATAACCATTGGGTTATAGCATACTAGGGTTTCAAAAATAGTAACAGAGTACTCCATGATTGTATTAGTCATTCAAGGACTATTCATACCCAATTACCATCATTTAGTTATATTAAAGCTAGGTATAACAAGCTATACCTCATTAGGGTTGCATATCAACAAAATATGGTTATCATCCCTTCTATTCATATGAGTGAATAGGTAAGACTACCTTATTAAGGGTAACCCTCCATTTGTTACATCATCATTCAACCCATATCGCCATACCACAATGTCAACCAGAACCATTGGATGTTTGAAAGGTAAGACCAATGATTGATTGCATAAGTAAACACCTGGGATAAACCACCTATGAATTCCTTGATTTTTTTCTCTAGAAAGAGTCACCATCTAACCTTATATATCCCTTGATTAAAAACACAAAAAGTTCCATTGAGAGTAGGATAAAACCCACAATCAACTATTCATTTAAAACAAGCCATCCATTGTTAACAATTAAGCTCCTTAAGTTGATCATATAAAGGAAACCATCTAAATCACATTATTAGGACCAACATATTACATTAGCCATCATTCAACTTTATTGGAGAAATAAATAGTGGATCTTGACCATTGGGTCAAGTTCATATATTAAAATCATCAATTATAGTATAGGTCTGACCATTGCATCAAATGACTCAAGAAACCATTGGTCTAAGGCTTAATTGATGATACAACTACAATGCTTGACTCAACATAGGTTTTAGAGACCTGATACACCATCATTAGTGACCATTAAATCACCATAGGTTGGTATATCAACACTATATTCATTAATCAACATCAAATATTAAGCTAATGTCGTCATTGATTGATAACATCAGTAGGGTACTTAATGGTTGATCATTAAACTTCTAATTGGTCCAAAACCTGACCTAAGAGGGTGACCATAGGTTGTCACCATCCTTTTACACCCTTGATCACGACCATCAATTGTTACAAAGACAACACCATAGGGTTGTTGCAATGGTACCATCATCGGGTAATGGTTTATAGACACTACTACAGAAAAAACATTCAATGCCACTTTTCTGGGCGACGGTTATTTAGGAAATATGACGCCTATGACATTCAACATCGGTGATTTAGGAAACCCGACGTCTATATTCAAATACCATCCAGACATGGGTACCGCTTTTTATTCAGCATCGGCAGGGTAACACAAAACCGATGCCTAAAATCGCCCGCGAAATCCAATTTTCGAGTGAAAAAAAATTGGCCCCAAAGTGTCACATACAACGTCGGTTTTTTAACTTCTAACCGATGCCTATATAAGATGAAAATTTGTGTGAAAAGTTCCAATTTTGGTGTCGGTTATCCTTTGATAACTGACGACGATAATGGTTCCCGCCAAATATTTTAGGGCAAAGATTGTCTAATTGGACGTCGGTTCTTAAGGAACAACCGACGTCGAAGAGTTTAGGTGTCATTTGTATTTGATAACCGACTCCATTTACCAACTTAATAGACCCACGAACAGCAATTGTTCCCCTTTCTTCTGTTTCATCGTCTTCTGTTTCATCGCGAAGCCACCCGCCCGCCCGCTGCTGCTCGTCGCCTGCTGATGGTCGTCGACGCCGCTGCTTCTCGCTCGCCGCCGCCTGCTGCTCTGCATCGCCGCCTCCTTCCTCCTTTCCGCCGCCCGCCGCCGCTATTCCTTCCTCGTCGCCACCCACCGCCTCTATTCTCTTTGCTCGTCGCCGCTCACCGCCGCCTATTCCTTCCTCTCCCTGCTCACGCCTGACTGCGGCTACTGGTTCTGGAGCTCACTGGTCACCGCTGCACCTGCCTGCCCTACCGCCTGGAGCTCGCCGGCCGCCGCTACTAGACCGCCACGCCACTTGTAGAGCTCACCGACTACCGCCACTACTGTTAGAGGTTCGTTGTTGTTGCTTGCCTACTTGTCCGCCGCCGCTACTGAAAGGTATGCTTCCTCCAGTACTGCTCCGCCACCGTTGTCTAGTTGTGCATACGTGGGAGTTATCAGGAACACCTAAATGAATGTCTAACACCTAAATGAATATCTAGTTGTGTATTTAATTTGTATGTATACCTAGATTTAGAGAGGACATGCTATAGTATTTTCCTAGTATGGTGAAAGATTCTCAATCGTGTGTATCACATGGGATTCTTATCCTCAACACAATGGACTGTAATATATGCATCTAATGCCTTAAATGGAAGACTTGAATGTTATAAAATCCCATCAAAGTAGGTAGAAACAACTTATATATATTCATATCTTAATAATTCCATGAAGTGCACATTATCTTACTCAGGAAAAGTATGTGTATAATGTGGGATTAGTTCCATATAATGGTTCTATTTTAGTAAGCACATAGACTTAATCAACATTGCTACTTGTATGATCCTAGTGATTAAAAGACTCTTTCCTGGTCCCCTCAGTAACTAATGTTCCCTTGAGATAAGTGTTAATTGATATAGCTTGCTTACTTTCCTTGTAATGCCATCTTTTATGTGATATGTCCCACTAGTCACCTTTAGAGTATTAAAATGATGCAACTTGTACACTTGTTAAATTTGAATCTATAAATCCTATGAAATGATATCACCCCACAAAATCAGTAGTCATTATTATGTCTTTTACACTCTAGAATCAAGATCTAATACTCTTATGCTATTTTAACACCATGAGACCTTTTTTGCTCATTCTAGTGGATTATTATGACCTATGATGACCTAACATGAAACCATGCTCTTAATGATATGATTTTGTTGTCCTAGAAACCTGTCCAATATTTACTCATTAGGAGTAAATCTTGGATAGTCCCCGGTTTGGGACTGTTCTTGAACACCTAATCTCACTTAGGATGTAAGTGTATAATGTGTATTGGGTTTTCAAGAAAATTTCAGCAGCATTTCCCCATTTGTTCTCTAAGTACATATGTACTTGGAGAACAACGGGGAAATGCTTCCAAAATTTTCTTGAAAACCCAATACACATTATACACTTACTAGTGAGATTAGGTGTTCAAGAATGGGATAGGTGGTACACATTGATTATATATAAGAATGACAACACATGTATTTGTTGGCCTAGAAACCCGTCCAAGATTTACTCATTAGCAGTAAATCTTGGATAGTCCCCAATTTGGGACTGTTCTTGAACACCTAATCTCACTTAGCATGTAAGTGTATAATGTGTATTGGTTTTTCGAGAAAATTTTGGCAGCATTCCCCCGTTTGTTCTCTAAGTACATATGTACTTAGAGAACAGCGGAGGAATGCTGCTGAAATTTTCTCGAAAATCCAATACACATTATACACTTACTAGTTAGCTTAGGTGTTCAAGGATGGGATAGGTGGTACACATTTATTATATATAAGAATGACATCACATGTATTTGTTAATCGTAGACCCTAATCTTGAAGCTAATGATGACTTATATGTGTGCGGAGATCACAATGAAGGATTGTTAATTGATAAAAGATCACAATTTTAGAAGCATGCATGTTTATATTTTTTTATTGAAGCTAAATGTTTGCTTTTTTAATATCAATATCATTTTCAGATTTGATGTTTCATTATCTTCTAATTAATACAAATGCTAAATGTTTGCCTTTTTAATGACATTTTCAGATGGCTGACCATGATGAGCATGATGTCCATGATGAGCATGAAGTCCATGATGAGCATGCTATCCATGATGAGCATGGCGAGGATACCAATGTAAGTTCTAAAAACATATCCTGTATTTCTATAAAATTCATTATCTTCTAGTTATGTCATATATCCCATATTTCTATATTGGGCTAATTCAGTGTGTTTATTTTTGTCAAATTTTAGGTTGATGATGCACATGTACCCACTGAATCACTGGAGGAACTTGATGCGCATCACCAAACACTTAACAAGAAAAGGGGCATCACTCTGTTGAAGAAGTTAATAGTGCTAAGTGGCAGTGGATCCGGATTGGTTGTGGAGTTTGATAATGGAGGAAATGCAATTGGAGTGAACCACAATAATTTTGTAAACTATCTTGGGGTTGTCACTCAAAGCCATTGTGGTGTTAAGTATGATAATTGGCATAAAGTTCCTGAGGCGAAGAAAGACATGATATGGAAGGATTTATGTGTGAGTTATTATTATTTGCAATTCTATTTTGTAGATTACAAATTCTATTATTTGTAATTCTATTTTTGGATACTAGTTAATAACAATTCTATTTTACAGAATCCGTTTGCATTGGATGAGAAGCTGCATCGTAAAAGCATGATGTAACGTACTGGAAAGATGCTAAGGAACTATAGGACAAATCACAACAGAGAATACATAAAAGATGGTGATAAGAAGAAGAAGTCAGCCCTTGAACAGTGGAACTTCTTGGACAAAGAAGAGTGGGACACGTTTGTTGCTTCAAGAAAATCTGAAGAATTCAAGGTATTAGGCGTCACTCCCAATTTAATTAATATACATTGTATTCACCTATTCAAGATTAACATTTAGTGCTACTAACCAAATCATTAATGTGCATACTAACTAGGCCCTCAGTGAGGCGCAAAAAGCAAGGTGTGCACTGAATGTGCATGACCACACTATGGGTCCAAAGGGCTATGCAAGTGTTTGCCAAAGACTACTGGCAGAGTCTGCTGCTACTCAGGAGTCCTCTACTACATGTTCCACACCCATGCCTCACCATGATATCTGGATAGCTGGGAGGCAAAACAAGAAGGGTGAAATAAAGAAGCCCGTAACTGCTGAGGCAGCTGAGAAAATGGTAAAATACAACTCTTAGAGCAATCATTTTAATATTGATTATTTGTGGTGTTAACTTACCAATTTCTGTTGATGGTGATTAGTGGGAGCTGCACGAGCAGAGGAAACAAGGCACGCTCGTCCCTCAGGGCACAAGGGATGAATTGACAGTTGCTCTGGGTAACCCAGAGCATCCTAGACGTGTTAGGGGTGCAGGCGCTGGTGTGGGCATCAAAGCATTCTTTGGGCCATCCCAGCGCAAACCCAGAGCGAGACTTTCACAATAAGAGGTAACCTATTCTTTTTTTAGAATGTTACTGCAAAAGGAAATTCAATAATAAGAAGCTAATGTTTCTTTTATCCATGTATAGGAGAATAAGAGAGTCAAGGATATAGTTGCTAAGAAGGTCAATGATATAGTTGCTAAGAAGGTCAAGGAAGAAATAGTGCGGTGGCAGGCATCTCAGGCTTCCAATGAGCCTATGGCGACCCACTCTTCTCCTGATGCACAGACTGAGAGTAATCTTGTAGACCCACCGCCTAACATGTCTGTTGTAAGTATTGTTTATGACATTGTAGCTAGTCTTTTCAAGATGATTTATTTTCAAGATGATATGTATATGTGTATAACATTCTTTACGTAAATTTGTAGGCGTTGAAGCCATGTCACTTAAGAATGCAAGACTATGTTGTTTCAGAGGCGCAGGCTTACCCGTCCCTTCCTGGGGCAACGTTTCATGAGACTCCAATGCCACAGGGCTATGTTCGTGTGAGCCTGATACGTGTATTACCCGATTGGAGGGAAGCTACATTGCCATATGCCCACCCAGATATTGATACACTTGCTGAGGCAGAAGGCAGGGTGATATTCTGGCCCAAAGCAGATGTTGTCTACACTACTGAAATTGTAAGATAAATTTACATTACTTTAGATTGTTAATGTGTATATATGAGGTCAATTGATCTGAAATTATATATACAGGTTTAAAAGAAGACACCCGGAGCACCTAGGCCTCCACCTCCACTTCCTGCATTACCAAGTTGGGTTCCAACTGACCTAAAATACCTGTTAGGTCCTGCTTGTAGGGGAATGGCATGTTGTCTATGGGCACATAATATACATTGCCCTATAATTGTTTCTTTAGAAGCAAATTATGCAGGTCAATCATACGAAAGCTCTTTATTTATACAAGAAATTATTCAGTTATTTATATATGATTGGTTGAACACATCAATGATAGAGACATGGATAAGGTGAGATCTTGTTTATACATCCATATACCTTGTAAAAGGTCCGGTGATCTGGTTTCTTATATATTAATGCATACGTAATACATGTTTTGCAACTACTTAGTTGAAAATCAAAGCAAACAATTTGCATTTGACCATGTGGGATTTTTTATTCCATCATTGATTAGTATGGTAGCTAAAGACCCTGATAGTGTTCAAGAATACTATATAGATGCTTTTACAATTTTTGGTCAGCAAAAGAAGACGATAATAATAGATCCATTCAATGTCAAGTAAGTTTACTTTACTTATAATTTGGACTTAAGAAAATTACATTATTATTGTGGATTTTGAGTTATTAATTTTAACTTTTTTACCTCTAGCGGTAGGCATTGGGAGTTACTAGTTATTCTCCCCGGGACGTTTACTATTTATTATCTAGATCCTGCGGGGAGTACATTGAATACTAAAATTGGACACGTAATGAGATTGCCATTATTCTGGTGAGAAATATTTCATTTTTATATCTGTTAACATATGTTATTACATTACTATTTGATTATGCAATTTACTGTGTTACATTAACATGTAGGGGTTTAGATGCATTCAAAAAGGTTGGAGGAAAGGTCCCAAGGAAAAAGAACCAGCCAATAATTTGGGAGAATGTAAAAGTAAATTTCTGACTCCAATGTATATATTATTTATGTGAATTGTGCTTAGTTGTATTTTTTTATATTTTGTATGTTTCAATTTATAGTGCACTACACAAGACAATGGTTGGGCATGCTCATATTATGTGATGTGATTTATGCAGATGATTATCCAATATGCTGTATTGGACATCGATACCATACATGAGGTATTATATATAGTCTCATTAGTTAGTATGAAATATATCAATCTTATTTTTATATTATTACTTATATATATACATAATTCTCTTTGCAGGTGTTTAAAACTGACCACACTATAAGTAAACTTTTTAAAAGGTGTACATGCTCCATATATGATGGAAGTATTAAATGAAGTAAGAGAAGAATGGGCAAGAGCCATACAAGCAGTGGCGATTGTAAGATATAATTGGGATGCTGATAGCGATGTTGAATGATATTTTATAAATGAATATTTTTGAATGTTTATACATGTCTGAATGTTTCCACATGTATTTGAATGTTTCTACATGTGTGAATGTGATAATTGAATTGATGTCTGAATGTATCTACTTGTGTGAAAAGTATATTTGTTGATTTTGTAGGTTTGTGGCTTGTTTGTAGGCTGATATCAATGGATGGCATAAACCTACAGTTCAGAAAAATGAACTGCAGGTTCTCATCCTGCTGACCAGCCACAGCAGGCCTACAAAATGATAACAAAAAAAAACATAGGCGTCGGTTATTTATAGAACATCCTCATCAAAGGCTTACAGCGTCAGTTATTGGATAAAAACCGCTGCCTAATATGACAAAACAACCCGACCGTGCAGGAAACCACGGACGTGGTGGAAAGAGAATCGGTTATTAGTACCAAACCGATGCCTATAGTAGCACGGCCGTGGTGTCTGGGAATATGGCGTCGGTTTTTTGGTAGCAAACTGACGCCTATCGGTGCCCTGCCGGTGCATTTTCGGTGGCGCAAAGCCTTTTGGCGTCGGTTATAAAACTGACGCCAAAGAGTTCGACCTTTAGCGGTGCCCACATAGGCGTCACTTGAGAACCATCGCTAAAAGGGCATAAACAACTGACGCCAAAGGCCTGTTCTGTAGTAGTGATAAGAAATAAGCTTTAAACCCTAAATTGACCATTGTTTGATAGGTGCTTAGCACCATAGGTTGTTAAAACAACCTGATACAAGTCATATTATACCTTAGGAATAATGTACACATCATCAAATGTTCATATAAAACTGAAATAAGAATAGGGAACATTATAAAAATCAAAATCCAAGTCATGCATAGCTTTTTAGTGCATAAATCATCATTTTCAAGCAAGAACATGAGCTAGTAAGCTTATGGTAAGCAATAAACGTGGAACAAGTTATAAAACTTGTCTCTAATGAGATGAAACCCCACATAGAATAAATATCTAGCAGGTAGGGTATAAATTCCAAGAATAAGCTATGAATTCGTCCATCTAGCACCTTTCTTCATATAATGAGCAAACCCTAAGCCTAAGGAGCAAGAAAGGTAGGGTTTTAGATCTTTAGAGCAAATTCTACCATGGAACAACAAAGTTCCGACCAGGAGGAAGGTCTAAGGAAGGATAAGAGAAAGACAAACGGAGAAGGAAGGAATAAAATGACTTTCCTTGGTCAAAATCCCTATAAGATGACCTTGGAAACCCTAGGTAGGGCTAAATGGAGCTCTAGGAGACCTTCTTCTCCAAAAAGAGGTTGTCTTATACCTTAGAGCACTTGATTCTGTATAACAACAGTGGGGAGTCATTTCTCCAGGTTAAAGGAAAGAGAAAGCAAGCATATTTTTGTACTTGGGCACAGAAGAGGTAAATATAGCCCATGGATAAGGATGGAAGCAAGCATGAGGTGTAAAAGTATCTTCCCCGTGTTTCTATGGCCTTAAACTATTAATAATATACAAGAACACACACAAGCAGCTCCCCCACCGTCCTTATAGACCTGATTAGCTTTTATTTTTCGAATTTCCCAGCCACTCACATAATTCATTAGTTGATAGCTACTAAAGGTAGCTCATCCGTGAAGGGGTAAACCCTAAAATACCCTTGGAGAAAACACCTTCAAACCAAGCTTTAAATAGGCACACCATGGATCAAAAAGCTCAAGAATTATGAGAGAATATCCAAGTAACTTAATTCAAGAGATACATTTCAAAGAAAACCTCTCAATTGGGTCAATTGCATAAAAGTCCAAAATGTGCATAAAATTGCATAAATTGCTCAAACAATGTACAAATTGGACCAAATTTGAAACTTAAGCTTGTATTATGATTTCAAAGCATATAACAAGGTTATATTAGGGTTATAAGAATTTAATTATGATAAATAATCTCATTCAACTCATTAAGCAAGTTTAGGGGCCTTACACTATCAAACTCAAAGGTGAACATCCACGTGATCTTACATCCATGATGTTCAACCTTTTTTATCATCCAACTACATGGTTTATTCCAAAATACAAACAAACACAAGATCCCTATATTGGATGCAACTATTACACCCCTCTCTAACAAAAAGGGACATGTTTGGGTATGTAATGAACAAACTCCATATACAAGATCTGATGCTAATAATTCAAGGTTAGAATCTTTCATAAAAAACATTCCATAAAAATGAAATCCTAGACAATCCTACATGCCTCCTAACCATAATGACAAAACCCACAACCACCCTCCAACACTCCTTACCTCTTAGAAATCCAATATTCTTAACACTTTCAAAAATAATAGATCTGGCCCTAACTTAACACAAAAAGATGCTATGGATTTCATAAACATGATAGCTCATTCTCCCTCACCCATGCAAAATGTAACATCCCTAACCTGGGTTATGCTTTAACCCTAGGTGTTTTGATTAAGAAAGATAATTGTAACGACCGTCTCGTGAAAACATAATTAACTAAAAATTAAAACTTTTTGCAAAGAGATCCACACATAGGAAATCCTTTACGACAAGAACCATTGTATAACATTTACATTCTAGTTCAAACATATATAACCTATACCATCTCTTTTCAGAGACTACAACATCAGCTGCCTTATGAACATTATATACAGACAGCATATGAATCTCGAGGCATCAAGCCAAAACCTCAGTTTGATATATCAAAAACACTGACTGAAAACTCTGAGGACCTGAGAGTACAGAGACGACACATAGGACTACTATCTATATGACTAGACAGTCAGTGCCTCCACCTGAGATCTCACTGTTGTCCAAGCTGTTGCTTTCCTTTTCCTGCAAAAGAGTATCTGCCTCTTTGTCCGCGTCCACCTAAAAATGTTGGATCCCACGGGGGTGAGACAATTATAAATTGCCCCAGCGAGAGATATAACTCTCCGCCAGAAACATTATTATTGCATCTTAAGAAGATAAAAATAGGCAGATGATAAGCAGTTTAAAGCATTCTCTTAATAAGGAATAGGAAGAACATGTATATCATTTATCCTCCAAATTATACCATCATATCAAACTTCTCTTGTGACACTCATTATCTTGATATGTCACCCATGAGACATTCTCTTGTGACACTCATTATCTTGATATGTCACCCATGAGACATTCTCTTGTGACACTCATTATCTTGATATGTCACCCATGAGACATTCTCGTTTCAACTTATTGGCCTTAGTCAGTCTGCTAAACAGATAAGGAATTACATCTACCATGTACTCATATATCATTAATACAGGCATTGGGTTATTACCAATCCTGTGTCATCATTATAGGCATTGAGCCTCTGCCAGGTATTGGACTCTTCCAAACCTGATTACACTGCCAGGCATTGGTCTTTAACCAACCCTGATTACAGACATTACACCTCTGCCAGGTATTGGATTTCTCCAAACCTGATTACACAGCCAGGCATTGGACTCAAACCAACCCTGATTTCACAGCCAGGCATTGGAATTTAACCAATCCTGATTTCACAGCCAGGCATTGGACTTTAACCAACCCTGATTTCACAGCCAGGCATTGGACTTTAACCAATCCTGATTACACAGCCAGGCATTGGACTTTAACCAATCCTAATTACACAGCCAGGCATTGGACTCTAACCAATCCTGATTACACAGCCAGGCATTGGACTTTAACCAACCCTAATTACTGGCATTAAGCCTCTACCAGGTATTGGACTTTAACCAAACCTGATTACACCGCCAGAAATTGGTCTGTAACCAATCCTGATTACATAGTTCATGGAATTTAATTCCTTTAACTCATCATTGATCATCACATACTACTTTCTTAAGTTACCAGCTTATCTTGGATTAAGGTATTTCCCATCTTAATCCTTTCATCCACTAACCTATCACTCTTACCATAAAGTGCATAGGTTACACATAAGAATGGTCCAACTATCTTTAATGATAGGGACTCATCTCAGATTAAGGCATTGCTTACAATAAGCTTGCCTATAATCAACCACAATAAATGTTTCACCTTTATAAGGACATTCCTTCTATCTCATCATTAGGGTTTCCTTATACCCTTATTTAAAATTAGGATTATAATTCATTGTCATATTGCCCAAGATTAGGGCTTTATGTATTATGACTCCACATTAGAGTCTCACATACCTTCACCCTTCTTAGGGCCTCTCATCACAACATAGCATTAGAGCTTCATGTGATGTTAACTCTTAATTAGGGTTTCTCATGGAATCACCCTCAACTAGGGTTTCTCATGTAATCACCCTTAACTAGGGTTTCCACCTTAGTCACCCACAATTTGGGTTTACTATGCATCTCCATTAGGATTTCATTCAATTGTCCATAATTTGAGATTCACTATTCATCCCAATTAGGGTTTTACATCTCATTTCCCTAAATTGGAGTTTCACACATCACTACCCTGACTTAGGGTTACATCCTCACCCTGGATTAGGGTTACATTTAGAATTGCCCTCAATTAGGGTTAGAACCCAAAAGCCCTGTCAATTAGGGTTTATATTCATGATTAGGGTTTCATGATCTCTCTTCTTAAGGATCATACCCTTAATCATCACATGAATCATATTCATGTATGAATTCATGTTAAC
The DNA here is from genome assembly GCA_963693085.1 of Alisma plantago-aquatica. NCBI lineage: Eukaryota > Viridiplantae > Streptophyta > Magnoliopsida > Alismatales > Alismataceae > Alisma > Alisma plantago-aquatica. Next base: position 575,604,804 of record OY856411.1, read on the forward strand.
ATCATCTCAAATAGATTAGGTAATATCAACCCTTCAATCAAGAGCATACCACTATGATTAACGTAGTGTATCAAGTCATTGGTCCAATAAGCAATTAGGGATTCATTCCTTAATTGGTACTAGTCCCTTAGGTACTGTTAGGGTTTCAACCTTTGTACCTTCTTTGTTTATCATTACTAATCATCATTGGGTCAATGGATCATTAATCATCTTAATTCTCAAGATATTCAATCACATTGGACCTCCATTACATAAAGCATCCAATTGAATTAGGGTTTCCAATGTTGATTCCTTCAATCATTGGATTCATGGAACCAGTCATCAATTGGACCTACCCTCATACTTCAATTGAGTTTAATAGGTCAACCTTCAACTGATTTGACCCTCAATTGACCCTCAATTGGTCATCAATTAGGGTTTGATTCAATTGAATTAGGGTTTAGAATTGATGATTCAACAACACTAATCAATGTAAGACTAGTTACTTTGAAACCATTGAACCATCATCTAAATTGGGTATGACCTGACCCCAAACGGTCTTGAGGTCATTTGGATGACCTCCAAACGGTCTTGAGACCGTTTGCCCATCATATCACTCAAAACCAAGCCATCCAAGTAGGGTTTGGATCATTGAAGTGCTCACCAATTCAACAATTTATTGCAGATCAACTTGGTACCTTTAGGCCTTCAAACACCTAACCATACTCAACCCTAGACCTCCAAACGGTCTTGGGTGACCACCAAACGGTCTTGAGACCGTTTGGATGAGCTACAAACGGTCTTGAGACCGTTTGGCCCATCCAACCTTTGGATTCTAGTGAAAAATCATCATGGATTGGTCTATCGAGTTGATCAACAGATCAGCACTACATTGCAATATGATTAGTACCTTTGGACCTTCAATTGGTCAACTATACTTGACCCCAGACCTCCAAACGGTCTTGAGGTGACCCCAAACGGTCTTGAGACCGTTTGTATGATCCCCCAAACGGTCTTGAGACCGTTTGGGCTAATCAACCCAAAATCTCAAATTAGCTCATTGTGATTTCAGCACTGATTTCAATTAGGGTTAGCCCAATTTATTAGCCTTCAACTCATGACTCGTTTGGCATTAATCCATAAAATTTGGTGAGTCATTAGATCACATCATTAGGAACAGTAATACCAAACGGTCAATGATTGGTCAACGCACTCAAACGGTCTTGAGACCGTTTGCCCAAAAAGTTCAATTAAATCAGATTGAAAATCAGCACTTACTCCAATTAGGTTTCCCTAATTGATTAGGCTTCAACTCACGATTCCTTTGGATTTATTCCCTCAAATTTGGAGGGTTATTAATAAACATAATTATGAACAGGAATCCCATACGGTCAACGCTTGGTCAACCATCTCAAATGGTCTTGAAACCGTTTTCTCAACCAGGTCAAGTTAATCAGGTTGAAAATCGGCACATAATTCAATCTGATTGCCTAATTGATTGGCCTTCAACTCTCGATTCCTTTGGAGTTAATCCCTAAAATTTGTAGGGTTATCATCCTACATAATTAGGAACAAAATTCCCAAACGGTCAACGCTTGGTCAACCATCTCAAACGGTCTTGAAACCGTTTTCTCCCAAACGGTTTCAAACCGTTTGCCCTTAAACGGTTTGCTGAAACCGCATAGCCAATCAAATTAAAACGATTTGGAGTAGGTATCAAAACCATTTGGCTTGGTAATTTTCTTTGGATAAGCATATAGGATGATTTCATCATCCCCTTCCTTCGAAAAACCAAGAACAGCAACCGTTCTTGATGGAAATTGCAGCAAGAAACAAGAGTGCATCAAATTGAAGAAATCAATCAACAAAGCATAGAGAATTGATGCAATAGCAATGTTTAAGGGTTTGAGTTATAAAACCCACCTCCAATTGAGCTCCAAAGCTCCAAGATCACGTCATTAATGGTGGATGAAGCTCTTGAAACTCCCCCTAGGCTCGTCCTCAAGCTTTTGATTGTAAAAGTTGGCTAGGGTTGAAGAGGAGATCGAAATAAGAAGGAATCCATAATTTATTTTCGATTTCCACCATGAAATCATGGAGAACGAAGTTCAAGGGCTTACCCACAGGTTGGGGACGTGATCCCTGCTCCTCCCTAGCTCCTTGGTCAGTTTTGCAAGCAAGGGGAAGAAGAAAATCCGAAAAAGGCCTTGGTTTGGGCTTAGAAATGGCACTTTTATAAGGAAATTGATGAGAGAGAAAATGCCTTATAAAAATCCAATTAATCCCAATAAAGTGGCCGCCTCTTCCCCCTCAACTACCTTGGGTACGAGGCACCTTCCTTGCCTTTAATTCTCCTTAATTATCCTCAAATTAAAGAAAAGCAAATTAAGCACCTTAATGCTTATTATATTAATATCCCATATGTGAGTAGAAATTACTTTTCTTTATAATAAGGTGAGTGGAATTTCACCTACTTAAGATATTTTCGTTCCTTATCTTGGAAAAGGAACTTCCATCCTTATTCAAAATCAACCCAAAACATTTTGTTTGAAAGCCCTTGAATTATTTTTATTCATGTTTGCCCTAAATTGAATTAGGGTTTCAATTAGGCATTATTCTTGATTATTTTAATGTCAAGATTCTCTCTCATACAACTTAATTCAAATGAGGTGTCCCTCTCATTTTATTTTCTCTAAATGATGACAAGAAATATTAAGGACCATATTGAAGTGGTAATTTGCATATTGAACCCTAGATTTTGGGTAAATTGCACTTTACTCCAAAACTAGGTTTTAATGCACAAGGATTGCTTTACAAGCTTAATCTTGGTGTCCAAGCTTGTGGAAACCATACCACTACATCATATTCATCCTTATGATGTCTCAACATCAGAGGAACATCTTATCATGTGCAATTTGCAAGTTAACCCCTCAACTTGGGTAATTTTCACTTTAGTCCAAAATAAGAAATCATTGCTTCAACATTATTCAAACAGGACCAAAATTGAAACATAAGTTCCTCATGAGCCCTAATTACTTTTCACAAGATGAGATTAAATATATAATCATCTTTCTTAATCAAAACACCTAGGGTTAAAGCATAACCTAGGTCAGGGATGTTACAATAATTGTATGCTTTATATTATATTTTGAAAAGTAATTAAGGCTCAAGAGGAACTTATTTTTCAATTTTAGTCCATTTTTAATAATGTTGAAAAGAATGTTTTACTTGTTTGGACTAAAATGCAACTTACCCAAGTTAAGGGGTTAAATTGCAAATTGTGCATGATAATATGTTCCTCATATGTAGAAGCATCATTGGAATGAAGATGATGCAGAGGTATGTCTAGTGAAAGCCTGAGTACCAAGAAAGAGCTGATAAAGCAATGTTTGTGCATTAAAAACCTAGTTTTGGTGTAATGTGTAATTTACCCAAAACCCAGGGTTCAATATGAAAATTACCACTTCAATAAGGTCCTTAATATTCTTGGCATCTTGTATAGGCAATAAAATGAGAGGGGAATCTCATTTGAGCTACTTTGAAGGAGAGAGAAGCTTGATATTAAAATAATCAAGATTTAAGCATAATTGAAATAATGCAAAAATAATTATATTAAATAGATTGATCTTTGACCAAATTTATGTTGGTTGAAATCCACATAAATGGACGTCCTTGTGCCTTGAAAAGTCAAAGGAAAGATCAACATGAGTGGAGAACCCAATCACATTAAGAAACTAAACAGAATTATCCACTCCCTTATGGATAATGATATTATAAAGGTTAAGGTGCTTAATTTATTTTCCCTTAATTCATGGATAATGGAAGGGAGTTAGGTGGTGATAAATATACCTTTGCATGAAAGGAACCAAGGGGGAGGAGGTGGCAACAATTTCGGAATTAAAGGATTAAGATGAGGCATTTACTGTCTCATTAATTTTCTTATAAAAACACCCTTTACAACTCAAACCAAAGACTTTTTCGAATCCACTTCTTCTCTTTGCTTGCAAAAATGATCAAGGAAGCAAGGAGAAGCAGGAAGACGACCCCCAACCTGTTGGTAAGCTTCTTGACCTTCGTTCATCTTTATTTCATGGTAGAAATCACTAATCAATGCATGATTTCTTCTTATCTCGATCCCATCTTCAATTCTAACAATTCCTTTTCACGCAAAAGCTTGAGGAACGAACCTTGTAGTGTGTAAAAGCTCCTTTCACCACTATTTATGTAAAGCTCCAAGCTTTGAATCTCAATTGGAGGCGGGTTATATAACTTGAACCCCTATTCATTGTTATTGATTCCAATTTCTCAATCATTTATGTTCAATTGCTCTTCTTGCAATTTCTTTGATTAATTGATGCAATTACCATGATAATGGCAGTAGTTTTCGATGGACTAAAGCTTGATGATGATAACATCATCTTAGGCACACATTCCAACAAGTTTGCATTGCAAATGGTTTCAAGAGTTTGGTCCAAACGGTTTCACCAAACTGTTTGGAGGTTTGGACCCCAAACCGTTTAGATGAGTTGACTGTTTGGATGGGTTGACCATTTGAGGTTAGGACCCTAGTAAGTGTTGGAAGATGATATAATGGGTTTAATTGATTAATTCAATATATGGACAATCCTCCAATTAGAAACCCTAATTGGGTTAAGTGCTGAATTTACTTTTGGTCGACTTAAAGTTTGGGTTGATTTGCCCAAACGGTCTCAAGACCATTTGGAGGTCAACCAAGACTGTTTGGAGGTCTAGGGTTGAGTATGGTTGAGTAATTGAAGAGTTATAGATATCAAATCGAAGTGCAATCAATAGTTAATTGATGATCAATCCAATGATGCAAACTCTAATTGGATTTCACAAATTTTAATGAATGATGAGGCAAATGGTCTCAAGACCATTTAGAGGTCATCTAAATGACCTCAAGACCATTTGGAGTTCATCCAAACGACCTCAAGACCATTTGAGGCCAGGTCATATCATAACTTGATGATGGTTCATTTATTTCAATTGGATTAGTTCCACAATGTTAATCCTTGAAGGTTCCTCGAATTCAAAACCCTAATTGATGGGTTCTTGATTATAAATCCTAGTTCAATTGGGTTCATAACTGTAATTGATGGTCCAATTGAAGGATGATTCAGTAGTTCAATTGATGAGTGAATCAAGGAGGCAATTGATAGATAGGTCATTGATGGAAACCTTGAATTGGTTAAGTTTTGAGAGACCTTTTTGGTCCATTTAGTTCTAAGAGGGTTTGGACCAAACGGTCTTAATACCATTTGAGTCCAAACGGTCTCAAGACCATTTGGGTCCAAACGGTCCCAAACCGTTTGGAGACCCAATCTCATTCAGTTTTAATACTTTCTTACTTAAACAGTTTCAAGGGCAATGTGCCCAAACAGTTTCGAACCGTTTGAATGTTGAAAGACCAAGACCATTTAGGGTCTAAGTAACCAAAACCGTTTGAGGTTCAAAATGGTTAATCCATTTTGGATATTTAATGTAATTGAAGATTTAATTGGTCAATCCAATTGGATACCTCATGTAATTGAAGGTTCAATTGATCAAATCTTCTGGACATCCTAGAAGAGGATGAGAGAGAGAGATTTATACATGAAAAATAATCATGTAGCAATCAATCCTAAGACATTCAAAATGAGTGAGGTATACATTTAGGGTATGATCCTTGAGGAAGAGATCATAAAACCCTAATTGAGTTAATTGATAAACTAAAACCCTAATTTAGGGAAATTCTGAGTGAAACCCTAATCTAGGAAGATAATGTGATATGAATTCAGAGTAATGACATGAATAACCATAATTCAGGGTAATTTAATGTAAAATCATAATTGGGATGAATAGTAAGCCAGATGTGAGGCTTGTGTAGCAAGTGTCATGTGTACCTTAGTCAGATGACATGAAGGTGATGGTTACCTGAAAAAGTGGTAACAGTGTTCAGTGAGGAGCTAAGGGTTTGAATACCCAGAACCATATGTTTATGGCATTGAGTTTGAAATGAGGGATTGAAATCCCAATGTCTTTTGAAGACTGAGAAATAACTAATGAAAACAATACATGTTTCTTTATAGCATTTTGTCCTAATAAGTTATGTTTGAAAACTTGACTGATGCTAAAAGAATATGATAATGTACTTAAATAATTAAGAGAAAGCTATTCATGTAGTGCTCTTACCATAGATCCATCATCGTCAGTAGTTGGTGATGGTGAAATAGGTTTTCCTACGGGATATATCTCCTGGAGTTCGCATATTTTGAATATGCGGGGGTCAATTGGCAAAAACATCCTTACGTCCTCTTGGGGGAATTGATGGAAGGTAAACATTAAACCTCTCAATCCTTCATTATATGTTTCGGGATGGATGTATCACTAATCTCCTGATGATGTTAATGCTGAATCGATGGAGGTAAACATAAAATCTCTCGATTGCGAAGAGAGTACAGCCGTCGTTGTAGCTCTATAGCAAAGATGCCACTATACCCTAGCAAGCTATGTAGCAGAGACACAAGATGTCATGTATGTGATCTCGCACAGACCGAGATGTGAGAAGTCATGGAAGCTGGCTCTTCCACTGACTTTGTATGGTACCAATTTCGACTTCACAATGGTTAGTTGGAGTATGAGAAGTATACCTCATCTCCTTAGAGCTTAAATATGTATGAAAAATTTAATCATCCTTGTAGCGTATTTGCTTAAGATTGAATTACGAGAACCATTGGTTGATGGTATTTTGCTTAGCATGTCATTGATATATAAATGTTACTTATGATTCTTTAATTCATTATTGAATAAGAGACATGCTACCTTGTCAAGTTACAGCTGAAATACTTGAATAGGAATGTTGCTCTAATCTGTATAGATATTGATTTATCTGCCATTAAAGTGTATTATCCCACTGCTCAGTTTATTTCTATTAAATTGCAATAATAATGTTTTCGGCGGAGAGTTATATCTCTCGCTGGGGCAATTGTATAATTGTCTCACCCCCATGGGATCCAACATTTTTAGGTAGACGCAGACAAAGAGGCAGAAACTATGTAGCAGGGGAAGAGCAGCAACAACAACAACAAGGACAATAGTGATAACCCAGGCGGGGATATTGGATGTCAGGCCTGTACATATGTCAATAGAGTCCTATGTGTCATCTCTGTACTCTCAGGTCCTAGGAGTCATTAGATAGTGTTTTTATATATCGATCTGATATTTTTGGTTTGATGCTTTAAGGATTTTGTCACTTGTATTGTTTAGCAAAGTAATTATGTATATATATATATTCCTCAAGAAGAGATGGTACATGGAATGTACAATGTGGACTAGTATGTAAATATAATACTGTGGTTCTTGTTTAAAGAAGTTTTCCTGAGAATGGATCTTTGTGTAAAAGTTTTTAATTTTTAGTGATTTTTACTAATCTTCTGCTATCGATACGCTTTCGCATTAGTTAATCTTGTTATTTTGGTTAAGACCGGTTTGTACGCAATAAATTAGTGGTATCAGAGCTCTAGGTTCGCTGAGTCTACAGAGACATAGGATTAAGGTTGTTGAATCTGTTATAAGTGTTTTCCAGTTTATCTGATAGTGTCTTCTGCTCATATAGGAGAAGAAGAACTTGAAGATGTCTGGATCACATGACGAACATGCTGCTGAGAGTAGCATTGCTACACCAGGAGGAGGTGCAAGAGACCAAGATAGAGAGGAGCTTGTACTTGAATAACCCCTATTCAATCAAGTAGATTTGGGGAAACCAGCCTTCCAAGTCATGTTTGGATAGTTCATGACAGCTATGACTCATATGACTGATAGGATGCCACTACCTGCACCTAGGGCACCCACCCACCATGAAGGACAAGGAGCTGGCAAGACCTTTGAAAGGCTTCACGGGGTTGGAGCCACAGAGTATGTTGGTACCGCTAACCCAGCAAATGCTGATTTATGGTTAATGGAGCTGGAGAAAGCTTTTAGAATCCTCAACATCCCAGAAGTAGAGAAGGTGAGGCATGTTGTATACCTTCTGAAGGGGAGTGTTGGTCATTGGTGGACCATTGAGGAAGGCAAAAGACCAGGATTTGAAGTCGGATGGGATGAATTTCGGCGTGAATTTGTCACTAGATACTTCCCTAAGACGTATCTAGATGAGAAGATTTCTCAATTTGAGAGGATGAGGCAAGGACATATGAACATTGGAAAATATGAAGTTAGATTCATGGAGTTTTTGCGGTTCTGTCTACATATGGCAGCTACTGATGAGGAGAGGATTCAGCATTTTGAGAAGGGGTTGAACGCTGAGTTGACCACTCTTGTGTCTGCTCTGGAGAATAGGGAGAGGTTTGCCACTTTTGTGGAGTCCGTAAGGAGGATTGAGAGGTCTGTGATCGAGAAGCGACAGACCAGTAACAAGAAAGTGTATCCTCAGTTTCAAGGACAAGGGTCTGAGGGCTTCAAGAAACTGAGATTCTCTGCACCACCACCGCCACCAAGGTTTAATACCCCGACACAGTGGACGTCAAGTAGGGGTAGGGGCCATAGTTTTCCTCCAAGTAGATCCCCTATTACAACATCGGCATCAGTGACAGGACCACCCTGGCAGAGTTTGGGAAGTTATAACTGCTACAAGTGTGGGAGGTCAGGACACTTGAAGAGAGATTGTCCTGAAAAAGGCAGAACTGTGACTCAACCCCAGAGGCAGAATCAGCAAGGCTCACAGAGGTGACAGTTCAGTTATAATGTTAGAGGATGTGGACAAGTATCCCAAGCTGGATCATCAACACCAAACAACCAAGCACAGGGCCAACATTAAGCAATGGCTAGATTCTATGTCATGAATCATCCCGAAGTAGTAGTCAACCCTCGGGTTGTGACAGGTCAGATGGAACTTTTTTATTCTAATATGTCTTCATCCTACTTCGTATCTGTGTTAATTGATCTGGGTGCTACACATTCTTTTGTCACTCGAGAAGTGATTCATGACTGTAACATGAGCGTCAGTCATAGAGAGGATAGTTTGATGCTAGAAACCCCTTTGCTAGGATCTACAGTATTGTGGGAGGTGTGTTCTCTCTTCACTCTTTCATTTTCTGATCACCGCATTCAAGTGGATTTTATACCACTTGAGATGTAGGGTTTTGATATAATCCTAGGAATGGACACCTTAGAGAAGTATAAGGTTGTCCTGGATTGTGGTTCCAAGCAGGTTGTGTTCACAGACAATGTTGACACATGGATCTTTCAGGGGGATAGAAAGATTCTTCCAACTTGTCTTGTGTCAGCTATGGTAGCTGAGAAGTTGATGAGACAGGGATGCTTTGCATTCTTGGTACATGTGGTAGATACCACAATGGAGAGCCCTCATCCTTCTGAAGTTCCGATAGTTAGGGAATTTGAAGATGTATTTCCTAAAAAACTTCCAGGTGTTCCTCCATCCCGAGAGATTGAGTTCGAGATTAATCTAATCCCGAGTACGCAACCCATATCACAAACCCCGTATAGAATGGCAGCTGCTGAGATGGCAGAGCTCAAGAAACAACTATAGGAGTTGCTTGAGAAAGGTTTTATCTGACCAAGTACTTCACCATGGGGTGCTCCGGTCCTCTTTATTAAGAAGAAGGATGGATCAATGCGGTTATGCATTGACTACAGACAATTAAATAAAGTAACTATAAAGAACAAGTATCCTCTGCCAAGAATCGATGACTTGTTTGATCAGTTGCATGGTACAACTATCTTTTCTAAGATAGATATGAGGTCGGGATACCATCAGTTGCACATTAAGGAGAGTGATATACCTAAGTCTGCCTTTAGGACAAGGTATGGTCACTATGAGTTCACAGTTATGTCGTTTGGACTAACTAATGCACCAGATGCATTCATGAAACTCATGAATAGAATCTTTTGACCTTTTCTCGATCAATGTGTAATAGTCTTCATAGATGACATCTTGATCTATAGTAGATATGCTCAACTACATGAGCAGCACCTCCGTCATGCTTTGACTTTGCTAAGATAGCATAGGTTATATGCTAAGTTTAGCAAATGTGAGTTTTGGTTACCAGAAATTTCTTTTCTAGGACAGTTAATATCTACCTCAGGTATTCGTGTTGATCCTAAGAAGGTAGAATCTGTCCTACAATGGGAACAGCCAAAGACACCGAAGAAGATTCGTAGTTTCCTAGGACTGGCAGGCTATTACAGGAGGTTCATTAAGAACTTCAGCTCTTTAGCCTTACCCCTAACCAAGTTGACCAGGAAGGAGGTTCCTTTTGTCTGGAATGACAAGTGTCAACATTCTTTCCAGTTGCTGAAAGAAAGGTTAACCAGTGCACCTGTGTGGGTGTTACCTGAGCAGGGAAAGGGGTATATAGTTTTATGTGATGCATCCAAAAATGGACTAGGATGTGTGTTGATGCAGGATAAACAAGTGATTTCCTTTGCTTCTCGACAGCTTAAGAAACATGAGGAGAATTATCTGACACACGATCTAGAGATAGCTACTGTGTTCCATGCTTTAAAGATCTGGAGACATTATCTCCATGGAGAGACATTCTAGATTTTCACAGATCATAAGAATCTAAAGTATATCTTCTCACAGCATGAGCTAAACATGAGGCAGTGCCGCTGGATGGAATTAATCAAGGACTATGACTGTACAATCGATTATCATCCAGGGAAGGCTAATGTGGTAGTTGATGCACTAAGCAAAAAATTAGCAACACCAACCTTAGATAAAGCACAGTTAAACTCCTTAGTGTGCTCTAAAAGAGATATGCTTATCTCCTTAAGGCAAGATAATGTACAACTTAAGGTATCGTTGTTAGCCGGGCTGTTAGCTGAGATGAAAATGAAACCTACTATGAGACAGCAGATTAAGGAAGCACAGCAAGCTAATACTGTGATTCAACAGATTAAGTCAGAATATGGTAGTGAGAAACAGGATGGTTTCCATGATTCAGATGATCAAGTAGTCTGTTACCATGGTAGGATGGTAGTACCTAATGTTGACAACTTAAGAAAGTTAGTTCTGGAAGAGGCTCATTCTTTAATGTATGCTATGCATCCAGGGAGCACCAAGATGTATCATAACTTGAAAGATATGTATTGGTGGCCTGGGTTGAAGAAAGACGTTGCTGAGTTTGTTATGCGGTGTCCAGTGTGTCAGCAAGTTAAAGTTGAACATCAGAAGCCCACAGGAACCATGCAACCTCTACCCATACCACAGTGGTAATGGGATCGTGTGACCATGGACTTTGTGGTTGGTTTACCTAGAACAGCCAAAAGTCATGATTCCATTTGGGTAATAGTGGATAGGTTGACAAAGACACCACATTTCTTACCTATCAAAACAACCTACACAGCTGAGAAGCTTGCACAGATATACATATATGAGATAGTGCGTTTGCACGGGGTTCCAGCTACAATTGTTTCTGATAGAGGTCCCCAGTTCATGAGTCGTTTTTGGGAACGACTTCATAAAGCTTTGGGTACACAATTAAGGTTTAGTACATCCTTTCACCCCCAGACATATGGAGGGTCATAGAGGACTATACAAACCTTGGAGGACTTGCTTAGGGTATGTGTCCTTTAGTTTGTAGGAAGTTGGGATCTACACCTGAGCTTGATAGAATTTGCTTATAATAATAGCTATCAACACAGTATTGATATGGCACCATATGAGGAATTATATGGTAGATGTTGTAGATCTCCTTTATGTTGGTATGAAATAGGAGAATGTCAACTTTTGGGTCCTGAGCTAGTATAGAAAACAACTGAGAAGATTAAAGTAATACAACAATAGTTGAAAGCTGCCCAGGATAGATAGAAATCTTATGCTGATAAGCGGCTTAGACCCTTAGAATTCTAGGTTGGAGACAGATTATACCTCAAGGTCTTACCTTGTAAAGGAATCATGAGATTTGGAAAGAAGGGGAAGTTAGCTCCTAGATTTATGGGGCCTTATCCGATCATTGAAAGGATGGGAAAGGTAGCCTATAAGTTAGAATTACCACCTGAGTTGCATAGATTGCATCTAATGTTCCATATCTCTATGCTAAGGAAGTGTCATCCTGACACTGAGTTAGTTCTGCAACCTATGGAGGTAGAACTAAATGATGATATATCTTATGTTGAAGGACTAGTGTTGGTTCTTGACAGAAGGATTAAAAAACTGAAAAAGAAAGACATTTGTCTTGTAAAAGTTCTCTGGCATCATCATGGCATTGAGGAAGCTACGTGGGAGCTAGAAGAAGAAATGAGGAGGAAATACCCTACTCATTTCTCTTAATGTTTTTGTTGATGATTTCAGGGATGAAATCCTTGTAAGGGGTGGATAACTTGTAACATCCCTGACATGGGTTATGCTTTAACCCTAGGTGTTTTGATTAAGAAAGATAATTGTATGCTTGATATTATCTTTTGATAAGTAATTAAGGCTCAAGAGGAACTTATTTTTCAATTTTAGTCCATTTTGAATAATGTTGAAAAGAATGTTTTACTTGCTTGGACTAAAATGCAAATTACCCAAGTTAAGGGGTTAAATTGCAAATTTTGCATGATAATATGTTCCTCATATGTTGAAGCAACATGGGAATGAAGATGATGTAGATGTATGGCTAGTGAAATCCTGAGTACCAAGAAAGAGTTGATAAAGCAATGTTTGTGCATTAAAAACCTAGTTTTGGTGTAATGTGTAATTTACCCAAAACCCAGGGTTCAATATGCAACTTACCACTTCAATAAGATCCTTAATATTCTTGTAATATTGTAGAGGCAAGACAATGAGAGGGGCATCTCATTTGAGCTACTTTGAAGGAGAGAGAATCTTGATATTAAAATAATCAAGATTTAAGCATAATTGAAATAATGTAAAAATAATTATATTAAATAGATTGTTCTTTAAGAAAATTTATGTTGGTTGAAATCCACATAAATGGACGTCCTTGTGCCTTGCAAAGGCAAATGAAAGATCAACATGAGTGGAGAACCCACTCACATTAAGAAACTACAAAGAATTATCCACTCCCTTATGGATAATGATATTATAAAGGTTAAGGTGCTTAATTTCTTTTCCCTTAACTCATGGATAATGGAAGGGAGTTCGATGGTGATAAAGATACCTTTGCATGCAAGGAACCAAGGGTGGGAGGTGGCAACAATTTTGGAATTAAAGGATTAAGATGAGGCATTTTCTCTCTCCTTGATTTTCTTATAAAAATACCCTTTACAACTCAAACCAAAGATTTTTTCAAATCCACTTCTTCTCTTTGCTTGAAAAAATGATCAAGGAAGCTATGAGCAGCAGGAAGATGACCCGCAACCTTTTGGTAAGCTTCTTGACCTTCGTTCATCTTGATTTCATGGTGGAAATCACAAATCAATACATGATTTCTTCTTATCTCGATCCCATCTTCAATTCTAACCATTCCTTTTCACTCAAAAGCTTGAGTAACGAACCTTGTAGTGTGGAAAAGATCCTTTTACCACTATTTATGTAAAGATACAAGCTTTGAATTTCAATTGGAGGTGGGTTATATAACTTGAACCCCTATTCATTGTTATTGATTCCAATTTCTCAATCATTTATGTTCAATTGCTCTTCTTGCAATTTCTTTGATTAATTGATGCAATTACCATGATAATGGAAGTAGTTTTCGATGGACTAAAGCTTGATGATGATAACATCATCTTAGGCAAACATTCCAACAAGTTTGCATTGCAAACGGTTTCAAGAGTTTGGCCCAAACGGTTTCACCAAACCGTTTGGAGACCAAACGGTTTGCAAACCGTTTGGAGGTTTGGACCCCAAACCATTTAGATGAGTTGACCACTTGGATGGGTTGACCATTTGAGGTCAGGACCCTAGTAAGTGTTGGAAGATGATCTAATGGGTTTAATTGATTAATTCAATATATGGACAATCCTCCAATTAGAAACCCTAATTGGGTTAAGTGCTGAATTTACTTTTGGTCGACTTAAAGTTTGGGTTGATTTTCCCAAACGGTATCAAGACCGTTTGGAGGTCAACCAAGACCGTTTGGATGTCTAGGGTTGAGTATGGTTGAGTAATTGAAGAGTTAGAGATATCAAATCGAAGTGCAATCAATAGTTAATTGATGATCAATCCAATGATGCAAACCCTAATTAGATTTCACAAATTTAATGAATGATGAGGAAAATGGTCTCAAGACCATTTAGAAGTCATCTAAATGACCTCAAGACTATTTGGAGGTCATCCAAATGGCCTCAAGACTGTTTGAGGTCAGGTCATATCATAACTTGATGATGGTTTATTGATTTCAATTGGATTAGTTCCACAATGTTAATCCTTGAAGGTTCCTCAAATTCAAAACCCTAATTGATGGGTTATTGATTATAAATCCTAGTTCAATTAGGTTCATAACCGTAATTGATGGTCCAATTGAAGGATGATTCAATAGTTCAATTGATGAGTGAATCAAGGAGGCAATTGATAGACAGTTCATTGATGGAAACCTTGAATTGGTTAAGTGTTGAGAGACCTTTTTGGTCCATTCGGTTTTGAGAGGGTTTGGACCAAACGGTCTCAAGACCGTTTGGGTCCAAACGGTCTCAAGACCGTTTGGGTCCAAATGGTTCCAAACCATTTGGAGACTGACGCAAATTTACCATGCGTAGAAACGCAAGTGAGCGCGTCAAGTAGTACACGCCTTTGTGAGGCTCGAGTCGAACTCAGGGATACGTGCAATCATCGGGGACTCCTACTAACTACTCGCGATCAGCTAAGCCGATTAAAAAGTTGAGAGTTGTTTTGGAAATTAAAAGAAAACAAAAACAAAACAAAACAAGCAATCGATTAAATGTTGGTTTAATCAATTCAAAAGGAGATCTTTAGGATTGCGGTTTCACCGTGGGTTTTCATTGTATTAAATTCTATATAGCTACTCAATTTTATCTCTCTATCTGGGTAGTGGCCTGAAATCAGAATTGCCCACTGTCGTGGTACAATTCACTACCTATGTCTAGGCCGGTTCCACCGTCGTAGTAACCTATACCCTAAACTAGGTGCATTATAAACGAACTCTCGGTATCCACCATTAATCTTACACCGCCTTGTTCAAGGGATTTGTCAATTAATGTAAATTTCGTCTCTTTTCAACCGTTAATTCTTCTTTCAAAGAAATTAAGGGCATTAAGTTATTATTATGGTGATCAAGCATAACAATATATTAGAGAACACGAAATTATACCACGGATTTAAGAGATAAGATATGAATTATTATTATAAAATCGTCATACAATGAATCCCCGGGCTACTCCCGGTCCTAAAGATTAAGGGGATTAGCCCCGCATGTTCATCTCAAAGTAAAATGTAGTAGAGAAAAGGGGAAACATGAGAAAAACGAAATTTGAGTGGTGAAACCCCTGAACGGAGAAGGTCCAATCGATCCTTGGTGTGGAATCCGCGTTTTGTCACGTTTCAGTGGTGGAATTCATCTTCTTCGGTGTCCGTATCGGCTGGGGCATGCTCTCGTGCTCCTTTCTTCTCTCCTTGCTCTCCGGGATGTGTGCAGCGGCTAATGACGTGACTCCCCAGTCAAGGGCGTCGTCATTAGGTATATCTCCCTAATTAGGTCGCTGATTAACCACAGCCGTCGGATTGAGATCATTCTGAGTCAAACTCATATCTGACGGTGTCGATACCATCGACGCGGGTCGATGGTATCGACCTAGCGTGGTAGCGGCAACCCTTCTTTACTTTCGTCTGAGCGCCTGATGTCATCTCAATACCATCGACGCGGGTCGATGGTATCGACAACCCTGTAGCGACGGTTTTTTCATTTTGTGTCGCTGTAGCTCCTCCCGTCGATAGTATCAACAATCGTGTTGATAGTATCGACTCCTTCCTCACCAGCAGCCTGATGGTATCTCGATACCATCGACATCCCCGTCGATGGTATTGATCTTGTTCTGGTCCTTGCGGCTGGAAACCTGTGGTCCGGTCGATGGTATCGACCACCGTCGATGGTATTGACGGAAGTAGATACTTGTTTTTCCTGAAATTAGCACACGGAACCACATAAATCCACACAAAATATATTTTTTCGATAATTAATACTAAAAAATGCTTAAATAAAGGGAATTTGACATATAGAAGTAACATAGACCAAAATGAATGAATTATGCAACATTAACCATGAAAATGACTAATAAATGCATAAAACACATATCAAACAAGTCTATAAATGCGACTCAAAATCATCGCATCAAACTCCCCTAAGCTTGAACATTGCTCGCCCTCGAGCAACTATTTCTTAGAATAGAATTGCCAGAGTCAACTAAAGAACAAAGCATCACAAAAGACATCCCATATGACTCCCACCGGACATTCACATACCGGCCCTCGCTAACCACAGAATGATAATTACCCTGAAGGCAACAGTAATCATCCATAAAAGATGTTGACCTCAAAACTGATGAACACTATCACATAAGGCAGTTAACATAATAAAATTCTCCGGTCCAGGCTTGGTGCATCTTGTGATCTTCTATACTACGTTGCTCGCCCTAACTACCATCTACATGGAAGCAGTTCTCCTGATTTTCATTCATGAGGAGAAATTCATGGTGGCCTACCAATCCGAGCAACGGGTGGATGAAATAGGTGGCTCATGGAAAGAAATGGAAGTATTGTACGATCTCAACATGCATAAAACAAAAATGCCCTAAATGATGCAAATGCACATGAAAAATGCCCTAATGCCTAGGATCGAGTGGAATGATGCATGCACTAACAATCCTCTCTCAACATGAGATGGATATCTAATTAAGCTACATCATGCACTCACTTATTTTGAAATACAGGTGAAATTATGTTCCTTTCTCCTTCTTATTTTTGTTGCTTCAAAATAACTTTCTTCTTTTTTTTTCAATTTCAGATTTTTTTTCTTTTTTTTTCAACCCCTTATATCCATAATTGACAATAAATATTTATTGGGCTTATTTTTTTGCATAACTCAAACGTTTGCACTATTTAGAAGGTATGGAACAATTGAATTCACCATTAAAGAATAAATGAGGAACATGACATACTTTATGCATAAAAGTTATGAATTCAACTACATGACATGCACCTAAGGGTAATGTGTATGTATATCTATTCCAATCTTTTTTTTCATTTTTTTTCATGCAAACATATGAAAAAAATTGCAATGCAAGTCCTATCTACATGCCATGCAATCAAGAAGAGTTAAAATCGTACTTTACTTCCAATTCTTGGGTGGATTATGAAAACAATGAGGTGGAGAGATCACAAGACTAGTTGATTGAACCTTAGAAAAATATTATGTGTCCCTCCTTACTGACCTGTGTAATAGTTAAAAGGTGTTTTCTCTCTTACTTCAAATTAAAGTCTCATTATCATTTGGTCAGTTTAGGCTCAACAACCAATTTCCATCCACTTTCACTAATCATTAGGGATATACAATTGTGAATTTCTATTTTAAAGTTGAAAAAACCAATCATTTTCTAAGTTAAGTGATCAAGGTTAAACAACACTCAAGCTTGTGAACACTCAAAAAAATTTTTAGTTTGCCTTCATTCCCATGCACATGCAACAGAGATGACACAAGATTAAAGACATCCACGATTACACTAGATAGAAAGTGGATCCTACAACAAACTAAAATTGCAAGAAACAAATGACAAGACAAAAGCAATAAAACTAAAAATAGAGAAAATAAAGATAGAACTGTTCCAACTACCCCCCCTAAGCTTGAATTCAACTATGGCCTCATAGTCAAAAACAAACTCAAAGGTTGGAACAGTGATACCGGTTTACTCTTGTGGTGGAGGCGGGTACTGCGGAGCCATAGGGTCCCAAGAAGGATACTCCGCCTGGAAGCTTGGATCAAACTGGGCCCTGGGTGGAGGTTGTGGATAACCTCCAAAATAATTTTGGCTCCAATAGTGGTCGTAGAAGGGCTCATGCTGCATCTCCATCCGATACAACCGATCATGTATCTGTTGTTGGTTGTTGAGGAGAAGACGCTCGTTCTCGAACATCGCCCTTTGGTTGTCCAGAATCCGGTTCGTAGTGTCTTGAATACCGGTATACATTGTCATGTGCTGCTCCTACGTTTGTTGGATGTCTTGCAACATAGTGTACATGCCCTGCATAGAATAGGCATCCTCGCTTGGCTGCGAGGGCGGTGGTGGTGGCGGCGTAGGCTGTGATGATGAAGATGCACCCGGATGCATCTGAGGACGCTTCCGTGGTGCCACTCGTGCCCGAAGAGGTGTAAATGCCTCCTCCTCCTCCTCAGCCCCGTCGTCATTCCCGTTGTCACCACCGTCGTTGTCGCCTTCTTCATCAGAGTCAGTGATGGCTATGATTGGCCACTAGAAGTGTTGCGCCCCTTCGATGTTGAAGACCGGATCAGGCAACGAGCACTCCTGATAGGCATGGTTGACGTGGCAATGTGCATATGCCAAACCATCACGAAGAAGTAGGTGATTGGACCGGTGCAAATGTTGCAAGTTCACCTTGCTCCTAGTAGATAGAGGAGTGAGGGTCTGGAAATTCAAGCCGAGGTATGAAGCCATCTTGGTGATGAGCCCGCCGAAGTGAATCGGCGCTTTCCTCATACTCCTCTTCACTGCCAATACTCTCTACAGAAAGACGACACCCCAATTGCACTCTTGACGCTTCAAGAGCTTATACAGAAAGAATAAGTCTGTCTCCTGAAACTTGTTGAGGGCCAAGTCACCCCAAGAAAATAGCATCGAACTAAGCATCCGGCGCAGTATCCGGACGAATGGGTGCTCGAAGTCAGCTACCGCAGCATTATGGTAGCTAACAGACTTCCCCGACGACATCGTAACCAGCTCGGCGAAGATGACGTCGTAGTCGGTGCGGTTGATCGGGCACCAGTAGTCATTTGACGAGTGGTTCCTGTTAAATATCTTGTTGAATTGTCAGAGTGTGAGGGTATAGTCGATGTTGAACAGCCGAAACGACACCCGGCCTTTGATCCACTCACGGTCGGTGGCAATAACGTCGTTGGGCACGACGCAGACGTCCAGCGACACCATGAACTCTGCCACCAACTCCTTGTACGTGGGCCAGTCGCCGAAGAACGGCTAACCATCTGAATGAAATTCCATCTTGTCAGGTCTTCGGTTTGTGTGGTGCGCCTGTCCTTTCATAACGTAGGCCAAGTTAGCCTCGAACCCTAAGTCACGGATTATGTCCCGTTCGACATAACGGGTTGGCTCTATCTTCCTCTTTAAGATCTCCTCATAGATCTTCTTCACCTCCATGGATGGATGAATCAGCCGCGGGCGTGAAACCGATGCGGGAGGAGGTGGCACGAACTCCAAGATATCTGCCGGGTTCGCACATGAAGATGACGCTCCAGCTACGTGCACCATGCTTGCGAGAGAAAGAGGATTAGAAAGGAGCTCAGTGAAGATTGGAGAATCGAATCTCCGCTCGATGAAGAACTTGCTCGTTGTTGCTCGTCGACGGGCTTACACAGCTCTGGAACTCACTCGGCACAAGTGGAGAAAGATTGCACTGAAGGTGTGATGTCATCTGACGCAACTACTCCCCATATATAGCTGTGGCCGGCGCTACTGTCTACCCATCGATACTATCGACGCGTGTCGATGGTATCGACTCAGGTAGCACGATCTGTACCTCCGCTAGTATCGACGATCGTCGATGGTTGGATCTACATGGCCCGGATTGCTGACGCGTCGATACTATCGATGCGGGTCAATAGTATCGACTCATCCCCCGGATCGACTTCTTTGTTTGCTGTGATGCCGATGATCTTTCTCATGAATCGTTGACGTGGTGCGTCGATACTATCGACGCAAGTCGATAGTATCGACTCTCTGATTAGGGAAACTCCTCGCGAGGCCCGGCCGCCACCATCTTCACATGAAATTGTTGATACCATCGACACGCCCGTCGATGGTATTGACTTTCCTGAGTCGATTTCTTCTGTAAATATCCAGAGATCTCGATGGTATTGACTGGCCTCTCGATACCATCGACCTTGTCTTTGCGATCTGCCTGTAGGTATGTCGATACCATCGACGAGTCCGTCGATCGTATCGACGCAGTCCGATTTCTGCAGTCATCAACCTATACCATGGTCGATACCATCGACACAGGGGTCGATGGTATCGACTCTGCCTCAGCCCCGCACATATAGCAAACGATCACGGTATCTTTTTTACACTAAAAACTAAGTAAAAACAAATTAAACTACGAATGTAAATGAACTAATCTAAAATACCAATGGTTGGGTTGCCTCCCAACAAGAGCCCTTATTTAACGTCTTAGGTTAGACGACTTGAGGCTTTTCATGCATCCGAAAGTGAAATGAGTTTGACCTCATTCACCTTCTTCATGTAATCTTCACCAAAATATAGCTTCAACCTCTGTCCATTCACCAAAAATGTCATCTCACCATCGCGCACCAAGATTGCGCCATGTGGTTTGACCTCTTCCACCGTGAATGGCCCACTCCATCGGGATTTAAGCTTCCCGGGATGCAACTTTAGCCTTGAATTAAATAGCAACACACGATCTCCCTTTTTGAAGGTTTGCATCTGAATGTGGCGATCGTGGATCAACTTAGTGCGCTCCTTGTATATCCGAGAGTTCTCATATGCAGTCATGCGCAGCTCATCCAATTCATTTAATTCAAGCAATCTCTTTTTTCCCCGCCTCATCATAGCTCAAATTGAGCTTTCTTAGCACCCAATGTGCTCTATGTTCTAACTCCACCGGTAAGTGACAAGCTCGGCCGTACGCCAACCTAAAAGGCATGGTGCCTATAGGTGTCTTGTATGCCGTCCTGTATGCCCACAATGCATCCGGTAGTAAGACACTCCGGTTCTTCCTCGTGGAAGCCACCGTACGCTCCAAAATCTTCTTAATTTCGTGATTGGAGACCTCCACCTGTCCTTGAGTCTGCGGGTGATATGGGGTACCTATGTTGTGTTTGACCCCATATTTCTTCAACAATGTCGAGAACTTCTGATTCCTAAAATGCATACCCCCATCACTGATGATCATTCGGGGCACTCCAAACCTGTAGAAAATGTTTTCTTTCATGAACCTGCACACTACAGTGGAATCGTTAGTCCTTGTGGGTATTGCTTCTACCCACTTCGACACGTAATCAACTACTAAAAGAATATATAAATTTGAATTTGAGGACACAAAGGGTCCCATGAAATCTATGCCCCACAGATCAAATACCTCCACTTCTTGGAACACATTTAGGGGCATCTCCTGTCTCTTTGAAATATTACCTGCTCGTTGGCAGGAATCACATTGCCTTACAAACTCGTAGGCGTCTCAGAACAAGGTTGGCCAATAAAGGCCACTCTCCAGAACTTTAGATGCCGTATGAGAGCTCGCATGGTGTCCTCCCGTAGGTAGTGCATGGCAATGATGGAGAACGCTCTCGTACTCCACCTCAGGCACACACCTGCATAGGATACCATCCCTTCATTGATTAAGAAGAATCGGGTCATCCCAAAAATAATATCGTAAAGAATGGAAAAATATTTTCTTCTCTTGATATGACCAATCTTCTGGGATGATCCTGCAAGCCAAATAATTCACAATATCAGTGAACCAAGGGTCTTTAGAATTAACTTTCAAAATATGTTCATCCGGAAATGTCTCGGTTATGGGTATATGTAAATCTTTTTCATCCACCCTCTCTAACCTAGACAGATGATCCACCACAACATTTTCAATCCAAGCTTTATCCTTGATTTCGATGTCAAATTCTTGTAAGAGAAAAATCCACCTAATTAATCTAGGCTTTGCGTCTTTTTTCTCCATTAAATATTTAATTGCGGCATGGTCAGTCCAAACGACTACTTTAGATCCAACTAAATATTGCTGAAATTTTTCAAAAGAGAAAACAACGACGAGTAATTCTTTTTCAGTAGTTGTATAATTTAATTGGGCATCATTCAAAGTCTTTGAAGTGTAGAAAATCACGGCGGGTTTATTGTCCACCCGCTACCCCAACACGGCTCCTACCACATAATCAGAAGCGTCACACATGAGTTCGAACGGTTTAGTCCAATCCGGCGTTTGAACAATCGGCGCAGAAATCAGTTTCTCCTTCAACACGTTGAACGCATGTAGACATTTGTCATTGAAATCAAATACAACGTCTTTCTCAAGCAGTTCGGATAGAGGTTTCACAATTTTTGAAAAATCTTTTATAAACCGACGACAAAATCCGACATGTCCCAAGAAACTCGTTACCCCTTTAACAGAATTTGGTGGGGGCAATTTGGAAATAACTTCAATTTTTACCGGATCCACCTCTAAACCTTTGCTAGACACCTTGTGTCCTAGCACTATCCCCTCAGTCACCATCATGTGACATTTTTCCCAGTTCAGGACCAAATGTGTGTCCTCGCAGTGTTGTAAAACTTTGTCCAGATTATAGAGACATTCATCAAACGATGCACCATACACCGAAAAGTCATCCATAAAAACTTCAAGACAGCGTTCTACCATATCAGAAAAAATGGCGAGCATACAACGCTGAAAAGTCACTGGTGCATTGCATAATCCAAAGGGCATGCGACGATACGCAAAAGTTCCATAGGGACAAGTGAAAGTAGATTTCTCTTGGTCCTTAGGATCGATTGAAATCTGATTGTATCCCGAATACCCGTCTAGAAAACAGAATTGAGATCGACCGGCTAAGCGCTCTAGAATTTGATCAATAAATGGTAGAGGAAAGTGATCCTTCAACGTAGCGGCATTAAGACAACGGTAATCAATACAAACTCGCCACCCGGTTACCAAATGGGTGGTGACAGGTTCATTCAAACTATTATGAGTGACAGTAATACCCGCCTTTTTAGGGACTACCTGTGTGGGACTCACCCATGTCGAGTCTGATATTGCGTAAATGATACCTGCAGCAAGAAGTTTAATAACCTCCTTCTTCACAACCTCCATCATGCTTGGATTGAGACGTCGTTGAGGTTGGATCATGGGCTTGGCTCCCTCCTCGAGCCGAATCTTATGCTGACACAATGTAGGGGAAATCCCCTTGATATCTGCAATGGACCACCCAAAAGCTCCCCGGTGGTTCTTAAACACTATCAACAATTGTTCCTCCTCATCCACACTCAAATAAGCAGAAATGATCACAGGTAACTTGTCTTCCTCAGCTAGAAAAACATATTTGAGATGCGGTGGCAGCGGCTTTAATTCTAACTCCTCCGGGCTGATCAGAGATGATTGAAGCGGCGGGGGATGTTCACCTAAATCTTCATGATACCTCACATAGAAACATGGAAGCATCTGAAGCATCTTGGCACACTCCTTGAGTGATTTTCTTCTCATCCAATCATGAGTGATGTTAACTAAACAAGCCTGCAATGATAATTCCAGATATGCATCAGAAACTGAATTTTCTATAGCATCATCCTCCATAGAGGGAGGAATATCCTCATTCTCATCATTCGGGAATCCTACAACCTTGCAAAGGGAAACTACTTTGGTTTGCTCCATGATGTCTACAGCCAAAGTCCCTTTGTCCATCTTGGTCATTACATGAGCCATATCTAGAAATGGCTTCCCTAGACAAAGTGAGATAGTATTATCAAAATGTTTTAACATGTGGCATTGTTCCTTGGATTTCGGTGAAGTGACGTTGGAAGGCATGACCATCTCAAATCGGTCATCGGCTATACCCAAGGTCAACCGGCCTCTCCCCATCTCGAGTATCATGTCAGCTGTATCTTGGAATGGTCTTCCGAGTAGTATCTCATTGCCATGCTCGTCTTGCATCTCCATGATGACAAAATCTGTAGGAAAAACAAATCTATCCACTTTCACAAGCACATCTTCACAAATCCCATATGGTTTCACTACAGAGTTATCCGCCAATTGAATTTTCATGTTACTTGGCCTTGACTCCTTGAATTCCAACTTTTTGAATGTAGAAAGGGGCATTAGATTGATGCTTGCTCCCAAGTCACATAATGCTTCACCAAATTTGACTTTCTCGATATAGCACGAAATGTTGAAACAACCCGGATCTTGCCTCTTCGATGGTAATGTGCCCATGATGAAGGCACTCACCTGCTCTTTAAGCACAACTACTTCCGTGTCCGGAATTTTTCTCTTCTTCGTGATGATGTCTTTCAGAAATTTTCCATAAGATGGAATTTGCTCAATAGCTTCCAATAGAGGGATGTTTACTGAAAGTTTCCTAAAACTGTCCAAGAACTTTTTGAATTGATCATCTACCTTCCTTGCCTTAGCACTGTTCGGATAAGGGATCGGTACCGCCTGTGCCCTTTGATGCGGTGGCACATAGGGTGTCTTTTTCTGAGGTCCCTCCTCCTCTACAATAGGGTCTTCCGTAGCCTCCACAACTGTGTCATCGATTGGTTCTGTGACCGGTGTGGGCAGCTCCCTTGTGGCTTTATCTTCTTTTTCATCTTGGGGTTTGCTTGCTTCCTCGGCCCTGGGATTTAACAATTTCTTGCCACTTCTTAGCAAGATGGCCTTAGCTTGTTGGTTCCCTCCTAGAACATTAGTATTTCCCGGGAAACCTGGATGTGTCGGCTTCTTCAAACTAGCTATCTCTACAGCCATCTGTGCCATAGATGTCTCTATTGTCCTCATTTGAGCCCCATGGCTCTGTAGTGTCTACCCGAATTGGTTCATGAACTCCCCTTGTTGCTTTATTTGCTGGCCGAAAGTAGCCATGAGTTCTTGCTTTTGCTTTATAACTTGATTGAGCAGCTCTGTGCTCTTATCCTCTGCAGCTGGCTGGGGTTTAGCATCCGGATCCTACAAGAAGTTGTTTGGATCCTTCCAGGAGAACTTCTTGTCTTTTCTCCATGCGTAGTCGTTGTTCCTGTAACCTGGCTGCTGCCTCATGAATTTCACTTGAGCCTTATCCTCAGACTCAGTATCCTCCTTAGCAAGCAATTTCTTTGCGAGAAGATCCATCTTCTCAGTCAGCTCCTTTATTGCTTTGGATTCTCCCACAACTCACACCTGCTCCATGACGCCTTTTTCGCCCCATGATTGTTTCTTTGCCATGTTCTTTAAGATCTCCTAGCATCTAGTGTCTGTGTTATTCAAGAAGAATCCAGAACCGGCTGAATCTAGGTTGCTTCTATCATGCTCGGAGAGAGCAAAATAGAAGATCTTGACTTGGGTCTCCTTATCCAGCCCATGATGTGGGCATCGCCTGAGCATTATCTGAAACCTTTCCCAGGTCTCAAAATAGGTTTCTCCTTCTTGTTGGGTGAAGTTATGGATCTTTCTTATCATGTCATTGGTCTTCTTGAGCGGAAAGAACCTCTCGAAGAAGACCTCCACCATGTGGTCCCACGACTCCACATATTCATCATCTAAATTATGTAGCCATTCACACGCAATTCCCGCTAGTGAACTCGGGAAGAGCTTCAAGTAAAGCACGTGTTGTGGAAATCTGTCGATTTTGACCATGTCACAATTCTCCACAAACTGACTTATGTGAGCAACGGGGTCTTCATTTTTTAGCCCATGGAAGGCATTATACTTCACCAAGTTGATCAAAGCTGGATCAATCTTGTAGGTTGGAATATTCAGCGCTTGCTTCTTTATAGGCCCCTTAGAAGCGGACGAGGAAGAAGCCTTGATCTTCTCCCATATTGTCTGTGGCTCGTCCATCTCTTCTTGTTCGTGTTCAGAAAGTATATCCTCCAGCTCGTCTTGATTATAATCGCCCTCGTCTTCTGGTCCCGATAGCGGAACCTCTGGTGCTCTACCTACGTAGTCAGTTTTACGCGTCTTTACCATGCACAGTACCTGAAAATAGAAAAATTAAATTTAGTACAGTGCTTGATGACTGCAAATATTGAGAAAATAGATTACGAATTTTTAAAATGATAAAAAAATAAAAATATGGCCTAGAGTGGCCGCTCACAGCACTAGAAGTGCCAACAAATTGCCGTATCCCCGACAACGGTGCCAAAAACTTGACCCAAATTTACCTTGTGTAGAAACGCAAGTGAACGCGTCGAGTAGTACAGGCCTTTGTGAGGCCCGAGTCGAACTCAGGGATATGTGCAATCGTCGGGGACTCCTACTAACTACTCGCGATCAGCTAAGCCGATTAAAAAGTTGAGAGTTATTGTGGAAATTAAAAGAAAATAAAAACAAAACAAAACAAGCAATCGATTAAATGTTGGTTTAATCAATTCAAAACGAGATCTTTAGGATTGTGGTTTCACCGCGGGTTTTCATTGTATTAAATTCTATATAGCTACTCAATTTTATCTCTCTATCCGGGTAGTGGCCTGAAATCAGAATTGCCCACTGTCGTGGTACAATTCACTACCTATGTCTAGGTCGGTTCCACCGTCGTAGTAACATATACCCTAAACTAGGTGCATTATAAATGACCTCTCGATATCCACCATTAATCTTACACCGTCTTGTTCAAGGGATTTGTCAATTAATGTAAATTTCGTCTCTTTTCAACCGTTAATTCTTCTTTCAAAGCAATTAAGGGCATTATGTTATTATTATGGTGATCAAGCATAACAATATATTGGAGAACACGAAATTATACCACGGATTTAAGAGATAATATATGAATTATTATTATAAAATCGTCATACAATGAATCCCCGGGCTACTCCCGATCTTAATGATTAAGGGGATTAGCCCCGCATGTTCATCTCAAAGTACAATGTAGTAGAGAAAAGGGGAAACATGAGAAAAACGAAATTTGAGTGGTGAAACCCCTGAACGGAGAAGGTCCAATCGATCCTTGGCGTGGAATCCGCGTTCTGTCGCCTTTCGGTGCTAGAATTCGTCTTCTTCAGCGTCCGGATCAGCTGGGGCGTGCTCTCGTACTCCGTTCTTCTCTCCTTGCTCTCCGGGATGTGTGTAGCGGCTAATGACGTGACTCCCCAGTCAAGGGCGCCGTCATTAGGTATATCTCCCTAATTAGGTCGATGATTAACCACAGTCGTCCGATTGAGATCATTTTGAGTCAAACTCATATCTGACGGTGTCGATACCATCGACGCGGGTCGATGGTATCGACCTAGCGTGATAGCGGCAACCCTTTTTTACTTTCGTCTGAGCGCCTGATGTCATCTCGATACCATCGACGCGGGCGATGGTATTGACAACCCTGTAGCGATGGTTTTGTCATTTTGTGTCGTTGTAGCTCCTCCCGTCGATAGTATCGACAATCGTGTCGATAGTATCGACTCCTTCCTCACCAGTAGCCTGATGATATCTCGATACCATCGACATCCCCATCGATGGTATCGATCTTGTTCTGGTCCTTGCGGCTGGCAACCTGTGGTCCGGTCGATGGTATCGACCACCGTCGATGGTATCGACGAAAGCAGATACTTGTTTTTCCTGAAATTAACACACGGAACTACATAAATCCACACAAAATATATTTTTTCGATAATTAATACTAAGAAATGCTTAAATAAAGGGAATTTGACATAAAGAAGTAGCATAGACCAAAATGAATGAATTATGCAACATTAACCATGAAAATGACTAATAAATGCATAAAACACATATCAAACAAGTCTATAAATGCGACTCAAAATCATCGCATCAGAGACCCAAGCCCATTCAGTTTTAATACTTTCTTGCTTAAATGGTTTCAAGGACAATGTGCCCAAACAGTTTCAAACCATTTGAATGTTGAAAGACCAAGACCGTTTAGGGTCTAAGTAATCAAAACTGTCTGAGGTTCAACATGGTTAATCCATTTTGGATATTTAATGTAATTGAAGATTTAATTGGTCAATCCAATTGGATACCTCATGTAATTAAAGGTTCAATTAATCAAATCTTCTGGACATCCTAGAAGAGGATGAAAGAGAGAGATGTATACATGAAAAATAATCATGTAGCAATCAAGCCTAACACATTCAAAATGAGTGAGGTATACATTTAGGGTATGATCCTTGAGGAAGAGATCATAAAACCCTAATTGAGTTAATTGATAAACTCAAACCCTAATTTAGGGCAATTCTGAGTGAAACCCTAATCTAGGAAGATAATGTGATATGAATTCAGAGTAATGACATGAATAACCATAATTCAGGGTAATTTAATGTAAAACCCTAATTGGGATGAATAGTAAACCCTAATTATGGGTTATTGACTATAAACCCTAATCTAGGGTAAATTGATGGGAATAGTAAACCCTAATTTCTAAATAGGGTGAAGGTGTGTGAAACCCTAATATTGGACAATGAAGAGATGAATCATTGGTCCTAATTGAACAAAAGGGGATGAGTAACCCTAATTTAAATAAAATGGGAAACCCTAACCCTGGTAAGGGAATAATGGTGTTCCTCTGGAATAGCATGGAACTGGAATATGATTGATATATCTATTAACATATGTGCTAACCATGCAGGTATCATGAGATGATGAATATAGCCAGGTATGAGCTATGATGCTTTATTTATTGAAATTGTTTATTGGGCCTTGTGTGGCATAATATGCCTTGTTACTTAGTAAGAGGTAACAAGAGAGTTAATGGGCCTCAAGTGCCACATGTGAGGCTTGTGTAGCAAGTTTCATGTATACCTTGGTTAGATGACCTGAAGGTGATGGTTACCTGAAAAAGTGGTAACAGTGCTCAGTGAGGAGATAGACAGGGCAATGTTTGGAGGGCCGTGGAAACTATTTGGGAAAAACGTGATGGTCTGGGAATGGAACAAGAACTTTACCCCTACTGAAGAGTACCCGAAACACATGGTTACATGGGTTCGTATTTTAAATCTACCGTTGCACCTTTACGTGCCCACCATGTTTGAGTTCCTTAGCCTGGCTTTAGGTAAGCTGGTAAAAGTCGATGAGCACACGTTGAAGAGAACCATAAGTCGTTTTGCTAGGCTTGCTGTACGCGTCAGTACTGTTAATCCTTTCATGCCTTCTATCTTAATTAATGGGGTAGAATTCGAAGTTGAATATGAAGGCTTTCCATGGATGTGCCTTGCATGTGGAGAAGAAGGTCACATCTCCAAACACTGCCGCAATCCTAAACAAGGTAATGGAGCAAAGAAACAGACACCTAAGGATCATGCGCCAACAAACAACCAGGAGGAAGAGCCAAGTGCTCAACTGTCGGATACATGGAAACCCAAAAGAAGCGTAGTGGCAACCGAAGACGCAAAGCTACCCATGCTGAGAAACCCCCGGACCAGCCCCAGGGGAACAGATTTAACTCTCTTTATGATGTGGAAGATATGGAAGATGATACTCTGGAAGTTACTGAGTAAACCCAATCTAAAGATAACCAAAGGCAACAAGGCGACACAAGAGGAGCTAAGGTGTGGAAGGCAAAAAACAAGGCATCCAAGGCACATGAGAAGTCTAACGAAGGTCAGGTGCTTGATTCTACGAACACTGTAAAGTCTATAGCCTCTCCTACCAACTCTACGGTGTGTTCTGAATCTCATACGATCTCCAACCTAGCAGTTGATGAAATCATCATGGGCATTCATGTAAGTGCTGAAGGCATCCCTACTACTGCCACTAACACCCCCGTGACGTCGTTGGACACCTCCCTAAACCCAACCAGTCCCACCCCTCCGGATGGAATGGGTCCGAAGCCTGATGCTAGATACTCGCTAGACAGGAGCTTAAGAGGTAATGGGTCCACGATAAAAAGAAAGGATAACAAAAGGCTCCCCTCCCAGACGGATCAAAGGCACAGGAGCTCGAGACTCGCTGACAGTGGTAGAAGCCACAACGCGGCCTCTGTCGAAGATTTAGCTGAGAATGAAGTACAGTGCGTGGAAGACACGGCTATTAAGGAGAACAGTTGCCTTGACTCTTGCTGAGTTTCCTTCCTTCGCGCTGCCTACCTACTCATTCATGATTGACACCATTTGCTGGAACGTAAGAGGTATTGGTAATGACGACACTTGCACTATACTCAAGGAAATCATTAGAGAACGCAAACCCTCCATTGTTGGCATTCTCGAGCCGAGAATCAGTGCCTCCCAAGCCACTCGCACTATCAAACTGCTTGATTTCAGCAACTCTCACCGGGTGGAGGCTCGCGGGTTCTCTGGGGGTATCTGGGTCTGCTGGATTCAACACATTTGTAGCGTTGAAATCCTTTGTAGCCATCGCCAGTTCATCAGCTGCAAAGTTAACAATACGGTGATCATTACTTTCGTCTACGCCAGTGTTCACCTCAGCCTGAAGAAGATTCTCTGGAAAAGACTTGCCGAACTTCACCACAGTTACAATGATCCTTGGGACGTGCTCGGTGATTTCAACTCAATGACTAACCCTTCTGAGAAATTTGGCAGTAATCGCTTTGTTGAATCCGAAGCCAATCTCTTCTGCGATGCACTCACAGAGGCTGGGCTGACTGACATCGGGTTCACTGGGATGAGTTACACGTATAAGCATGGCAAGCTATACGAAAGGCTGGACCGGGCTGTTGCTAATGACCTCTTCATCCATAAATGGGGTAATGTCTCGCTAGAGCATCTCCCGAGATTATCTTCTGACCACTGCCCTATCCTTCTCAAAATGAACACCAGTAAGAAGATCAAGGCCAAATTCATGACCAGAGATTCATGGAATGACGATGCTAGCTTCTCCAAACTGATCAGTGACAATTGGAATCAGGACAAGGACTTCTGCTCCAGCTTTAAGGCCATTAGATCCAAAATTAGCTGCTGGAGCAAGGAGAAATACTTACAGCATAACTCCCAAAAGAACTGACTGATGAGGAACACTACAACCCTTCAACGCAACCTTACTGATTGCTATGATATCACCACTGACAACCTTTGCTTAAAAATGGAGGGGGAACTTCTCTCACTGCTGAAAAAAGAAGAAGCCGATCTAAAGCAGCGGGCTCATATCAACTGGCTTAAAAATGGAGACTCTTGTACGAAATTCTATCACGCTTGGATCAATTAGAGGAAAAGAAAGAACACGGTTCTCACGCTCAAAGGGCCCGACAACAACTGGATTACTGACCCGGCCGAATTGCAAGCGTTGGTCTGCAATCATTTCAAGCTTATCCTATCCAAACCCGACACTGCCGGCCAGAGGGTCCCTCCTGTGATCCCGGGCAGATACACTAGGCCTACCTGTTCCCAATCAAGGCTGCTAGCTTGTAAGCCAACGGAAATGGAAATCTACAGCTCGCTGATGAGGATGGACCCGACCAAAGATGCGGGGTCGGACGGCATCAACAGTGGGTTCATCCAAAAGAACTGGGATGTCATGAAGAACTCTGTCACTAGAACTGTTACCCAGGCAATCGCCGGTATGCCTCTTGAGGATGATTTATGTAATGCAGCTATTGTTCTTATTCCCAAAATTTCACATCCGGAAAGATGTGAGCACTTCCGGCCCATCTCTTTGAACAACATTTTGTTGAAGCTAGCGGCGAGGATTGTCGTCGACAGGCTCAAGCCCCATATCGCTGGATGGATCTCCCTCGAGCAAAGCAGTTTTGTCCCTGGACGCAGAATCACTGATAGCATTTCTGTGGTTCAAGAACTCATCAAAAGAATGAAACCAAAATCCATCCCTCCCGCTATGGCGATCAAAGTGGACCTCACTAAGGCATTTGACCAAATGGATTGGTCTTTCATTAATGACACTATCCAGAGGACCGGCATCTCAACTAATCTAAGAGAATTCATCATGCATTCCATTACCACCGGTCATAGCTCTGTCATATGGAACGGTGTTGCGGCTGAGCCTTTCAAAGCCAGTAGGGGCCTCAGACAAGGCGACCCCTTGTCCCCCTACATCTTCGTCCTATGCCTGGAAAGGTTGAGCCAAATGATACATGAAAGCGTCAACAAGGGTGATTGGAAACAACTCAAAATGAATCGGGTCGGGCCTAGGATTGCTCACGTCTGCTTCGCAGATGACTTAATTATGTTCGCTGAAGCAAGTGTTATCCAAATCAAGAACATTATGAAATGCTTCAACAACTTTGGTGCGGCTTCTGGGCAATCCATTTCGGTGTCCAAGACTCGCATCTTCTTCTCCTCTTCTGTCAGCCAGCATGTTATAAATAAGACTGGCAGGCTCAGTGGCTTCCAGATTACTTCGGATCTGGGTACTTATCTCGGTATTCCCGTGGTTCATAACCGGATCAATAAAACTACTTACAGTTCTATCCTTGATAAGGTGAACGCCCGGGTGAATTCTTGGTCCTCCAAATGCCTATCCAGAGCGGGTAGGGTTTGTCTTGCCAGGTCAACCCTCACGGCTCTGCCTTCTTATATTATGAAAACGGCTAAGCTGCCGATGAAGTTGTGTGATCAGATAGACAGCAGTGTGAGGAAATTCATTTGGGGCGGGGGGCACAATGCTAGACCGATCTCCATGGTCAGTTGGAAGAAACTGACCGGTCCTAAGGCTTCTGCTGGCCTCGACATTAAGTCCATGCGTCATTGGAACCAGGCTCTCACACTCAAGAATACTTGGGATCTGGCCACGAACAGGAGCTTGATTTGGTGCAACGGACTGAAGCAACGTTTCAATATTCATGATAAAAAAATCAAGACAAACATGTCCCGTATGGCCATTGAGGCGTTCAGAAACAAAGACTTCATTACCTCAAACTCCAAAATGATTCATGTAAACGGGCTTAGCATCAACTTCTGGACGGACCGATGGACTAATCAAGATGCTCCTCTTAAAGACTTGGCTATACAAGACATACCCCAGGAGCTATTAGACCTAAAGGTCGGCTGTGTTGTCAACGACAATGGTAATTGGGATCGGGAATTCCTCTCTAGCTGGTTACCGCAGTCGGCTGTGGATGATATCTTGCAAATGCCCACCCCCTTTGCAACCATTGCTCAGGACACCCGAGTGTGGATGCACACAGACACGGGGGTTTTCACTACGAAGTCCGCTTACTTTCTGTGTAGGCCGCCACAGACACAGACTGTGCAAAGAAACTGGGATAACATCTGGAAGATGGAGGTCTCCCCTACAGTCAAACTTTTCCTATGGTGTTTGGGGCACGATGCCATTCTTACTAATGCAAGGAGGTTCACTAGGAATATGACCACAGACAACCTGTGCCCCAGATGCCATCTTAAGAGTGAAACCATGCTCCACGCCCTCAGGGATTGTGGTCTGAGTAGGAGGATCTGGTTGAAGTTATTAGGCAACAACTCCGACGTTGAGTTCTGGAATGAGGATGATGGAATCACGTGGTTATTTAAATGTACTGAAAACAACAACCACTTTGGCAAGCTCTTTGCGGTTACTTGTCAGGCTATTTGGAAAAGCATAAATGATGAAGTCTTTAATAACATCCAGGGTTCCTTCGAGAGAATCATAATCACATCGCTCACCAGTTCAAGACGAATGAAATCGCCTTCAGCAATTCTACGAGTGATAAGAAAATAAATGGGGTGGGCGGCACTAATGCTTCCGTCTGGTATCCTTGCGAGCCGGGGCAACTCAAGATCAACACGGACGCTGTGATGGGCAACACCAAGGCTGTTGTGGCATGTGTTGTTCGGAACCATCGTAGAATATGGATGGGGGGGTCCAGCGAAACTATCCAAACTAATAAGGTCATCCATGCGGAACTCTTAGGCATTCTCAAAGCTATGGAATTCGCTATAACCAGATTCAAGGTGCCCATCGTCTTTGAGAGTGATAGTCTCATCGTAGCTCAGGTTCTGAACGACACTGTGACGTCTCTCCCTCGTTATGCTAACTTGACTGCCAGGATCATTAAACTTCTCAAAGAACACAACTTCATCATTAAGCATGGCAGGAGAAAGGGCAATGTTGCTGCGGACATGCTCGCTAAATTGCATCTCAAAAACAATGTAGGTAGTTCTACCTACGACAGGCCTCCGGCTCCTGTGAGTCCCATTATCACCAGGGAGGCTCGTTATTGTAATGGTAGTAGTACTACCATGTTTATTCCCATTATTAGTGCATGTAATCCTAATTCTATTTCGCTTGTAGGGGGAAGGCAAGATGACTAAATAGCTTCCCGACTTCTCTAAAAAAAAGGGTTTGAATACCCAGAACCATATGTTTATGGCATTGAATTTGAAATGATGGATTGAAATCCCAATGTCTTTTAAAGACTGAGAAATAACTAATGAAAATAGTACATGTTTCTTTATAGCATTTTATCCTAATAAGTTATGTTTGAAAACTTGATTGATGCTAAAAGAATATGATAATGTACTTAAATAATTAAGAGAAATATATGCATGTAGTGCTCTGACCATAGATCCATCATCGTCAGTACTTGGTGATGGTGAAATAGGTTTTCCTATGAGATCTCCTGGAGTTCGCATATTTAGAATATGTAGGGGTCAATGGGAAAAAATATCCTTACGTCCTCGTGGGGGAATTGATGGAAGGTAAACATTAAACCTCTCAATCCTTCATTATATGCGTCAGGATGGATGTATCACTAATCTCCCGATGATGTTAATGCTGAATCGATGGAGGTAAACATAAAATCTCTCGATTGCGAAGAGAGTGTATCCGCCGATGTAGCTCTATAGAGAAGATACCACTATACCCTGGCAAGCTATGTAGCAGAGACATAAGATGTCCTGCATGTGATCTCGCACTGACCGAGATGTGGGAAGTCATGGAAGTCGGCTCTTCCACTAACTTTTTATGGTACCGATTTTGACTTCGCAATGGTCAGTTGGAGTATGAGCAGTATACCTCATCTCCTCAGAGCTTAAATATGTCTGAAAAATGTAATCAACCCTGTACCGTATTTGCTTAAGATTGAACTACGAGAACTATTGGTTGATGGTATTTTGCTTAGCATGTCATTGATATATAAATGTTACTTATGATTCTTTAATTCATTATTGAATAAGAGACATGTTGCCTTGTCAAGTTACAACTGAAATACTTGAATAGGAATGTTGCTCTAATCTGTATAGATATTGATTTATCTGCCATTAAAGTATATTATCCCAGTGCTCAGTTTATTTCTATTAAACTGCAATAATAATGTTTTCGGCGGAGAGTTATATCTCTCACTGGGACAATTGTATAATTGTCTCACCCCCGTGGGATGCAACGTTTTTAGGTAGACGCAGACAAAGAGGCAGAAACTCTATAGCAGGGGAAGAGCAGCTACAACAACAACAAGGACAACAGTGATAACCCAGGTGGGGATACTGGCTGTCAGGCCTGTACATATGTCAATAGAGCTCTATGTGTCATCTTTGTACTCTCAGGTCCGAGGAGTTAGTAGATAGTGTTTTTATAAATAGATCTGATATTTTTGGTTTGATGCTTTGAGGATTTTGTTACTTGTGTTGTTTAGCAAAGTAATGATGTATATATATATTCCTCAAGAAGAGATGGTACATGGAATGTACAATATGGACCAGTATGTAAATATAATATTGTGGTTCTTGTTTAAAGAAGTTTTCCTGAGAATGGATCTATGTGTAAAAGTTTTTAATTTTTAGTGATTTTTACTAATCTGCTGCTATCGATACGCTTCCGCATTAGTTAATCTCATTATTTTGGTTAAGACCAGTTTGTACACGACACAAAGAACATATGAAAGAACTTTTCTACTCATAAATGAATGCTTTCCAGATTCTACTTATCCATGTCACCATCCTAATTCATTAATTGTTTCTTGGGAAAATACTATTGACTTAGTCACTTTCACTATGGATGTTTTCATTACTTTTTACAACCAACTTGATGCAATCCTAGCCATCATTGAAGTAGAAGATGACCTAAGACATAAAAACAAAAGGTAGTTGTTTAGGCTATCGATCCTTTGGGTGACATTATTGTCTAGTCCAATCCAACTAAATTACATCATGTTTAACTACTATTCACATGATCCTTTCTTCATGGAAATTTTGCAGTGTTTCTACTACAATTCGAAAATGGAAAATTTGACAATTCAGTATATCAATAAATTTGGCCTCACCTCCATCTAAGAAACTAAAACCACACTTTCCAATTTCCACCCTAATACTATATGCGCAAATAACATAAATGAATGGGTTCAAAATCTTTCAAATGACCTTAGTGGAGGTCTTCTAGCTGGTTGGGACCCAAATATTTTTCAACATGGTCTTCAATTTCAAGGAACCTACTCCATTACCATGAAGTTTCATAATATCTATGACAAAATCCCTATTACACTCATTAGTTTCTATGAGATATTTGGATGCAAAAAATATTCTTATAAGAACTCAATTGATTAGCTATCATGAATTGCCACTCACCATGGATCTTATGTGTACACTTCAACTTTACCACAAAAAAATGGTGAGTGTATCTCTTTGTAAGGCAATAGTATATATCTTGACCAAAATAATTACTCTTTCAACAATTCCATTCTCGATATCCAATCAATTGACCTTTCAGTTATGAACATTAATTCCTAGAATAGAGGTGAACCATGGGTGTGACTTGACTAGTTCCTATTTTCTCAAGAGAGGGAAGCACATTATCCACTTGAATTTGATAAAGTCACATTTTGACATATTTTTTACCACTTCCCTAGCATTCTCAATACTGACTATAGATTGTGGGGACCAAAACAATTCCACTTCAAACGTTTTGTAATTGAAACCCCTCATTCTCCAACCAAATTCTATAAACTTGGATATCTAATAATTTTGATGCATAACTTGTTACCATGTTTACTATACCTTCCAATCTCTTAGATAAAAATTGACTATATGGAACAATGACACTTTTGGTGACATCAACAATAAGATTCATAGTTTAGAGCATAATTGCCTAGAGGATGAGATTTATATCTACACATATACAATGTACATTCTATCCACAAGTTCATAATCATCAGTGTTGGCCTACATGCAAGAAATCCTATGTAAACAAAGGTCAAAAATATTGTGGCTCAAAGAAGGCAAAAAAACACATTTTTTCATAAAATGTGCAACACATGCAAATGTAGTTCACATATTCACAGTAGTTGCATAGACCACATTATGATCACCAATCAACATCACATCATCAAACACTTTTGGTAATACTTCCAATCCCTTTTTAATCATGGTCATTTTTGTTCCAACCATTTCAAATTCAACTGGATGCAATTTAGTCCTATTGAAGTTTTTAATCCAAATGATTCCATTTATCCTTCACTCCTGAAGATATTAAGAATGCTATGTATTTACTGTGTGTTGATAAGTTCCCCAACACCAACAGCTTTAGAATGGATTTCTACCATAACCAATGGGTGAATATCAATAAAATTTCCTTAAACTCCTTAATTTCATCTTTCACCATGATGAAATTACATCTCAAATTAATATTTCCAATCATACTCATATTGCTTTAACAAAAAAAAGTGAATGATCCTACTTATGTCAAGCACTTCCAACCAATTATTCTCATCAATGCTTCATACAAAATCATGTATAAGGTCTTTAGTACTAGACTTATAATTCTAATTATAGATTTTATTAGTCTATAAAAAACCACTTTCACTTAAGATATATGTATTCATGGATCCTACATGCTAAAGACTTTGGTGAAGAATTTGACATATTAACTAGAAATTCATCATAAAGTGCCTTTTTGGTTACAAATTCCCATCATGTTGGATTCAATGGATTCACAGTTGTCTCAGTTCATGTCATATTCCAACCATCACTAATGGATCAACATTTTGATACTTTACAAGTCCATATGGACCAAGAAAAGATAACCCCTTTCCCCTACTTGTTCACTATTTCTATTTCAACCTTCACAAAATAAATTTCAACTGAGATGTAAAAAGAGCCTCATTGATACCATTTTTAATAGATCGAGTAACATTATCCAATATTATAATGATACCATTCTTTTTCTTAAATGTAATTACTATAATGTCATTAACATCATCACAGTTATGGAACTTTTTCCCATCTTTCAGGACTAGGATCAATTTCAACTAGTCCATTGTCTGTTGCTCACACATCTACCTTGAGGATATGGGTTATTGCATGTTCATGTTCAAATGTAAGGACAAAACTTTTCCTATGCATTATCTCAAACTATCCCTCTCACGATTCACACTTCCAACATATGTATGTGTCCAATCATCCAAAATTATCTAAAAAGGCTTTACAGATAAAAATGCTATGCACTTTGTCTTGCTAGTAGACTCACTCTTCTAGTTTTTTCCTCACTCTAACTGTCACTTACTATCCTAGATGTATTTTACTACCCTCTAACTTGATTATACATATTGAGAAAATCTATAAATGGGGGAGACAAAAATGATAAATTCAAACCTCACATTGAAATATTATCTATGAACTAATACGTTCTGAGTGATGAGGAATCATGAACATTAGAACTCACTCGCACTACCTCATTCACAAGATTATTGGTTCACTCTATCACCGGTTACCTTCTAGCTCAAAAGAACATATTATGAAGAAATACTACCATTTCCACAATCCTTGACATACCACGAGATAGACACATATCTCCCCTTTGTGTAAATATCTCAAAAAATCTGTCTGTATCTTTAAAAATAGTATCCATCTTCCTCCCCTATACTTCAGATCCACTCATTTCTAGTCTTCTCCTTAGATAAATGTCTACTCAATCCAAAACTCTAAACTGCATCTTTCAATTCCTAAAACTGATCCAACTCGTCAGTACACACAAAGCTTATATGCTAATATCTTATGTGTGCGATAATTCTCTTAAGAGATGTCTTTCCAACAATCAATTCACCACTACAGATAACCTTTGGTTGTTTCTCACTTCTACTTCCAACTCCACCCAAATTTACTATATTTGGGTTGACTTCTATTCTATTGGCAAATCATACCATTTTTCGTTCATATTTGTTATACCACTTACTTTGACCACACATTTGGCGCATCAAGTGTCTTACCAAATTTAACTTGTCCTTTTTTTATTGGAAATAACAAAATTCCTATTCCTACCAACTACAACACTAGGAGGCTCATGGGCCATATATTTTTCATCTATTTCAATCTAACTTGGATGATTGCACTCATATTTTTTTCACTTGTTCATTCTCTTATTTGATTTTGGATCATTTTTTATTGTAATGAATTTACTACGATTTATATTTATGGACCATCCACCATTTATTTCATGGCCAACTTAGATAAAATTCTCCAAAAAATAAGAATATTGTTGCTTGTGTTATTTTTTTGGCATATTTGAACTGAACATAACCACCACATTTTTATGGCATCTCTCCCACTATTCATATATGTGATAGCATTTTGGTTTTGTGTAACTCCATTTTTTTTCTTTTTCTTTTTTTATGCAAGTTTAATGCTTCATGATCTTGATTAAGGACTTGTGTGTGCTAACCGGATGATTGTTGACGTAGCTTGCAGTGTCCAAATATCATGTGGCCATTTTCTGTGCCCATATGTGTGCCCGTGAGATCTCATCCTTTGACTTGTGGGGCCCATATGGGAGTGTATGTTCAAGATTAAGTAGGCACACTATGTCAGGCATAGAGGATTTGAACCCTACCTCGCAAAGGGTCTTTGGAATTTTTTTCTGAAGTTTTTGAAGATGAGGGTTGAATCAACCTTTCTTACCGTAGTCTTTTTCATTTCCGTTATTTTAAGAGGCTTGTTATAGGGTGCTTCCTTTGTTATCCTTGCTATGAACTCTCATATGTACATTCTTATAGCATCTCCAATTGAACTTTGTTTTCACTCGATTGAAGACAGATTTCACGGATGTGATCTCTGTCATTCATGTTAATTTTAACGAAATCGACTTCTATCAAACAAAAAAAGCCCGGCCATATTTGTACTCCACTCTCCCTTTATCTCTCTCTTCCTTTTCTAGTTTGTAGTTCCCTTCTTATATATACTATCCTCGAAGCCCAAGATAACAGCAGAGAGCTTCCCTCTATCAGCACCTACCGTCATTATTGCTTTGAAGGGGCTAGCAGCAAGCAGAACACTTTCTAGATTCGCCTTCTCATCATGACTTCTGGGGGCGAGCGAGTCTTCAGAATCGGCCCCGTCGGCGCCAGGCCGCCAGCGGCAAGCGGCATAGACAGCTGGGACGACGAGTTCTCCGGTACTCTCCTGCAGATCCTCATAACGCATTTCTCCGACTGCTTCACTTCTATCCAGATCATCTACGAAAATCACGGGTCCATCTCCGTCACCCCGATGCGCGGGCGCATGGGACAGCACATCGAAATCGTCACCTTGGAGCCAGGGGAGCAGCTTGAAGCCGTAGAGGGGCACTACAAAGCCGGTCCTCGCGACGACGAGAGGTATATCACGTCGCTCTCGCTCAGGACGAACAGGGCCAAGTATGGGCCGTTCGGGCCACAGGTAGGACAGACGTTCTCCATTAACTGGAAGTCTGGTCCGGGAACCAGCTTCGCCGGGTTTCACGGGAGGTCCTGCAACAGGTTCTTGCGTGATATTGGCATACATGTCAGGGTCAAATCCGGCTCCTACGCCAAACTCGAACAGTGACGCAGGCATGCGATATTTGCCGGTCCATCGTGTCTAGCCCAGCTTTTCCATTGCTGGGTAGATCTACGATCTTGTGGCTGCAGTAATATATAGAACATGCCGCAGTATGGATGTCTAAAATTGTAGTTAATCGTGTCATAGAACAGCCCACTAGTCTTGCGAGAGTCTTGATTTGGGTGTTTGCCTTCCATGTTTGTTTACAACTAATACTCGGTGTGAAGGTAATAATAGGTTCTGCATTAGATAAGGCTTAGTTTGGTTGGACCGAAAATGAAGGTGATCGGTTGAAACTACTCATTTTTTCGAACTATTTCTGTCTGGTTGCATGCAGTCATAACTCCATGGCGGAAATGAACTCACACCTGCTGATCGTTTCTGTAGAAATTTGAAGAAAACAAACCGCGGCCAAAAAGGACGCGGTTCGTTTTCCTCGTCGAACGCAGCGCTGTGGTAACCACCTATTTCCCTCCCGCCCTCCCTGTTCTTATTCTGCAACACCGGTGACCCTCTCGTTCTTCACATACCTTGTATCCCAGAGCTTGCTGTGAACTGTTTCGGTAACTGCACTCCGTATAATTCTGTCCGCAAAGTACTCTCTACCAAACCAATTACAAATCAAATCGTCCAGTTAGAGTTCTGTTCAACCAAACGAAAAGATCGTGTTCCAACTCCTCAGTTTTGATTTCCCGTTTTCAAACTATTAGTGTGGGTTGGTATTACATCCAAACAAAAAGCAGTTGCAAGATCGACTAAAGTCAAGCCTCAATAACGTCTTGTCTTGATAATTTCGGTGGGTTAATTCGCTTTTCAATTTTTCGTCTCAGAGTATATACTCACAAAATTCACGAGATTTAGACGACATCCACTGTGCCTCGGCTCCTTATATAAGCAATTCAAGTGTATTTAAACTGTGCTAAAATAAACCAATCAAGAAATTGTCCAAGATCATTACTGAAGCGCAATAAAAATATCTTCCAAATATGGAGGCATTGCAAATGATTATAACTCATTCCAGATGTGAGTTCGTAAGCATATGCTAGTTTACAAAGCAAGTTATCAGTGTACATCAGCTTTGGCAAGCACAGCTAGCTAGACTGGGGCTACCGATCATTCAAGTTATTACCAATGCCAATGTATATATATGGTGATTCCAATAGAAACTGATAAATGATGATGCTGGTGACAATCGTGATTGTAGCCTTAATCGGAGAAAATCAATGAAAGAATTTTACTTAAGACCCACGGACAATTATCATTTATGGATTGAATTTTAACAACTACTAAGTACGTTGAATTTCGCCCTGAATAGGTAATTGCAAAGTTCTAGATTTAGGACAGTCTTTCCATCAAGTAAACAGAACATTCAAACTTGTTTAGGATTGCATTCAATAACAGGAAACAAACTTATAAAACAACCATTGGCTTCAAGGAAAAAGCATATGTGAATGATATTATACGTTTTCCCCCTTTTATAATCGTCGATGACTTCAGCCAAAAACAAAATAAAACAAAAAGACTGTTATAGTCGCTGTCGCACAGCTCCAACATCCAGCCGCCGAAATTCTTATCCCCGCATCCCCGCACAAGACACCCCCTCTTCCCTAGAAAAGAAAGAACGAAGAAACACTATCACCACCCATGCCCCACCGACTTTTTTTCTTTCGGTTAGCCCTCCTAAGTTCAGATGTTTTGTCCAATGGAATCAATTCTTGCATCGTATGCCTTCTATCTATCTCACGCTATCTTTTGGGATAAATATTCTCATTTGATTTATCATATTCACTTTGGGCATCGTTATATGGACCCTACCCCTAACACACCTGTTGCAGCTAGGTGAGGGAGGACGATGTAGAGGGAGAGAAAAATATCTAGGACTAAGCATTCGGTTAATTCAGCCAGTTATAATTAATTTGATTCATTATATAGTTAATTTGTAATCGAAGATTTCAATCATCAATCTAATCAAATTAGAGTAGGTTAATTCGGTGACGATTAACTGGTGAATAATTAATTACGTCAGTTAATTTGGTTAACCAGATAAAAATGACATAATAATATTGTTTGATAATATTCATAAAATTTTGAACCATTGTTATATTATTTTAGTATCGTATACAAATATAATACTATATAGATAATAAAAAATTAATTAGCATATAAATGAGGAGGTTTTCTGAAATAAAAGTATGCTTTTATAAGTATATATATGCGTCGGAAATTTTTTAATTACGAATAAATAGTGTCTACTCGATTAATTAGGTTAAAAAATAAAAAAAATATTTTAATAGGAAAATTAACCATTTAACTGATTAACCAAAGTAAATTAACCAAATTGACCGAATGAAACAATTTGTCAAAAAAATAACTATTCACTTATTAATCAAATTTATGCTCACCCCTCAAAACATCTAGTCTTGAGAGGGTATTTTCTCAACATCTTGAAACTGTTTGTTTTATTATACTTTAACTAAGCGGTTGAATGGGCGAGTGAGGGTGTTTTTTGCATTTTTATGTAAATTTCTGCCTAAATAGGAAGACAAGATCAATGTCACCACCTCTGAACTAACCACTACCCAAGCTATATCTCTCTAAATTTAGCTAACCTCAATCCACTCTCTCTTACTCAAAATTT
Organism: Alisma plantago-aquatica; assembly: GCA_963693085.1. Taxonomy (NCBI): domain Eukaryota; kingdom Viridiplantae; phylum Streptophyta; class Magnoliopsida; order Alismatales; family Alismataceae; genus Alisma; species Alisma plantago-aquatica. Next base: position 575,647,930 of record OY856411.1, read on the forward strand.
AGCTCCATCACATTCTTTGAAAAACTCTGATTTTTAGCTCAACATCTACCTTTGATGTGGAAATTGTGGCATTAATAAATTTACTTAGGGAAAAATCCCTACATTTTTACTAAAATAAATGTGTAATACTATCACCCGCAAGTGGACAAGTCTTATGCAGTTTAGTTAAGGATCGAATCCTAAGAAATATCCCTTTGAAGAATCCTACTATTTTTTATCCAGTGGAACTTAAGCCAAAATCTATAACCAAGATCTTGATTGTGTTGAACTAATCTACTCACAAGAAAGATAAAGATAGAAATGATTTGAATGTAGTTTAGTTTATGATAAGCATTGAGGCAAAACTAGGTTTCACCACCACTATTTACACTTAATACCTTGTATGATAACATCATTATTAAAAAATTAAAATATAAATATCCAAGTTTCAATCCTTTTGACTTGAGGATATGGATAAATATCAGTGTAAGATAAATATATTGTTACTTATGTATTATGTATTCAACATCCTAAAAATCATCCGTCTGAAGTTCTCACATCATGTGGTTAACTCAAATTAATCTATAGTTGATTTCAGGATTAGAAGTTCTCTGTGCCTAGAACAATATTGAACATGTTACACAAATGGCTTTTCCATGTAACATACGATAAAGATTAGTTATGAAAAATATTATTTGTGCAAGCAACAATGATGGGAGTACATAAAATATGGGTAGCGGGGCTAGTTCCCGCACCCTGCTAACTACCAAATCCATACAGTGAGATCAATCAACCAAAGAAATAAGAAACATAATCATTTTCATGAATGTTAGAAAGCGACATCATGACATGTTGTGCAATGGGAAATCTTCTTACTTCTTCTTTCTCAGGTATCAACCCAAACTTACAAGAATTGCATAGGTTACAGGACAACATGCATGGAGTCTGAACAAACTACTATCATGGTGGAAGGAGGTTGAATAATGAGGAGATGGATGGTCAATAGAGAGGTATCGAGATTCAACAGATGATAGGCTTGAAATGGTTGTTGAATATTGGTTATGAGTGGATGAGCAGCATGATTGCCTTGCTTTTAGGCCTTGGGTAACAAAGAATACCAAAGAATGGTCATAAGGCTCTGATTGGTTTGTCGTAACTGGTCTGGGAAACTTATGAAATGAAATTTCTTATGTAGTTTTTCATGATTGGTTTAAAGTAATTATTGGAATTTGAGTTCTATAACTTCCGGATGTTACAACCCCAACTTTTGGGTTCATTTGGTGAGAAATGTGATTTCACATATTAAAGATATTTGAAAAAATAATGATATAATTTGGTTCGAATAAATGGATTTTGTTTACAATAGCCTTGATGTTTGAGTTGTGCGCTTTATTGGCTATTGGGCCCAAATAACAAGAAAAATTCAATTAGTGATTGAATAATCGAATATTTAAGAAAAGAAAGATATGGAAACCTCTAGAAGGCAAATCCAAAGAGGGATTTCGTGCCTCTTGGGTTCCTTGGGTTCCAAGGAGTCCAAAGTTGCATAAAGAGTGCAATAAGTAAAGAAAAGATCAATTAAGTATTTCTTTATTAAGAAAGAAATTGAAAATAATGATAAAATGTGGAAAACAAGTGAAAAGAGGTATAATTGAGTTATCCTTTGTGGAATTTCGTATCCCAAGGATTCCTAATGATAAAAGGAATACCAATGAGGGAAATAAAAGAGAAATAAAGGGGAGTACTCAAAAAGGAAATATTTTAATAAGGAATAAACAAGATAATGAAGAATAATGCATATAGATGCATCTAGAAGGATAATAAATATCCTTGGAAAAGAATTTCGAAATAATAGAGTTTCTTGGGGTCCAAGGAGCCCCAATAAAGAGGAAAGAAAGAGAAAATACCAAAATTGCAAAATAAAAGGATAATGTGATGCATTATTAATGAATTTGTGATATTGATAAAAGGGAGTATTTTCTATTAAAAGGAAAACTTAATTTCATGGCTAATGGGTTAAAAGCCAAGAATAAGGAGAATGAGGGAAAGGATTTTCGAATTTCTAAATATCCAAATATTAAAGGATATTAAAAAGAACAAAGAAGAGAGAGAAGATTTTCTTCACAATGAAGGAAGGTGGTTTCCTAATAGGAGAGGACTTGTTTCCTCTTAGATGGGCATCTTAGGGTGAGGATATCCTCCCCTATAAAAGGGGTAGACCCCCTGGTTCGAGTTCCAAGAGAAAACCCACGTCTTCCTCTCTCTTCCCTATCTTCATCTTCCTTGTTTTCATCCTTAAACTCTAACCATGAGAAGCTATGTGATCCTGGGGCAACGAGGAACCCATGTGTGGTTGTGATGGTAGCTGGTCACGAGGCGATGCCAAGGCAAGGTCTAGCCAGAGCTGTAATGCCCGAAGCAGTGCACCATAACAGTAGAACGGCTGCAGAAGGTGGCTGAATCGCAGGTCTACCTAGCCCGTTTCGCACCACCATAGCAGCTGCTCAGGAGCCTTGTAGGTGCGCCTGGGTACGGCGGAGGCAACACTGCCCTCCTTGGTGGTCATCGGGGTCAGGAAGTGAGGAGGGATCACACCCAATTGTGACTAGGGCGTCTGTAACCCGCCGACGCAAGGTTGAAGAAGGGGGGAGGCAGATTGGACAATTCTGCCCCTCTGTGTGATAAAGAACGGATCTTTAAGTCAAGGGAAAAGTGGACTTTTCGTTATGTTTTCCTAACTTGCGAGCTGCATGGCAAGCGTGACGTGGCAACTTATCATTGGCCCAAAGTAAGTAACCTTGCAAATTTGATATCTAATAAACCGTAGCTCGGATAAATATGAATAATATATGTATTTTGATTAGGAGAACGAGAGGAATCCAATAAAAATGATATTAAAGATTGATTCCTTTCCTAATTGCAAAAGGACAATAAGTTGATGAAAAGTGCAATAAAGTTAAGTTAAAAACCCTATTTGTGATTAAAGGTTGAATCTAGTATGCTTAATGAGTGAATTTAAGTAGTAATAACCTGTTGAATAATAATGTTCGATTCGAACCTGGTCTAGATGTGTAATTGCATGATTTAGGGTTTTTACCCCATATGAGAATGATTAAGTACTTAGAAACCCTAATTTAGGGTCAAAGAGGATAAGATCTTATTTAATTTGAAAAATGTGAAAATATGTTATTATATGATGGTTCTAATCTATTTTGAGCATGAACGTCCGTAATTCTGGATAAATAGCCTAAATGTAGTGATTAGGGTTTTCTCATGAATAAAAGGTAGAATTAAGGGCAAATCGAGTTCATATGTTAATTAGACCATAATGAACTTTGAATGGATAATGAATGCGTATAATGATCTTGTCATGGATTAAAAGGATAAAAATAGTAGCTTTAATGAAAAAGAAGCTTAATGGAATTAATTGATGATTAATGTGCCTTTAATATGGAAATAGGGTTATATGTTGTTACGATAACCTTAATGTTGAAGAATAGATGAGATAATTATGGTTTATAAGCAATGATATAAAATTAGGGTTTAAGATAATAAAAGATGAAGTGAAACCCTAATTTCCAAGGAAACCCTAAAAATTGGTATAGAAATCCTAAGGAATATGATGATATTGGATAAATATTAATAAAAGGAAATTGGTATATTTATTTCAGGATTATGTGCATAATTGATTGCTTGATTGGGATTTCTCTGTTCTGGATAATTCTGTCTCAAATATGCAATCAAAGGTATGTGGTTACGCTTATGAATATCTCGATTTAGTTTTTTGAGGTTTACCGAAGTTTTCATCGATGTCATGAATTAATTGTTGGATGATTTTAATTCATGCAAACTATAATGTGGATATGACTATCACATAAGATATGTGCCTACTAGCTCAGCCTCAGGTCCTGATCCCCTCTGTGGCTTAATAGTTGACCTAGGACGTGGCTACCTATGGGGTAGGTCCATCAGGTCATTGGATGACTTAGTACATGACTACCAATGGGGTAGGTCCATCAAGTCACATTGAGTTAGATATTGGGCTACCTTCGAGTAGTGCCATGCGACTTTATTACCCTTTGTATTGGCTACCTGTAAGGTAGGACCATGGGGGTAAGAATATACCTAAAAGAGAGGTAGCATATAAGTCCACTGCAGGGATAGCACAGAGTTAGGGGATAGGTAAGGATTGAGTAGTATGGCCTAAAATGTAATCTTGATTGTTAAATGATTAATTGCATGATTTCGTTGTTACCATAGTTGCACATTATTTGTTTCCCCCACATACCAGCTTCTGCTGACCGACGTTTTGTTTGTCGGCATTTTAGGTACAAGTGAACAGAACAAACAGTAAAGTGGCATATGTGGAATTAAATGAGAATAAAAGTGTAAAGGAGGATTAGTTAGATTAGTATCTGTGTGGATAGAAGTTTAGAAATCCCAGTTTTCAAAAGGTATGCAAAGTTTTTATTTTTACCATATTTCAGTATAGTTGGTAGAATTTAATAATTGTTATTGATTATTTGTCGAACCTTTGATCCGGGTTATTGGTTAACGGCTCTGACCTTTCGGTCTCCCTTAATTGGGGGTTACTGGGAGGCAGGGTCGTTACATTTGGTATCAGAGTGAAGGTTCCTCACTTAATCTTTAATAATTATTAAATTTTACAAATTCCATAGAACCAAGGGAGTTATTAGGGGATTATCCGAAAGACAGAGGTGTCTAGAAAACGATCATGATTGGGGGCTGGCAATATTTTCCTCTGCACCGCTAGTCGGAATATGAGGACTCCCGGATCCGTGTGACTGCCTGGCCAAAGTCTTAAGGTTTGAATCGAAATAAGATACCTTTAGGACCTTCTCATCTTATTCATCCCTTCTCATCACAAATTCTGTAAAGGACCTTAAGGATTAGGGTTTTCTCTCTTTTCCTCACCCTCTTGAGGTATGGGTAAGGTTGATAAGTTTAAGGAATTCTCCACCAAATTAATGAAAATCATGTAATTAAGATGTCATGGACATAAGCTTAATAGATTAAGCGCAAACTAAAGAATAGATACATGCTTAGGTCGTATGATATGAGTTGTCATTGCCCTCAGGAGAGACCTGAGGATAGAGCTTCTTGTTAGGAGGATAAGGAAAGAAAGTTAGCCTTGTAGATAGAGATCTCCATTACAAGTAGAGACGTGGCACATCCTCTGAGGATGATGTTAACCCTAACCCTAAGTGAAGGTTAGAGAGAGAGATGGCATGATGAGTTAGACCAGGTGTTTGTATGGACATGCCTTGGATGACGTAAGAGCCATGAGAGGTTGGATGACCTAGTACCTCTGGCGACCCAGCCCTAGGAAGGGTTGTGTGATGCGATGATTTTGAGTCGCATTTATAGACCGATTTCATATGTGTTTTGTGCCTTAATTACTCATTTTCATGGATATTATTGCATAATTCACTTTATTTGGTCTTTGCCATCATTTTATATCAAATCCCCTTTATTTCATTATTTTAAGCATTATTGATCATCTTATCATAAATCGTGTGGATTTATTTGGTCTTGTTGTGCAATTTCAGGAAAAACAAGTATCTACATCTGTCGATACCATCGACGGATGTCGATACCATCGACCAAGCCACAGGTTGTCAGCCGAGAAGAGCAATACAGAGTCGATACCATCGACACCCAAGTCGATGGCATCGAGATGTCTCCAGGCTGCTGGCGAGGATGAAGTCGATACCATCGACGCAAGTCGATGCCATCGACACAAGGAGAGCTACAGCGTCGCTAAACGACAACAACCGACGCTAAAGGAGTCGATACCATCGACACCCAAGTCGATGGTATCGAGATCACCACAGGCGCTCAGAATAAAAGAAAGGAAAGCTGCCGCTAATCCGCTGGGTCGATACCATCGACCCGCGTCGATGGTATCGACGTCGGCAGATATGCGTTGGATTTGTTTTGATTTTGATCGGACGGCTGTTGTTATTTGACGACCTAATTAGGGACTTATACCTAATGACGGCCGCCGAGAGGTGATGATCATCTGATTTTTGGATTGCACGAGTGCCGAGGAGGAGAGAAAGGAGAACGGAGGCCGAGAAGCTCATCCCGGTTGATTCGGACGCTGCCGAAGACAATTTCCACCACCGACAGGCGGGGAAAGTTTGTGTTCTACGCCAAGGATCCACCGGTTCTTCTCCGTTCAGGGGTTTTTCCCATCTATTTCACGTTTTTCTTATGAATTCCCCAATTTCTACCATGTATTCGTGTAAGATGAACATGAGAGGCTAAAACCCTCAATCTTTAGGACCGGGAGTAGCCCGGGGATACATTGTATGATGATTTTATATTGATAATTCATATTTTTCTCTCATATCCATGGTATAAATTCGTTTTCTCTATTTCTATTGTTATGCTTGATCACCATAATAATAACTTAATGCCCTTAATCACTTCGACAGAAGGATTAACGGTTGAAAAGAGACGAATTCTACATTAATTAATAAAACCCTTGACAAAGGAGTTGTAAAATTAATGGTGGGAACTGAGGGACCGATCTTAATGCGCTTAGTTTAGGGGAATGATTACTATGACGATGGAATCAACCTAAATCTAAGTAGTGGATTACACCACGACAGTGGGTAATTCTCATTTCAGGCCACTACCCGGATAGAGAGAGAAGTGTGAGGAATTATATGAAATCTAATACAATGTTGACCCGCGGTGAAACCGCCATCCTAAAGATATCCCTTTTAATTGATTAAATTAACCTTTAATCGATTGTTTTCTTTGTTTGATTTTTTATTTTCTTTCAATTTGAACAACAAAACCCTACTTTGTTAATCGGTCTAGCTGATTGCGATTAGTTAGTAGAAGTCTCCAATAATTCACGTATCCCTGAGTTCGACTCGGGCCTCACAAGGCCTATATTACTCGACGCGTATACTTGCGTTTAAGCGCGTAGTAAAATACACGTCATTGTGCATGTTAGAGTGAAGGATAGCTCCTTCATTGATGAGGTTAGAGAAGAACCTATGGAAACCCCATGAGCTTATATGGGCATAATAGGCACCCATAATGTATTAGTAGTGTGAGCAATAGGTTGAAACCCTGGTCGGGAGAGTTTGATGGGTAGCTTATGAGAGATATGGATGACCTTGAGCAAACGTTATAAGCTTCACCCACGTAGGGATATGCTTGTGATCTTGATCCAACTTCATGGAGAGATGACCTCTAGTAGTAAGGTTGGATGTGGAGTTAGATATAGAGAGAGAAAGTAGGACCCAAGAAATAAGGTTGGAAGCTTATATTTTGAGACATGAGGAATAATGGGGAGTCGTGGATGACATGACCTAAGGGGATGATAGTGGTTGCCCTATGCTTGACCCCTGGAAGCTAATGATATCTTGGTTATCTTTAGAGGAACCAAACCCTAGAGAGAGGATGATGTTGCTGGTACCTATGGTATAAGTAATTACCTGCTGGATGAGATAGAGAGTGGTTTAGACCCTGAGGAGGTTTAAGTAACTAGTTGTAAGGCTTTATACCAAGTTGGTTGTCCCGGAAGAGGACCCAACTCTAAGTGTTTCTCGAGTTGAAGGATGACAGGAAGTGCATGTCAAGCCTTTTGCATGCTCGATTCGTGGTTAAGAGATAGAGCATGCAGTTGGACACCTAAAAGTGAACCTAGGGTTCCTAGACCAAAGGGGGTAAGTGGTGTACCTAATTCTCATGACAAGAATTAAGTTGTTATAGTTTCGATCATGATACTCCTCATGTATAGAGGAAAAAGGGAAACTCCTTAAGTTGAAGGTATGATGAACCCCTCACAGCTAAGTTGATGATAAAGGAAGGTATGATCTTGATCTAATGATGAGGAATGAGAACCCAAATGACCTAGCATGGTTTAGTGGTCTGCTTGTGCCTTAATAGCTTACTAGGGTTAAGCATATGGATGTAAACCCTAGACCTAAGGGTGTTTGTGACCTTGTTGTCAAGAGATAGTTTTCCTCCCATCCTGGGAGAGGGACCCTTTGGTAGGGTGTATATCAGTTTTTTTGGTTTAAGGTAACCTAAAGAAGTTGTGGTCATGCATGACAGAAGGTGAAGGATGAGCACCGGTAACCTAGTGCATTGACATATAGGATAAAGAGTTCCCGAGAGGGAATGGGAGTTCATCACTATGGATGTTGTGATAGGTATCCCCTGGACCAAGGAAGGTCGAGATGCAATATGGGTTATGGTAGATCGCCTTACCTAGATGATATGAGAAAGAAAGAGTTCTGTCAAGGGACAGATCTGGTTGAACTACCCATGAGAGAGATGGTTCAACTACACCATGAAGCGAGTTCAAAGGTTCTTGAGTTTGACCTAAAGGTTCCCTTCCAAAAGGTGGAAGTAGGTGCATGAAGAACTTGATGTTAGTACAGTGTATCACCCCTATCTAATGGTTAGTATAATCCAGACTAAAGGGGTCTGATGAGGGCATGTGTGCTCATTCAGGGTGGTATCTACAGATAGTTCTTGTCCTATGAAAGAAGTGATGATAAGCACCATAGCCAATGTTAGGATTTAAGGAAGCTCTATAAGGGAGGTTGTGTCGGTCACCACTTCAATAAGGTGATGTTGGTGAAAGGACCACAGTGCGTGTAGATGAAGTCTCTTTGATCGTGCAATGGCTGAAAGGAGCCTAGAGACGACGGGAGTCATGAGCGGATGCAAAGTAGACTGACATGCAGTTCACTGTGGGAGAATATTTGACATGAAAATCTGGCCCCTCTGAGCTATAGCTAAGAAAGTTGAGTCCCCGATACATGGGTCTATTGAGATGGATTGGTGGAGAAGGTTAACCTTACCCCTCAGGATAAAGAAATGTGTGATGAGTTCCATGTGTCCAATTTAGAGCACTATGTGAGGTACCCAGGCCATGTGTTGAGCAATGAACCTAGTGAGCCCCAAGGGAGGCTAAAATGACCTGAGTCACATGTGAGTTTATAGATGTCAAGGTGAAAGAACTCAGAGAAAAGGATATGTGATGATAAAGGTTCTTTGGAAGCACCATGGATAAGGTTAAGTCACATAGGGGCCAATGATGGACATGGAAAAGTCTTATCCTGAATTGTTTGTTTGCTTGATGGAATTTTGAGGACAAAATTCCTATAAGAGGGGAAGGATGTTACAACCCCACCTTTTGGGTTCATTTGGTGAGAAATGTGATTTCTCATATTAAAGATATTTGAACAAATAATGATATAATTTGGTTCGAATAAATGGATTTTGTTTACAATAGCCTTGATGTTTGAGTTGTGCGCTTTATTGGCTATTGGGCCCAAATAACAAGAAAAATTCAATTAGTGAGTGAATAATCGAATATTTAAGAAAAGAAAGATATGGAAACATCTAGAAGGCAAATCCAAAGAGGGATTTCGTGCCTCTTGGGTTCCTTGGGTTCCAAGGAGTCCAAAGTTGCATAAAGAGTGCAATAAGAAATGAAAAGATCAATTAAGTATTTCTTTATTAAGAAAGAAATTGAAAATAATGATAAAATGTGGAAAACAAGTGAAAAGAGATATAATTGAGTTATCCTTTGTGGAATTTCGTATCCCAATGATTCCTAATGATAAAAGGAATACCAATGAGGGAAGTAAAAGAGAAATAAAGGGGAATCCTCAAAAAGGAAATATTTTAATAAGGAATAAACAAGATAATGAGGAATAATGCATATAGATGCATCTAGAAGGATAATAAATATACTTGGAAAAGAATTTCTAAATAATAGAGTTTCTTGGGGTCCAAGGAGCCCCAATAAAGAGGAAAGCAAGAGAAAATACCAAAATTGCAAAATAAAAGGATAATGTGATACATTATTAATAAATTTTGTGATATTGATAAAAGGGAGTATTTTCTATTAAAAGGAAAACTTAATCTTGTGGCTAATGGATTAAAAGCCAAGAATAAGGAGAATGAGGGAAAGGATTTTTGAGGATCTAAATATCCAAATATTAAAGGATATTAAAAAGAACAAAGAAGAGAGAGAAGATTTTCTTCACAATGAAGGAAGGTGGTTTCCTAATAAGAGAGGACTTGTTTCCTCTTAGATGGGTATCTTAGGGTGAGGATATCCGCCCCTATAAAAGGGGTAGACCCCCTGGTTCGAGTTCCAAGACAAAACCCACGTCTTCCTCTCTCTTCCCTATCTTCATCTTCCTTGTTTTCATCCTTAAACCCTAACCATGAGAAGCTACGTGATCATGGAGCAGCGAGGAACCCAGGTGTGGTTGAGATGGTAGCTGGTCACGAGGCGATGCCAAGGCAAGGCCTAGCCGTAGCCGCCATGCCTGAAGCGGTGCACCATAGCAGCAGAATGGCTGTAGAAGGTGGCTGAATCGCAGGTCTACCCAGCCCATTTTGCACCACCACAACAACTGTTCAGGAGCCTCGTAGGTGCGCCTGGGTACGGCAGAGGCAACACCGCCCTCCTTGGTGGTCATTGGGGTCAGGAAGTGAGGAGGGATCGTGCCCAACCGCGACTAGGGCGTATGTAACCCGCCGGTGCAAGGTTGAAGAAGGGGGGAGGCAGATTGGATAATTCTGCCCCTCTATGTGATAAAGAACGCATCGTTAATTCAAAGGCAAAGTGGACTTTTCGTTATGTTTTCCTAACTTGCGAGCTGCATGGCAAGGGTGACGTGGCAGCTTATCATTGGCCCAAAGTAAGTAACCTTGCAAATTTCATATCTAATAAACCCTAGCTCGGATAAATACGAATAATATATGTATTTTGATCAGGAGAATGAGAGGAATCCAATAAAATGATATTATAGATATATTTCGTTCCTAATTGCAAAAGTAAAATAAGTTGATGAAAAGTGCATTAAAGTTACGTTAAAAACCCCAATTTGTGATTAAAAGTTGAATCTAGTATGCTTAATGAGTTAATTTAAGTAGTAATAACCTGTTGAATGATAATGTTCGATTCGAACCTAATCTAGATGTGAAATTGCATGATTTAGGGTTTTTACCCCATATGAGAATGATTAAGTACTTAGAAACCCTAATTTAGGGTCAAAGAGGTTAAGATCGTATTTAATTCGAAAATTGTGAAAATATGTTATTATATGATGGTTCTAATCTATTTTGAGCATTAACGTCTATAATTCTGGATAAATACCCTAAATGTAGTGATTTGGGTTTTCTCATGAATAAAAGGTAGAATTAAGGGCAAATCGAGTTCATATGTTAATTAGACCATAATGAACTTTGAATGGATAATGAATGTGTATAATGATCTTGTCATGGATTAAAAGGATAAAAATAGTAGCTTTAATGAAAAAGAAGCTTAATGGAATTAATTGATGATTAATGTGCCTTTAATATGGAAATTGGGTTATATGTTGTTACGATAACCTTAATGTTGAAGAATAGATGAGATAATTATGGTTTATAAGTAACGATATAAAATTAAGGTTTAAGATAATAATAGATGAAGTGAAACCCTAATTTCCAAGGAAACCCTAAAAATGGAATAGAAATCCTAAGGAATATGATGATATTGGATAAATATTAACAAAAAGAAATTGGTATATTTATTTCAAGATTATGTACATAATTGATTTCTTGATTGGGATTTCTCTGTTCTGGATAATTCTATATCAAATCTGCAATCAAAGGTATGTGGTTACGCTTATGAATATCTCGGTTTAGTTTTCCGAGGTTTATCGAAGTTTTCATCGATGTCATGATTTAATTATTGGATGAGTTTAATTTATGCAAACTATAATGTGGATATGACTATCACATAAGATATGTGCCTACTAGCTCAGATCATGGTCCAATCTGTGGCTTAATAGTTGACCTAGTACATGGCTACCTATGGGGTAGGTCCATCAGGTCATTGGATGACTTAGTACATGGCTACCACTGGGGTAGTTTCATCAAGTCACATTGAGTTAGATATTGGGCTACCTTCGGGTAGTGCCATGCGACTCTATTACCCTATGTATTGACTACCTGTAAGGTAGGACCATGGGGGTAAGAATCTACCTAAAAGAGAGGTAGCATACAAGTCCACTGCAGGGATAGCACAGAGTTAGGGGATAGGTAAGGATTGAGTAGTATGGCCTAAAATGCAATCTTAATTGTTAAATGATTAATTGCATGATTACGTTGTTATCATAGTTGCACATTATTTGTTTCCCCCACATACCATCTTCTGCTGACTGACGTTTTGTTTGTCGGCGTTTTAGGTACAAGTAAAAAGAACAAACAGTGAAGTGGCATATGTGGAATTAAATTAGAATTAAAGTGCAAAGGAGGATTAGTTAGATTAGTATCTGTGTGGATAGAAGTTTAGAAATTCTAGTTTTCAAAAGTTATGCAAAGTTTTTATTTTTACCATATTTCTGTATAGTTGGTAGAATTTAATAATTGTTATTGATTATTTATCGAACCTTTGATCCGGGTTATTGGTTAACGGCTCTGCCCTTTCGATCTCCCTTAATTGGGGGTTACTGGGAGGCAGGGTCATTACAGGTGAGTTATATACTTACGTACAAAACACAATTGTTGAGTTCCCTCTTAAAAAGAGCGGAAAACGAGTTCTGGGACAATTAACAACATTTCTTATATCATTATATTCTTCATTCATCATATGTGACTCGTAAAATATTTATGACTAGAAATGTTAGCGGTTTGATATAATTCATTATTAATTATAATAACATAATATGAATAAAATAACATATACTATAATCACACTATGTAAAACATTACACAATAACCACCACTATCATTGTGATTTGCAAAGTAAAAAACTAACATCATGTAAAAGAAACAGACCGGACCATGTGAAAACAATGTGATTTACTTAACATTTTTTATCCTTCATATTTAAATAGTATGATGTGATAAACGATAATTAATTATAACCATGCACAAATAATATAGTAAAAATTCCCTACAAAAATAATGAAAAAAATAATGCCCTATATTGTATTATATTGTGATGCATCAAAACTTATATTTACAAGCACATGAAATGCGGATATTATTACAATACTTTATATACACAAAGTGGAATAAAAATATTGTGATACGATTTTAATCATAATATTTTATTAAGATTATAATTTTACCATAATAAAATATATTTTAATGGAACAACATTACACCATAGCTATTTGTTGTGGTTATTATGATTTAAGAATACTCTGATTTTTTATGGATCTAATTTTTTATGTCTTTACCATCCTTACTTATTTACATGACATAGTAAAAAATAATTATTTTTAATGAATTCCTACACTTACAAAAAACCAATCAAATGGAAGTGAATGGAACTTAAGTTCCAAAAACTGAACTACAGTTCCCAAAAAATGAGTTCCACAGAACTCATGACATACACCAAACCAATAGGAGCTTAAGGAGTTCACCAACCCTTTGGCTTGGTGGATGATGGTTCTTATTTATAGGCATTGTGGGCAGTAGTAGGGCTCAATTTTGTGGGAGTCTATGAATCACATAAATAAACGAGTAGGACCCATCCTGAAGTTTAATGAAATGGTCGATCATGCTAGATGACAAATGTTGATTGTTGTCTATATGTTGATTGTTGGCTATAAAGTAGTGGTTGGCATGGTGAGCCTGACTGACTGGATGATGGAGCCATGGGTGAAAAGGTCGATCATGACTTGTCGAGGTGTGGTTGTGGTAGTCGATTAACGTGGAGGTTGATCATTTATGCTTGAGTAGGAGGTAGATTTTTGAATGATGGGTGAGCATTGTTCTGATGATCGAGCTATTGTAGATGATTGTAGGTGATTAAGTAGGGAGCTTGAGCGGCCTGATGATTTGGTAGTAGCTCGATCGCATGGATGGTCGACCATGTTGTTCTTGTTCGATAGTTAGTCTTGGATGGAAGCTATCGAGTTGTGGTCTGGATATTGACATGGACATTGACTAGTGTAGCTCGATTGGAAGGCAATCGATCATTTCTTGACAATATTGGAACTGTAGGCATGGGGGTCGATTGGGGCTTCTTGGAAATGTGGAGGTTAATAGAGAAACAATTTCTTAAGTTTGGCATCATGGTGGTTGATCGATGTCGCTCAATCATGTTGGTTGATTGTTCTTTTTTATGTCAATCAAAGTGGATTTGGTGTGGTGTTCAATTGATGTACTAATGTGGAAGAGCCCAGTGACCGGAGATCTAGTGCATAGGTGGTTTATCAAGGAGTATGGTCATGAAATTGCCTTTGTTCAATCAATTCTTGTGTAGGTTGATATGTATTGCATGAATGCAAGTCAATTACAACTTTTTTGCATGCAAGTCAAATATATCTCTTCTTTATTACTCATCATGGGCTTTTGGGAGAGAGAGAATTAATTGTGGAGAGGAAATTTCAGAGAGGCTTTTGATTGATATGTGGAATACTACTTTGAATGCCATGATTTGATTGACTTTTAAGTGAATCCTGGATTGCTTTGTTCCCCATTAAAGAACCTTGACCAATTTAATTTCTATGTATTTTTCTCATATAATGGTAAACAATGTTGTTTTGGCCTTAATATAGTAATTTCTAGTGTTGTTTTCAACTTCCTTTACTCCTTTTTCAAGTAAATACTTTTATTTTGCATTGTATTCATCAGTAATTTCCTGGTCAATTGTTTGGTCCCTAAGGATTTGCCAATTAGTTAATTCCATATTCCTTGTAATGTAAATATAAAAAGGCCATAGAAATAGATCTTTGAAAATGCAGTGCTTCCTGTACAATACAAAAGTCTTATAAATAAAAGCATTATAATCATGACCAAAGTAGTGAAATTTTGATTTTTACAGAAAAATCTACAAATTGTCTAGAGTGATGGACAAACTGATAGGATAACAATTATAGGAGTGGAACTTGAACTAAATTATGCGATAAAATTATAAATCAAAATACAGAATGGTCTCAAAAGTGAAAATAAAACATTATGAATATTCATTCATCAAACAATCCTGAAAGTAAACATTGTTCGTCATTGAGTAACACAAAATCTTAAACACTCATCAATTTAATATCTTCAACCCATGTGATTTCCTCCCCCTTTCATCATAAATTTTTTCTTACCACCAAATTTGGTCAGGCTACCTCCGAAGACCACATAATATATATTTCTATATCTTCCTTCCCAATTTTGTTTCCCAAAAATACTTCCTCACTACCATCTCCAACATTAAGCATGCCTAATGTTGTTTTTGATACATGATAACTAACATATGGAAAAGGGGACAGTGACAAAGAAGGAGAAAGGGACGGGGAAGGGGAAGGGAAAATTGCTAAATTTTGTTGTTTGGCAATACCTACATGTGGAAGGGTAAGGGGAAGGGAAACACTTATACATTATTGTTTGTTACGTGAATTTTAAGAAAACGTGATATTAAGATTCAAAAACCACATAGGGTAATTTCAAGAAACTTGTTCGTTTCAAAAAGTGGTCGTGTTGAGGTTTTAATTTAAATAAGTGGAGTCCAATGATGTGAACATGCATGGATGCAAATAGAAAATTACATCTAAAGCCAGCAAGAGAATAGCTTTAATTATTCAAAAATAGAATTTTTTTCTAAAAGATGCTAAAAGTGAATGCAAGAAATGACATATTGCTAAAATTGCAAATAAAAAATAAAGAAGAAATGGGTGAATGGAGTTAGATACAAACCACCCAAACTCTATCTCAAACTTATAAATTTTCTTGTCCTCGAGCAAACACTAAATTCAAAGTAGAGAGGGGAAATTCCATGGGGTTCATTCAAGAGGTCCAGCAACTCAAAGAATGTCCAATTGAAAGGAGTGTAGATAATGGTTGTGACCTTTAGCGGAAAAGTACCATGGTTTACTTCGTAATTGGGTGGCCTTGTCAAGTCAAAGGGGCTTTATGGACAATTGGGATATAATCATTTTCTACCTCACAATCCTTTTAGTAAGATCCACAAATACTCTTCCATCAGTAGATGAAGTGTAACATATGTGATTGGAATTTGTAAGAAATAATAGGAATGGTGCATATATGGGGTCTTTAGGAGTGTCACATTTAAGAAGACCGACAGTCAAGTACCTTTTTCTAAGGATAAGGCCACGGGTGAAGAATCTAACGGATGTAATGTTAGTTGTGCAAGATCATGTGGAGGATTTGGATCTCGTTTCTCCTCATCCCCTAGATTTTCATGAAGGATGAGTGGTGATTGTGTGGGAGTAATTATATAAATATCTGTGTATGTATGTGTATCTTCCCAAAAAACCATGCAATCAAGGTTTCATTGTTCGCTCAATATGGTTCTCTAGTTCCCCCATAAAATACACACTCAAGAAGTCAGTGTGGGTTCAAGAGGACCTAGAACATCAATATCATAATTATAGTCAAATATTGGTTGCATATGAACTTCTTGCATATGTGGTAGTTCCTCATCAGGAACAACCATACATGCAATAAAAATTGGATGTTGTGGAGTCTAAGGTTCTTCTTGAGAAAATGCCTCTTCACAAGAATCCACTCAGTATGTATTGGTGGTTGGTGGCTCATTATCCATATTAGACTCAACCAAAATTGATTGATCATTTTATATGTATGAAAATGGGACAACAAGTGGGACTAGTTGTGGATCATGGGGTTTTATAGTTGCATAAAATTCACTCTTGGGTTGTCTTCTTTTATATTGTCTTTTCAAGGCCCTTGATATGAAAAAAGATGGAGTACATGTATACGTGTAAAATCTTGGCTCCAGTTCCTCAACATGTGTTACTACCATTGTATCATGTATTTTTGTTTCAAACACAAAAT
This sequence comes from Alisma plantago-aquatica, assembly GCA_963693085.1. Classification (NCBI taxonomy): domain Eukaryota; kingdom Viridiplantae; phylum Streptophyta; class Magnoliopsida; order Alismatales; family Alismataceae; genus Alisma; species Alisma plantago-aquatica. Next base: position 575,664,724 of record OY856411.1, read on the forward strand.
TATTATCATCTTCATCAGTGATCATGCTCGTAGACTACTTAATTAGCTTTCAGAAGATTTCAAATTCATCGTCAAGTTCTTTATAGGATTGCATGAGATGTAAAAGCTCATTCATGTATGCCTCTATGTGCTTGTTGTCAACTAGTTGTTCAAACATCATTCTCTATGGAATTTCATCTCTTCCAACATCCTGGTGAATATTCTTTTTTCACAACAAGGATTTCCCCAATAATCCCCATAGTATTGCTAATTATAATACCCTTTATTATAATGTTTATTTGAGTAGCATGGTTCCTCATATCAGCCTTTGGCAATTTGTGGATTATAATTTGCATCAAATCCACCATTATAGGGAGACTCGACATCTCGTTCGGTGATGATTTTATGGAATGCTTCCGTTATCTATGGGAACACATTGGGGAAGTCTGCTGATGTATGATTGTAATAACCACAAAGTTGATATTGTACACACTATGACATCAGCCTTTCCATTTAATATGGTTCTTGAAAAAAAAGGAAGTTGTCTATCAAGTTAAAAAAAATTGATTGAATATTTTTGATAAAATTTTGTTCAATAAGATTTTCAACATACTCAAGTAAAACAAAAATCCTAATCTATTCCTAGTCAAAATGGTAAAAAAAACTAGATGATCTTGTTGTCCCCGGCAATGATGGTAAATTTTGATGTGAAAATTATCACACTAACAAGTTCACTCAGGAAAAAAGTCCCCAAATTGTTACCAAAATAAACGTGCAATGTATACCACTCGCAAGTGGATGGTCCTATTGAAGTATAATTAAGGATCTAATCCCAAGGATCTAATCCCAAGAGAGAAAATTTTTAATAATCCTATAAATATTTATCTAGTTGAATAAAGAATAATATTTAAAACCAAGATTTTGATTCGGTTGAGTTTATCTACTAGCAAGAAAACTAAAGTTGGAAATAAATTCAATATAATTTCCTTGATGGGAAATATTGGGGTAGAATTGGGTTTCACCACCACTACTTGTACTTAATCTCTCACGTCATAATATTGATTAAAAAAATACTAAATTATGACTCATTCAAATATGAATCCTTTGGCTTTAGTAAATTGCTTGGATTAATATCACTATAAGTTGAATGTCTCATTACTTAAGGATCATGAATTCATTGTCGCAAAAGTCATGCATCTGGAGTTCTCGTTACAAAGTCCAACTCAACTTAATGGATAGTTAATACTATAGATACAAGTTATTTGGGTGTATAACTATATTAAAAATGCAACACAAATGGTCTTTTCATGTAACATGCAACAAATGATTAGTTTTGAAAATATAATATGTATGCAAAAAACAATTATTGGAGTCCATGAATTATGGGTAGTGGGGCTTATCCCTACACCCCAATGAATAAACTACCTAATCCATATATTGAGATCAATAAAACCAAAGAAATAAGAAATTGGAATCATTTTCATGATTGCAGGGAGCGGCTACACAGAGTGGAGTGTGACCGACGACCTTATTCCTTCTTTCTCATATATCAACACTGACTTATTGGGACTTGGTAGGTGATAGGAAAGCATGTATGGAGGCTGGAAAGACTAGTTCACCCTGGTGGAAGGAGGAAAAATAATGGAAGGAGATGAGTTTCCAATGATGAGGTATCAACTTCAACATAGGATAATCTAGATATAGTTATCGATTAATGGATATGGTGGCAGCAACAATGTTTCTAGTCAAGGAAACATGGCTGCCTAGATTTTAGCCTTGGGTCACAAAGAATACTAGGTGGATTTCAAGGATTTCATCCCTTTGGAATGGAGGTGGGTGATTCTTATTTATAGGTATTGTGGGAAAGAGCAGGATTTGGTTTTGTGAGAGTCCAAGAGTCATGTAAAAAATGAGTGGGACCTAGTCTGCTATTTGATGAAATGATCAACCATGCTAGCATAAGGAGGTCGGCAATGTTTGTATAAATGCCCTAGAAGTCAATCATTGGATGATGGCTATAGGGATATTTTTAACTTTTGATTTGATTAATAAAGGTAATTCTAATCTATTAATGCACATTTAATTACTGTGATATTAATGTACATTATACACATTCTTAAAATGATTGGTGCAAAGCGACAGGACCTCAAGTGTGTGACTTGAACATCAGATCCTAATGGATGCTAAGAACAATATTCTAAAAATGTACCTATTCAAGTATTATGGTGGGTTGGACAACAACAATACATGTGAGACTAGTATGTGTGGTGAGTGATGACCATGTTTCATGGGTTATAGGTATTGGATACCAAGTCAGCCACATAGGCACTTGTTTGACAATATATGTATTGGATAGACCTGCCCTGATAGTGATTCATGTCTCGTTAAATGTTAGTCATTATCAACACTCAAATGTGCCAGTAGTGTCGTGCTCCTTTCATCTGGCCACTACAACAGGGATATGATAATCACCATTCTTTGGCACTACCCAATGCAATCTTCAAGAAGGTTTCCATAAAGATAGTGATCAAGTGTGATGAGAATCATGTTAAACTTTGTGAGTGATGTAAAAGGAATTTTTCCCTCCAATATAATGAGATTGATATCCAAGGCCTCCTGATAAGTGACACTAGGGAAATGCATGGCCAACTCATTTTAGTCTATATATGATATTGGGCTCATATGTATCTTGCTAGTCTACTTGGAAATCAAGGAACTTAGATTGAATGTAACGAGTATGATGTGTCCATTCCTCTAGTTAAATTTCAATATATATAAAAAAGGATGATACAACATGGTAACATTGCTCATTGATGGATTAGTCTTGTCTGACTAATCCTAATACTTAGGTATCAGTGATGTGTAGCTAGACTTGTGGATCTAAATATTGATTATTGAATCTGTCATCAACATAGTATGGTTCGTATAAGGTCACACACATAGAGATATCTTGAAGAAATGTTGAATTGGATGTAACTATAATCATTAAAACAAATCTAGGGACCTAAAAGTAAGTTTTAAGGACCTGAATAAAATATGGATTCAATCTTAAGAGGTAAGTTTCCATAAGTCATGGAGTCCAAAGTATGTCCATATATGGTTTAAGAAACTCTAACTCTCCACTCCTCTATATATATGATATTCGAGGAGGTCTTCAGAGTATGCACCCAAATCCTCTCATTATTTCCTCCAAGGTTTGAGAAACCCTAAGAGAAACTTAGAGAAGAGGGAGAGGAGGAGACTAGCAACTTTGACCATCTTCAAACACTCACATGGATACCATGGAGATGAGTTTGCATAGAAATCTCATTCTATAAAAATATCTTCATCGAGTGCATGCAAATTGAGGTTGCATCAGAACGGCACACTCTACCACAGGATTTAGTGTCAAAATGACACCAATTCTCCTGGAACATGAATCAAGTTGAAAAGCTCCACTATAAGATGATCCAGTCCACCATGTATAGAAATTTAGGATAAAGGTTTCATGGTGGAATGGCAGGATCTTCCACAAAGAGAATACAAATCAAGGGGATGGCTCTAGGACATAACTGCACGATCCATTACACACATTGATGGAGATATTGCACAATATGCCAAGGTAACTTCAGATATGGGGTCAATAGAGCCAACTCTATGAACTTGGGATCTGTGTAAATCATCAACATATTTCCACAATCCACCACATATAGTCACCGGTGAATTTCTGCACTTAGACACAGAAAAACTATTTTCTACATGCATTCCAGGGTGACTCCCAAAGTGCTAGTGAAACATGAAAGGAGTTCCAATTGTTGATTTGTCCAAATTCAAGAGAGACATACATTAGGAGGTCCAAATCTATACCCAATTGTTACAACTTGAATAGTTGGAACCTCTTCCACAATAAGTAATAAACTTGTAAACCCTAATAAGGTATAGTTACATTAGATGAATCCTTCTCAAATGATTCTTAGGAAAAAAGTTATTCAATTTTGTCTACAGCTCCCTAGATTTCAACAGACATTGTGTAGAGATCAATTGATGGCTATCAAGAAGTGTTTGGCATTATCCGATTGATTGAATTGATGAGGGAGCCAAGGTTTCAAAGGTCGATCATGCCTTGTTGAGGTGTTGATGTGGTGTTCGATCAATGTGAAAGTTGATCATATGTGCTTCAGTAGGAGGTATATTATTGAACAATGGGTGACCAATGTTCTAATGATGGAGTTGTTGGTGGTTGAGAAGTTTTGTTCATCATAGATTACCAAGAAAGGATATTTCGTGTCCTGACAATGTAGTCATTTCTCAATCTCAAGGATGATCGAGCATGTTCTTGTTGGTCAATCATAAGTGATGAACGAAGTGATCAAATTGTGGTCTAGATATTGTCCTATATATTGACTGATGTAGCTTGATTAGCTGGTAATCCATTGCTTCTTGAAAATACTAGTCATACACATGGAGGTCAATTGGTGTTTCTTAACAAGATGTAGGTCAATAGAGGAACAATTGTTGAAATTTTTCATTATGGTGTTCGATTGGTGCCGCTTGATCATATTGGTTGATCATTCTTGTCGATTTTGATCAAAGTGGAGTTGTGTGATGATACATCAATGTATTTATGTGGTAGAGCTTAATCACATAAAGGTGAGACTAGAGGTCGAGCAAATAGGTGTTTGATCAAGGAGTTTGGTAATGAAATTTCCTTTGGTTAATTAATGCTTATGTTGGTCAATATGTATTGCATGCATGCACGTCAGCCACAATAGTGTTGTATACATGTAGATTAATTCTCTTTTATCTTGATTGTGGATTCTAGTCTCATGGGAGAGATAGAATTAATTTTGAAGAGGAAAACATTGTAAAGAGAGGCAATTTCAGTGAGGCTCTTGATTGTTTTGTTGAACATTGCCTTGAATGCCTTGATTGAATGGACTTATAATTGCATCCTCAATTTCTTCATGCACAGCCAAAGAATAGATTTGAGAAATTTAATGACCATGTGCTTATCTCGATAGGTAATTATGATAGGCCTTAATTTAATTAGTTCAATTGTAAATTTCCAACTTCATTTACTCCTTTTACAAGTAAATACTTTTCTTTTGCATGGTGTTCATCTATAATTATATGGTTGAATGCTTGGTGGCTAAGTCTATGCCATTTAATTAATTCCTTGTTCCCTATTATGTAAATCCAAAAAGGTCGTGGCAATAAATCATTGATAATGCAATGCTCCCTACACAATATAGAAGTCTTATATTTAAAAGCATTACAATCATTACCAAGTAGTGAAAATTAGTTTTTAAGAAAAAGAGCCAATAAGTTGTCTAGAATGATGGAAAATTGATTTAGTAACAATTATGAGAGTGCAAGACTACATGAACTAAATTATGGGACAAAACGTTAAAATAGAATGCAAAATTGTCTAAAAAGTGTAAAAAACATGATGAATATTCATTCATCACCTCTTTTTCAGTGAGAACATCTCACAAAAAAATATCCTTCTCCATCATGTCTAGCTCGCACTTCACATCTCCAACAAGTAAAGTTTTGATGGTAAAAATATCTCTAGTGAACATGTATCTGATATCCTCCTCTATGTCTAGAGTTTTAAACAACATATTTATCTCTTTCTCACACTCAGATCATTCTAAACCAGATCACGGTCCATCTTGGTGTAAAGGAAGTATTTTTCTCCTAAAATGCAATTTTAATAACTATTATTTCATCCTCATTGTTGGCCAACATTGTTGACACCTTCCATTTATGACCCATTCTTTTTTAGCATACCGTGAGACTTCTATAAAGTAAATATTGATTAGTGGATGAAAATAGTTTGTATAGGTCTTAAAGACCTAGAATGTGGATCCATTCACTATTATACATTTGTAGATAATGTAAGTGGTTGTCATTTCCAACCATAACAAGTTTTATTATTTTGAGATAGGGGTGGAACACAAGTAAGACATTGAACGACATGTAAATGATTTATTTAATATAGAAGTTTCTATTGTTCCAATGAAAGGAACCAGTTGCTTCGGTGGTACATATTATATGTTTTCACATTCTTTACATCTTTCAAATTAATTAGAACTAGACATGATTATCAATAATAAGTGCATTATGTACCATGATTGGTATGAACTGTGAGACACTGTTGATGTTCACAATCAACCAAGATTTAAATGATTGTTAAATTTATATTTTTCTACGCATGGATGCAGGTTTGTAATATTTCAAGACATATCTTATCAAGTATCTTAGGAAAAATCAGAGGGATCTTATTTCAAGACATATCTTTTCAAATATCTCAGATTTGTCCATGCAACCCATTTCAATGGGTGGTGCTCATTGTTAAGATGAAAATGCAAATATCACATGCCCTTTTGGGAAAAAGCATACATTTTATACATGTTTTACAAGATTTGTTATAATCTTGAATTTAGAGAGAGAGAGAGATTCCACTTTTGGAGGCACTAATGTGGAGCACCACAATTTGTTCATGATAGGAAACATTGCACAAAGGTTTTCCTCTCACAAAACTTGTCAAACACTAGTGAATGAGAGGTAGGGGGAAGAGACACGGTCCCACGACTGAGACATGATGCCAATTCTCCTGTCCACTATGGTCACGCCCAGATCAATGATCAAGAGCTCATCTCCCCCTCCCAATTGACCTATGTAAGGCCCAATCCTATAAGATAACTTTTGTGAAAAAACTATGTATACTTGAATTCTCACTCCTAATGGCTACACAACCAAAGGCGAGAGCACATGTGCATTCGTCCATAGAATAGAACACATCACATAACATATACATGAATAAAACCACAATCAAGAACAAAGAAAAATTGAGATATAAAACAACATATCATATTAAAGAACCTAAACTAGTACATATCATTAAGATCTTAGTCCCTATATTCCAAACCATAAGAATTCCATTTGTGTATGATTTTTTTCATCTTTGTCAGAGAAGCACATAATCATATAAAGGATGAAAGCAGTGACCATTGTAATAATTTCATTCTGTACTCGTTATACAAAATCATAAAATGGATACACATCAACATAATTGTGTTGAGTGTGATGTAAATACATTAAAAAATTACAGGTTTAAGAGAACATATAATGCTTGGATAAAACTTAAAACATAATAACAAAGAAGGCAACAAAAAGACTTTTCCTAAGATGCAAGTGTATTTTAAGTGCATTTATATTATACTTAACATCATCAAATGTACATTGACCAACTTCCCATAGGAAGGGTTTGTGAGGGTCATTACATCCAACGCTACTAAGGACACATGTTTCCATAAGAGGGACTATATGACCAAATGCTAATAGTGAACCCTTTTATCAACATGGTTTGCTCTTTTTTTAAAATTCAATTAGGACATTCATCATTATGTCCTTACCCCCAAAATATAGGATGGTGCACAAGATTGTACAATGGATATCTATATTTACATTTTCAAGTTTGTTGAACATATAACAGGAAAATGAAAGTAGTAATCATAGGGAGCATGTAGATCAAACACAATCATAAAGATTAGAATTTTAGATTACATACATACTATCAAGATTTAGAACCACTTTACCTACGATCAAGATTATGTACAACTAGTCTAGCTAATAGGAGGGTAAAAGTGAACCTTGATTAGAGCATAAAATAACCTTGATTAACAAAACCATATTTAATAAGCTTGACTTGATCATGGAAATTTAGTCAACAAAGTGATACTGATATTACAAACAAGTATTACTTAATTAAATTCAGCAAGATTAGTTCTCATTAATAATTCTCATGGTAGTTGGATGTGTAATGTAAGTCTGGGTTTCAATTCCGTCAGCATTGATTCTAATATTTTCAAACTAGGTCATGCAAGTTCATTATCAAGTTACATTTAAAATGTGGATTCATGTATAACCTAGGGAGAGAAATCACAACTAAGGTTAGGAATCATTAGATTTGGCTTTCATTATATGAGGTTGAGTAATCATAAGATTCAAGAAAGATAAGCAACATAGCCATCGACATAGCCAAAACTAGTCATTTGAGTCATTTTTGTACAATATGGTCATCATGACATAATTATCTTCAATTTAATGATTTGAAGTCATATTTTGGGAAGATGGAAAAATAAATCCACGTGTCACATTTGATACCAAATTTTGGAACCAATAAAAACTATTGTTAATTAAGTATATATACTAATTTCTACTTCATTTATTAATAATTTTTCTTGTCATCCATGTATAAAGTAAATCCTTTATTGAGCCATTATTATAATATGAAGCGTACTAGGATTGGATTTTATTGAACCACTAATATAATATAGGGGACACATTGATTGGGTTGTAGTTGACTAAATTGATGTTTGTAGTATCTTTACATTTTGGATGAATCCATGTTTAGATTATGGTTATCAGTATCCTTCAATAATAGTGCATGTTGTATTTCAATCTTCATGCACGCATCAAGAAATAATGGTTCAGTCCAAAATTTTATCCTAATTCTCCCTAACTTACTCTTAATATGTCTTGTAGAAACATTTGTTAGATTTAACAACTACCTACAGGGCCACCTACTTGGAGTTACATTGTATATGACAAAATAATGGAGTCTTTAAGTAATTGTTCATGAATTCTTGAGGTGAATGTCCAATAAGGCAATCGATGATCTTCACAAACGAAGATGATGATAGGGCCCTAATGATGCACTAAGTTTTATTCAAATTTCATAGGCTATTTTTCCATGTATTTGATGCATTACTATTCATTTTGATATCATTTGATATCATTTTTTCATTATTTATCATTATTAGCATCAAAATATTCTTATATCCAACCTTCATAGCACAACTCAGTGCTACCGACAATAAAGTCAGTGGTATCGACTTTAGGTGAAATCCAACAGGAAAATCTCGGTGATACCAAGATGGCATTTGAGGATACCGTAATTTGCAATCAGTATTGTTGACTTATCACCCAGGAAAGTCAGTACCAAAATTTATGGGCTTGATTCCATTGATATCTGAGTCAGTGGTATTGAATTTTGCATACAACAAATTTTTAGAAATCACAGAAATCAACTCAGTGCTATTGACACATCAATCAGTACTACCGACATATATCAAGGTTTTGAGTCAGTCGACTTGGTGCCACTGACTTCCTATTGGTGGTACCAATTCTTCACGATCAGTGTGGATTAAATATTAAAAATATCTGATGATTGGGACCTAATGAAAGAAAAAGCCTCAATTATGACCTATGGGGAGTTCGGCCAGGCCTATCTATCACATTCTATGATGTTGCAATCAAGCACAGGGCTGAGAAATGAAGAGACAAAGGATATGAACACGTACCAAGAAATTTGGGTACCTCCGAGAAGCAAATTTTCTGTTGGAACACTTCAAATCAAGGAGCTCACCATAGGGATCCATCTAGACCATTTCTCCATGGTTTTCATTATATATCCTGATGTTTAGCTCTTTATCTCTTTCTACCTCTATGTCTTTGTTATTAAAATCATACGACACTAATCCCCTTATTCCTTAGGACCCTAGAGTAGCCTAGTTTTGCATTGCAATAAATGTTATGATTTAGTACATATATCTTCCTAAATTTTGGACATAAATCTATGGTTGCTGAATGAATTGCATGTGCTTGATCACCACACTCAATTGTTTAGACTGTTAATGCCTTTATAGGAGGGATTAAATGTTGGATAAATCATAGATTTACACAGTTAATATCGTGACTCAGGAGAGGGTTTACGACTGTGAAGGGAATACCCTAGAGATATCAGTATGTGCCTATCAAAATCATAAATTTCTAAGGAAGTGGGGTTAGTTTTAATAAAAGTAGTGTATTACATTACTAGAGCGGGTAATACTTGCTCCAGGTCCCTTGTTCTAGGGTTTAAGATAAATGACTATAAATGAAATGAGGTTAATTGCAATGTGAACCATGGTGAAACTATAACCATGGGGAATCCATTCACCTACAATTACATTCCACTTAATTTAGATTTCAACTTATGCAACTAGTTATAATCAAACAATCAATCATCTTTTTCATAGGCCTAGTTGATTAGGTTATAGTTATTAATAGCCTCTGGAGTACATTTTCCTAGTTCGACATTCAGGCCTCATGGGACTATACTACTCAATGCATACACTTGCATTTTTCACGCATAGTTTAGGAGTGTCAATTTTTTGGCATTGTTGTCGAGGAAACATCAATTCCAGCCTATGGGTTTTGTGATCGGCCACTCTAGGCCATTCTGTTTTTTTATTAAAAAATTATTTTGTATTTTTTTCTTTGAAATCATGCTTAAAACTAAAAATCTTATATTTTCAATAAAACTTACTAGTACTCATTCTCACTTGGTCCTATCTCATTTTGAGGCACTAGTGCATGGTTTAGACCAAAACCACTGACTACGTGGAATCAACTCCAGCATGGGTATAGGCCCAGAGGAATAGGATCACAGAGCAAGAGAGTTCAGGACTTAAGTGGAAAGGGTTCTCCAAACTCCACCACCACAAGTAGAGAAAGCATAGGCATTGAACATGGATCCTAATACTAAAAAGCATGTTGGGGCAGAGATGGAGGAAAAAACTATCTGGGAAAATATCGAGGCATCTTTAGTCATAGCATAGTTAGAGTTGATTAAACAACAAGAAGTCAACGTGAAGATCAACAAAATAGACCCCAAACTGCTGGCAGTTATTAAATATCAATATGGCCACAATATCGAGGAACCAATGGCACACATTAATGGCTTTGTGAAGAGTTGTGGTATGTTGAAGATCAATAGGGTCCCAACTACAGTGATCTACTTGAATCTATTCCCTTAGTCACTGTCAAAAAAGGCAAAAGAATTGTTTCTTAGCCTTCTTCCAGAATAAATAGAGACCTTGGATGAAAGGATAGATGTCTTCTTCAAGTGATATTATGGATAGTGCATGATCAAATTTCGTCCTAAACAATAAATCTACCATGTGTGAGAAGATCCTTAAGATCATGGCTAGGAATCAGTCATGGGGAGAGAGCGAGAAGACCCCCTAACAATGAAAATTATGTATAACCAGGGAGTTCACAGAACTCAAATCTCAGATGGACAGACTCACAAGGAAGCTTGAGAAAAAAATTGGCACCTCATCTGGAGGTGAAGAGGAGGAGCACATGTACATGTATCAGTAATATCAACATGATAGGGGTCCAAGTAAGATAGACAGAACTCAAGACATGTTGGGTAGGTTGGTGACATAGAATGAGGACTTATTTGACCAAAAAAAATAGGTTTAGTAAAATAAAGGAGCTTAGATCTACAATATTAAAAATCAGATTTTTCAGCTAGTAGTAGAGGTGGCATCCATTAAGAATACCATTCAGCAAAATTTATTACGGATGCAGAGACAACTCATCAACATCATAAAGTAAACTTTGTCTCTATTCTCAATGAACCAGAGTAGGTTATTGAGGAGTCACCAAATCAACACCATCCAGAGTTGAATTAGTGTATGTTCTAGAAGTTCCATTCCCTCTCATCCTATATTGAAGACCAAGATGATACATAACGCCAATGCATTATGCTCATTCATGCACCTCATTCAATACAGGGAGAGTAACAAGCGACAAGGACATGCCAATTTCACCATTTTTCCAAAACAATGAACCTCAAAGTGCCACCATTGCTATGTCCACACCTCCACATCCATATAAGGTGCGTGTATAAAAAGAATAGGTGAAGGTTCTACTTCGTTGTGGAGTAGTCATAGTCAACAAGGAAGCACTCACACTTGAGAAGGAGTAGCCATAGGTCACCCCATCCATAAGAGACGTGCCAAATTTTATCCTAGAAGGTGGTCTTGATGCAAGCTTAGGGGAGGAGATCCCTAACATGCCATACATCCCTCACATAGGCGTGCATAGAAGCCAGACGTTCCATTTCCAGATACTCTAAATTTGAGAAAGGAGAAAAAGCATATCAATAAATTCCTAGTTATCTTTTGAAAGCTCCACATTAACATTCCACTCATGGAGGTGATAGAACATAGTCCTGCATATGGGAGATTCTTTAAGGATATCATCATTAAGAAAATACAGATAAATGATATGTATGTCTTTCCTATTGATGAAGTGATGAGTGTGATGATCCAAGAAAGTCTGTCAATGAAAAGGAAAGATCCATGATGCTTCTACATTCTTTGATCTATAGGCAGCAAGCATTTCCAAAAAGCACAATGTGACTCTAAGGCAAGCATAAGTATTATGCCTCTCTCCACCTTTCAAAATTTTTCATTGAAGAAACCAACAAAGATGTGCATGAAAATCAATTTGGTGTATGGATAGATTGTGAGGCCGTATGAGATATGTGAGGATGTGTTAGTCAAAGTCAATAAGTTCATCTATCATTTCGATTTTATGGTGATGAACATACATAAGATGTGGAGATCAGAGATGATTTAGTAAGGCCATTCTAAGATACATCTAATATGATCATTTCCATGGGTAGAGGTTACTTGACACTCGAGATAAACGATGATAGAGTGGAGTTCAGACTCTCAGATGAGTCTTTACAACCATCCTGTGACAATCCAGGCTGGAGAAAATTAACTTGTTGATCCTAGGACATTAACAAGGGAGTGTATGGGAGGAAACACAATGTTATTTATGTGATTTACATTTCATTTTAGACCTTTCATTATAAATTTCATATTTTTCTTATTGTATGTTAATTGATGTAAAAAGGTACCTTGATGCATTTGTTTCGTGTGTTGGTAAAGTCAGAGTCAGTACTACCGACATTATAGTCGGTACCATAGACCTACTTAATTATGTTCAATAGGGATTTCACAAAAAGTTGGTACCACCGAGACATAAGTTGGCGGTATCGAATCCATGACAAGTGGAATTCGGAAAAAAGTCAGTACCATTGAAAGTCAAGTCGGTACCACTAACATTTTTTCAGGAAAATCATAGAGATACAGAAAAAAAGTTGTCAATACCACTAACACAAGTCGGTGGTACCAACTCATACAACTCAAATAGGATAGAGGACGTCATATCTCAGTACCACTGACACACAAGTTGGTGGTACTGACACTGAGGGACAGATGCCAATAGAATATGATCCACAATGGCCAGTGGGAATGCTTCAACCACCACTACCACTACCACCGCAAATGGTATCCCCATTCCACCTCTTTGTTTGAACTATGACTATGCATAGATAGTCAAGTTTAAGCTTAGGAGGATGTTGAAATAGCTATATCTATTTATATCCTATCTTGTTTTATTTTTTTGTAGTTGCAAGTATAGGATTCATAGCTATCTAGTGTAACCGTGGAGCTTAATTATCATGTTTTCATCTATTATTAAATAAAAATGTGTTTAGTGCCTTTGCAATGAAAATTAAAAATTGGTAAATGGTCACATCCTTTTGATCTTAATTTGCAAAGTCTAAGTCAATACCATCCAGAGAAAGTGTATCAGTTAGTCATCTTGTGGACTCTTAATATGAATGAAAATCTTAATCCATCCAAGACTTGTGTATGACTATGGGGTTTGAGACAAAATCAACCAAACAAGTAAGGGGACATCAAATGGGACTTTTAGAAAGAAACCCAAAGGTCAACCTACACACAGGTTGATAGGATAGGGACATATCATAGTTCAGCGTAGGCATTGTCTCTTAATCAAGTGATTCCAATCGCTTTTCATGACATTTCATCCACCACCATAAGATGATCAGGTAACCTAAATTATTTTCACTTGGATGCATTGCATAGCATGATAGGTGGCATGATAGGTAGTTTCTATTTATTGCATTAGTTAAACAAAAATTATAGAAATGTTCATAATATTAGTTGCATTATAGATTTCATGTAGTTTGCCTTCTTTTTCTGCATCATTTTCTACATCATGTAGCTATATAGATCCCTCTGCCAATATAAGGTGAAAGAATACACATCCATACCTATATCAATAGAAAAAATGATATATGGAAGAAAATCCCGAGCATAACTCATAAACTATGCTAAAATAAGGGGGCGGTAGAAAAAAAAGAAAGAAAATCAAATATATAGGGAGACCTTGAACTCAAATCTGGAAATTATTCAAGGAGAAGTGAAAATAGTTACATGTATATATTCGTTTATCCCACACTCATCAATCATATGGGACAGTCATTGCATTCATCATTCCATTAAAATAATAGGCATTAGGATTCATGAATTCTCATTTCTTTCATTCTATAGGTTCTCCATATTTTTTTAATTCATAAATGATTCGGATGTTACTTCTAATTTCTTATTCATAGCCACCTACTTCATTCCACTCATTTCTCTTTATGGTAGGCCACATATATGATTAATCCCCTCATTCATCTTCATACAGGGAACTGCTTGCAACATCGTTTGGTGGGTACAAAAGAGCAATGTAGATAGGAAATAACATGGTATATCAACTGTATGCCTTATTGACTATTATATTAACTGCTCTATTGATAGTGTTCATTGATCTAAGAGTGGAAATTTTTAATGAGATTTTTTTGTCACTACGGATTAGTTATTTGTTTAGTGGTTGGTAAGGGCCAATTCGGGACCGTCAGGTAGGGGTATTTGAGAAATGTAGTTCATATTGTTTGTCCTATTGATAACTTATTTCAAACAGATCCAAAGGTAGTGTTTCTCAAGGGCGGGCAACATTCAATCTTAGGGGATTTTGATGCACTGAGATTTATCCATTTCTCATAGGGTTTTTTTCCATGTTTATATAGATTACTGTTCATTTTGATATCATTTGGTCATTCTTTATCATTATTAGCCTGTGAAACACCATTGCATCAAATAATGAGCATTTGTACCAAATTGAGTTAAATAATCATATTTTATTTGGACTTATTTTAGTTTTCTATTATTGCATCCTTCACATCATAACTCGGTGATACTGAAAATTAACTAGGTGGTATTGACTTTAGGAAAAATCCAACAAGAAAATCTCAAAATCTGAGTGCTACTCAGATGGCATTCGAGGCTACCGAAATTTGTAGTCGGCACTACTGAATTGTCACCCAGGAACATGAGTAGCATAATTTATGTGGTTGATGCTACTTACAAATGAGTCGATGATATCGACTTTTGCATACAAAAGAAATCAAAACTAATAGGAATCAACTTGGTTCTACTGGCACATCAGTCCGTAGCACCAACATAAATCAAGGTTTTGAGTCTGTCGACAAATTAGTTCCAGTGACTTCCAGTCATTGGTACTGACTCTTCACAATCAGTGCATATTGAAGATTAAGAAATATTGATGGATGAGACTTAATGATGGAAAAAGCCTCACTTATGACCTAAGAGGAGTTCATTCAAACCTATCTATCATGTTTTATCTTGTTGCAACCGAGCACAGAGTTGAGAGAGGAGGAGATGAAGCAAACAACCATGTACTAGGTGATTCAAGCACCTCCTGCAAGCATATTTGTAGCTGAAACATTACAAATTGAGGAGCTCACCAGACGGGATCATCTAGACCAGTTTCGCCAGGATTTTAATTGGATGTTCTGATGTTTAGCTCTTTCTTTCTTCCTCTATGTATTTGTTAATAGAAATCATACGGGGCTAATCCCCTTATTTCTTAGGACCCGGGAGTAGCTTGGTTTTTCATTGTAATTGATGCTTTGATTTAATACATATTTCTTTCCTAAATTATGGACAGAAACTTATGGTTGCTTAATGCATTGCATGTGTTGGATCATGACACTCATTTTTTTGAGAGGGTATTAAGGGTTGGATACATCATATATTTACACAACTAATATTGTTCCTTATTAGATGGCTTATGACTATGAAGGGAATATCCTAGATATATCACTAATGCACCTATCAAAATCCTAAATTGCTATAGGAGTGGGTTTTTTTAGTAGAGGTAGTGTATTACGCTGCGGGAGTGAGTGATACTATAGGTCCCCTTATCCAGGGTGTAGGATAAATGATTATTAATTAAATGAAGCTAATTGCAATGTGAACTGTGGTGAAATTGTAATCCTAGGGAATCCATTCATCTATGATCACATTCTACTTGATCTAAATTTCAATTTTTACAATAACCTATGATTAAACAATCTATCACCTTTTCTGTAGGCCTAAATGATTAGGTTATAGTTATTAGTAGTATCTGGAGTATGTTTCCCTGAGTTTGAAATTCGGTCCTCGTTGGCCTATACTACTCGACGTGTACACTTGCATTTTGCACGTGAAGGTTAGGCGTGTCAAGTTTTGGGGGCTTTGCTTGGGAAATGGAAACTCCAACACTGCGAGTGATATGACTGGCCACTCTTTTCCATTTTATTTTTCTTATTTAAAAAATTATTGACTATTTTCTTTATTTGAAATTATACTTAAGTTGGAAATCTTATATTTACAATAACATTTACTAGTACTAATTCTCACTCACTCTTATATCATTTTTAGGTACTAGTGCATGGTTCAAACTAGAACCACTGAATACCAGGAATCCACTCCACCGGGTATAGGCCCAGGGGAACATTGTCACAGAGCAAGAGGGTTTGGGGATTTAGTGGAAAGGTTTCTCCAAACCCCACCACCATAGGCAGGGCAAGCACATGTAGAAAACATGGATCATAATGTGTAAGAGTGTGTTGCGGACGAGGTGGAGGAATAAACTATCTAAGAAAATAACAAGGAATTTTCAGCCACAACACAGTTAGGGCAAATTAAATAGCAAGCACTCAACATGGACAGCTACACAATAGACCCTGGAATGTGGCACTTATTAAATCCCAATCATTTCATGGCCACATTATGGAGGAACCAATGGCACACATCAATGACTTTGTGGAGATCTGTGATATGTTGAAGATCGGAAGGGTCCTAGCTACAGTGATCTACTTGAAGCTATTCTCTTACTCACCATAAAGCAAGGCAAAAGAATTGTTTCTTAGCCTTCCTCCTGAATCAATAGAGACTTGAGATGAAATGATAGATGTCTTGTTTGAGTGATACTTTGCACCCCATAAGACCAATGAATTGGTTGGAAAGATCCACAACTTCAAGTAGCATGACAAAGAGTCATATTTTCAAGTCTGGGAGTGGTTTCAAATCATACTCGGGAAGGTCCCTTGTCATGGGATTGATTTATACAAGTAGGAAAAGACATTCTACTATGGCCTACATAAAGGGGAGAGGATTGGTTTGGTTAGTGTACGAGAAGGTTTCTTCCTAAACAATAAATCTACTAGGTGTTAAGAGATCCTAAAGAATATTGGTAAGGGTCAATAATGGGGGGAGGAGTGAGAAGCACCAGCAATAAATAAAAGTTTTATGTAATCAAGGGAATTCACAGAACTCAAAGCCCAGATGGATAAACTCACAAGGAAGCTTGAGAAACAAATTTGGCACCTCATATGGAGGTGAAGAGGTGGAGTGCATGTACATTACATCATCAATATCATAGTGGGTGACTTTTGGGGGTAAGGGGGAAATAGCTCAGTTGGTTAGAGTGTTGGTTTGTCACGCCAGAAGTTGTGGGTTCAAACCCCATTTTCCCGACCTGATCCTCCTCTTGCCCGATGAGTTGAAGTAAGATATAAAAAATTGAAGAAATGTTGGGCAAGTTGGTGACGCAGAATGAGGAGTTATTGCACTAGACAAAAAAGGTGTAGCAAAATCAAGGGGCTCATATCTGCAATATTAAAAATCAAATTTCTCAGCTAGCAGTAGAGGTTGCATCCCCTAAGAAGCCCATTCAGTAAGTTCTTAGGAACACATAAACAACTCATCAACACCATAGCGTAAACATTGTCTCTATTCTCAAGAAATCAGAGTAGGTTATTGAGGAGTCACCAGATCAGCACATTCCAGAGATGGATTGGGTGTATGTGCTTGAAGTTCCATTCCCCCACAGCCTATACAAAAGAACATGAGGATATAGAATGCCAGTGCATTATGCTCATTCATTCACCTTAATGCACTGCTTATTCACGCACCTCAATCAATACAGGGTTAGCAACAAGCTACAAGGACGTTCCAACTACATTGTTTTTGAAAAACAATGAACTTATAAGTGCCACCATTTCTATGTCCACACCTCCAGCTCCAGATTAGGTGTCCATAAAAAAAGAATAGGTGAAAGTTCTACTTCACAATGGAGCAGTCATAATCAACAAGGAAGCACCCACACTTGAGAAGGAGCAACCACGAGTTACCCCATCCACAATAGACACATGTCAAAATCTATCCTATAAGGTGTCCTTGATGCAAGATTAGGGGAGGAGATCCCTAATGTGCCATACATCCCCCCCACACAGGCGTGTAGAGAAACCACATGTGCCATTGGAGGATAGTTTGAAGCTGAGGAATGAGGAAAAGTAAGTCTATAAATTCCTAGATATCATTCAAAAGTTCCACATCAATATCTCACTCATAAAGACGACTGAACAAATTCTTGCATGTGGGAGATTCTTGAAGGATATCATCAACCAGGAAAGATGAATAAAAGATATAGATGCCTTGCATGTTTATTAAGTGGTGAGTGTGATGATCTAGGGAAGACTATCGGTGAAAAGAAAAGACCCAGAATGCTTCTACATTCCTTGCTCTATGGGTAGCAAGCATTTCCATCTAGCAAGTGTGACTGTGGGAAAAGCACAAATCTCATGCCTCTCTCCACCTTTCAAAAGTTGGGATTAATGAAACCGATAAAGGTGTCCATGACAATCTAGTTGGTGGACAGATCGATTGTGAGAGTCGTATGGAATATGTGATGATGTGTTAATAAAAGTCCATAAGTTCATCTATCCCATTGATTTTATGGTGATGGACATGCATGATATGTGGAGAACAAGGATGTTATTAGGAACATCGTTCTAAGCTATAGCTGACGTGATCAATGCCATCGGTAGAGGTTACTTGACACTTGGGATAGACAATGATAGAGTGGAGTTTAGACTGTCATATGAGTCTTCACAACCATTCTGTGACATCCTAGGCTGAAGGAAATCACCTTATCAAGCCTTGGACATTAAACAAGGGCTCTTATGGGAGGCAACCTAATTTATTTATGTCATTTGCATTTTGTTTAGAACTTCATTATTTAAATTTTCTATTTGTCTTATAAGATGTTTCATTGATGTAAAAAGGTATTAATATGCGTTTGTTTGGTGTGAAGGATGAGTTAGAATTAATATTATATACACTAATGTCGGTACCACTGCCTACTTAAAAAATCTCAATAGGGATTTCACAAAAAGGTTGTACCAACGACACATAAGTTGGTGGTAGAAAATCCATGACATGTCAAATTTTTCTAAAAGTTAGTACCACAGAAAACCAAGTCGGTACCACTGACTTTTCTTAGGAAAATCCCAAAGCTATAGGAAAAAGGTGTCGATAACACTGACATAAGTTAATGGTATGAACTCATGCAACTCAAAGAGGATAGAGGACATGACCATTGACACCATGGACATATGCCAACAGAAATTGATCCATAAAGGCCACTGGGAACATTTCAACCACCACCACCATTGCCACCGCCACACATGTCACCCTTGTTCCACCTCTTTATTTAAATTCTAACCCTGCGGACATAGTCAATTTTAATCTTGGGGGTGTTGGGATGGCATTATCTAATTTATCTTGTTTTAGTTTTTTTGTAGTTGCAAGTATAGGATTCACATCGATCTAGTGTAGTAGTGGATCTTAATTATCATGCTTTCATCTGTCATTAAAGAAAAATGGGTTTTGTGCCTTTGTAATAAAAAATAAAAAAATTGTAAATGATCAAATCCTTTTAAGATTAATTTACAAAGTCTAAGGCAATACCATCCATAGGAAGTGTATGTGTTAGTCAGATTGAGGACACTTAATATGAATGAAACTCTTAATTTATCCAAGACTTGTGTATGACGATGGGGTTTGAGCCCAAACCAACTAAAAAAGTAATAAGACCTCAAATGGGATTTTTAGAAAGAAAATCAAAGGTCACCATACACACATGTTGATAGGAGAGGGACATATCCTAGTTTAAGATAGGTGTTTCTCTTAATTAGGTGATTCCACCCACTTTTTGTGACATTTCATCCACCACCTTAAGATGATCACATAACCCAAATTGTTTTCTCTTGCTGGAATTTAATAGAATGATAGGTGGCATGATATCTAGTTATATTTGTTGAATTAGTTAAAAATATAATAGAAATATGCATAAAAATTAATTGCATAATAAAATTTCATGTAGTTTTCATTCTCTTTTTTCATCATTCTCTACATCATGTATCTATATAATTTCCTAGATTTATATAAGGTGAAAGAATACACATCCATACCTCTCTCAATGTCAAAAATGATATATGGAAGAAAAGCCTGAGGATAACTCATAAACTCTCCTAAAATAAGAGGGCAGAAGAAAACAAAAGAAAATCAAATAAATATGGAGAAAAGGATGCCTTGAACTCAAATCTGGAAACTATTCAAAGAGAAGTGAAAATAGTTATATGTATGCATTCTTTTATCCCACACTCATCAATCAGATAGGGCTATTAGTGCATTCATCATTCCATCAAAATAGTAGGCATTATGATTCATGGCATTTCTCATTTCTTTCATTCTATAGGTTCATCTTATTTTTTATACATAAATGATTCAGATGTTACTTGTGATTTATTATTCATAGTCACCTACTTCATTCCACTGATTGCTCTTTATGGTAGGCCACATATATGATTGACCTCCTCATTCATTTCCATCTATGAAACTATATCAAACAAAGTTTGGTAGGTAGACAAGAGCAATGTATATAGGGAATCACATGGTACATCAAGTGTATGCCTTATTAACTATGATATTAACTGCTCCATTGATAGTGTTCATTGATCTAAGGGTGGATATCCATAATGAACATTTTTTGTCACTACAAAGTAGTTATTTGTTTAGTGGTTGATAAGGCCCGATTTGGGACTATTAGGTAGGGGTATTCGAGAAATGTAGTTCATATTGTTTGTCCTCTTGATGACTTATTTTAAAGAGATCCAAAGCTAGTGTTTCTCAAGGGGTGAGAAAAATTGAAGATTATGGGATTTCGATGCATTGAAGTTTAATCGTTATTCACATGATATTTTTTCATGTATTTCATGCATTATTATTCATTTTGAGATCAAGTGTGCATTGTTTATCATATTAGCCTATAAAATATGATTGCATCAAATTATCAGTATTTGTACCAAATTGGGTTACATGATCATATTTTATTCGGACTTATTTTAGTTTTCTCTTATTTTAGCCTTCACAGCACAATTCAGTGCTACCGATAGTAAAGTCGGTCGTACCAACTTAGGATAAATCCAATAAGGAAATCTAAAAATCTCAGTGCTACCGAGATACCACTTTCTGCTACCGAGACGGCGTTAGAGGCTACCCAAATATGTATTCGGTCCAACTGACTTATCGCCCTAGAATGTCAGTAGCAGAATTTATGTGTTTAGTGCCACTGACAATCAAGCCAATGGTACCGACTCTTGCAGGAATCCACTCGATGTTGCTGACACATCAATCGGTAATACTGACACATATCATAGTTTCCATTCAGCTTACAACTCGGTGCCACTGACTTCCTATCTGTGGTACCAAATCTTCGCGATCAGTGCAAATTGAAGATTTAGAAAGATCTGACAGCTAGGACTTAATGACGGTAAAAGCCTCACTTATAACATAAGGGGAATTTGGCCAAACGTATCTATCATGTTCTATTACATTGCAACCAAGTACGAAGCTGAGAGAGGAGTAGACGATGGGTACGATAATGTACCAGATGATTCAGGCACCTCCAGGAAGCGGATTTGTAGCTGGAACACTACAAATCGATGAGCTCACAAAAGGAGATAATTCATACCAGTTTCTATACTGTTTTTTATTAGATTTCCTATTGTTCAGCTCTTTGTTTCCTCCTTCCTCTATGTATTTATTGATAGCAATCATGTAGGGATAATCCCCTTGTTCCTTAGGACCCGAGAGTAGCCTGATTTTGTATTACAATTGATGCTACAATTTAATACATATATTTTCCAAAATCCTGGACATAAATATATGGTTTCTTAATGAATAACATGTGCTTGATCATTGTACTCAATTGTTTTGACTGTTAGTGGCTTCAGAAGAGGGATTAAAGGTTGTATAAGTCATATATTTACATAGTTAATATTGTGTCTCAAGAGAGGGCGTACAAATATGAAATGAATAGCATAGAGACATCGCCAATGCGCCTATCTGAATTTTATATCACTACAAAAGTGGTATTTGTTATAGTATAGGTATTTTATTATGTTGTGGGAGTGGGTAATACTTGCTATAGTTCGCTTGGTCCAGGGTTTAGGATAAATAATAATTAATAAAATGAGGTTAATTGCAATGTGAATTGTTGTGAAACTGTAATCCTAGGTAATCCATTCATATGTGATTGCATTCCACTTAATTTATATTTCAATTTTTGTAATTAGCTATAATAAAAAAATCAGTCACCTTTTTCTTAGGCCTAGATAATTTGGTTAAAGTTAGTAGTAGTCTTTGGAGTCATGTCCCTGAGTTCAACATTTGTGGCTCATAGGCCTATATTATTCAATGCTTACACTTGCATTTTGTTTGCATAGTTTAGGTGTTTCACATAGCAATTATGAAGATTCTTCCAATTGCAACTCCATGAATTATGTACCTTGTATATGATGCAAAATGACTGAGACAATTCTTCTAGCTACCCATACAATGTTGATGATAATTAAAGAGGAATCTGATTTCGACTTACATAAAGTGTGTGATCAATGATTCTTCCTCCAAAGGCCCACATAAAGGGATTGCAAGGATCTATGAAAACCTTACTCAGTGTTCAGCGGCATACTTAATGAACGTTTCGCTTCTAAAATGAGATCTACCACCAAGTGAATCGGGTGTCCCTATAACCAAACTACAATTGTGTAGCATTCTCCAACCTTTGTAATAGGATGGTTTCGATTCAAATAAATAATGAGGAGCAAGAATTCTAGAAATATAACAAGTTCATGAATAAAAATATTGAATTTATACTAATTGCATAAAAGGTTGTGGAAGTATACAAGCATAACATGTTTGCAATATATGAGAGTGAGTACAATAATATGATGGAGTATGTAATCATTTCTAATCCTAAAAATGATTACAATGATAAGCATCATGTATAGTTTATAAGCTAGATGGAAATTAAGGATTGGGACTCAAAAATGATATATTTATTTACATATCAAGCATTGATGGAGTGTGCTCGGGGGATGTATAAATATGTTGGTATATTATGTCGAACATTTTTTTAAAGTGATGGATGTATTAGCCTCATTTAGTAACATGCTACTGAGTACATTGCCTCATAGTTACATAAATTATATAATAAAAAGAAGGAAAAGATAGGAATAGATAATAGTGCATGAGATGTTGTTGTTTCCAAACCATCAGAGTACGATCAACGCTATAAGTATCTTGATCGAAATATGGTTCTGTGAGAGACCAACATTTGTGTAGATAGCATGTAAAATGTAGTAGATACTAATAAAAATTAGCTGGAAAATAGAGAACAATTGTCAGTTATGTTGCAAAAAATAGATGACCCAAGTAAAGATGATACTAGAACTCGTACCAATCACCCAAAGGGAAGATCAATAAAGGCTAGGTCAAACATGACTCATACAATCAACGATATGAGATCAATACAATTTATGGAATATTATTGAAATAAATATTGACAAAGGATTGAAATAGATAAGTGAAGCAAGATTATATGATCAAATAAGCATTTTATAGACAAATATGAAAGAGGATTTAAAAAAATAATGAAACATGTTTACATATAGTTTATGAAATTAGATTCATACAATCACTAAAATAACATGCAAACAACAATGGATCAGGATTTATGCGAACAGTGCATCGGTATTAAATATTAATGAATAATGGCTCATTTAAAACAAATTTGATTCAGAATAGATCAATATCATATTGATTCACTGAAGTTGGAATAATATTTCTATTTCATGGGGAGGGCTATGAACAATCTTAAAATTTCCCTCTTTAACTTGCAAGCTGTTGTCTTGCATCTAGTAGCAGAACTTGTGCTACAAATTTCCTATAAAATTCTTTGAAAAATGTCATTTTGGTCCACTAAATAAAGAATACACGTGGGATACACCATGTATAATTTTGCATCGCAAAAACTATAAAACAACCCACAAATTAAAAGACTATGATGTTCATGTCACAGAACTGTTTATTAACCAAATCCTCACTCCCAATAGTTAGACAGGAAAAGGCGAGAGGACCTAAGCATCCCTCCCTAGAATGGAACACATCACATAAATATGCGTGAATAAAACCACAATCAACAATAGAAGAAACAAGGTATGAAATAGAATGTCATATCAAATAAAGATAATGGAGCTTCCACTTGCATGGAGTTGTGTGCACCAATACAAATCCTAAAGATAGTAAGTCTTTAGGTTTAGCCTTGCTTATACTAGATTAAAAACTCCACCCATGTATGCTAGGATATGTGGAAGTCTTATCGTAGTATAGTTAAGGGTCGAATCCACAGGACAACAGTCTTGTTAAGATCAACAAGATAGAAAATCTTAGAATTTCATTTAACTCCTTAGCAGTTGGTATTTAGATCAAAGAGTTGGTTTGGTTGTTTAAACTAAGTGTTAGTAAAGTAAAAGCAAGAAAGTAAATTTAAGGTTGTAAACGATGTTAAGAAATCACTAGGATGTGATCGGCTTTCACCACAACTACACATGGATCAAAACATGCAACATAGTATCACAACCTGCAATAAGAGTCTAAACAGGTAGTATCTTAGTAGGTTTAGTTTCCTTTTGGATAACTAATTATGAGAAGTGTGGGAATGTTGCAAAGCCAGCCATCCCCAAACGAATGGTCACTTACTTTGCATCAGTCCCTTTGTAAAGTGTGTTGCTCGACTTATCAAGGTCTTACTTTTATACATCAACTGATTCCATTTCATAGTATGAAAGTACAACGATGGAAGTGAGTTTACTCCACTCCTTGAAAAGCACTCCTAGATACCGAAATCGATGCATGGTGATTACATGCATCAAGAACCAACATTCAATCGAGATTCGAATCTAATAGTACAAACATAGACAATTCATACTAATAGATAATAAGTAACACAAGTTAGTGATCAAGCAACAAGCATTCATTAAATGATTGATGTTGAACTGAAAAGAAAGTATATCTCTATTGCAAATTTATGAATTACATTGCATGAAATGAAAACATGGGTAGTGGGGCTACTCCCCGCAACCTAGTGTATGAGACTACTCGCTCATGACAAGAACAAAGAAGGGGGTGAGAAGAGAGAGAGAGAGCATCATCTCCATGAAGGAGGGAGGAAGGTTGACCCCTTGGAGAGTGGGAGCAACAATCTTCACACTTCGTAGCTTGCTTGATGATGAATCCTCCTCTTCCCACCTTCTTTGTTGATGAGAGAGAAAGTAGCTTGGAGATGGAGTATGGATCTCAGACCGGCAGCCTTGGGGCAGTGGGTGAAGGATGGAATGGCTCTGGAACAATAGAGGCAGCCTTTGGACGTCTGAAAACTTCCTCCTTTGTGAGGAACCTTTGGGTCTTATTTATAGGCTTTGAGTGAAACTCAAAGGGTTTGGGAGATTTGGGCCCAAATGGTCGTGAAGACCGTTTGGACTCTCTCTCGGTTTGGAGATCATTTAGACTCTCTCAATTTGGAAACCGTTTGAGTCCTCATGGTTTGGAACCATTTGTCTTTATTTAGTCTTGGGACCGTTTGACTTTACACGGTCTTGGGACCGTTTGGCCTTCATTAGGCCTTGGGACCATTTGGTGTTCATTCGGTCTTGGGACCATTTGGTGTCCAATTGGTCTGGGGACCGTTTGGTGTCCATTCGGTCTTGGGACCGTTTGGTGTCCATTCGGTCTTGGGACCGTTTGGTGTCCATTCGGTCTTAGGACTGTTTGGCATCCATTCGGTCTTGGGACCGTTTGGTGTCCATTCGGTCTTGGGACCGTTTGGAGCTTTTGTAAAAAAAATTGTGATTTTCTGTAAGAAATAAAAGGGGAAAAGTTAGTCTGATGGTATATTTACAATAAAGTGGAAAATTAAATATTGTGTCTAATTTATTTAAGAAATAGTATGGAGAACTAAGGAAAACTAGTAAGATAACATCGCAAAGTGGGAGGTTATCACCCCCCCCCCTACTTAGTGTCTAGCTTGTCCTCAAGCTAGATAGAGCTAAGGCATGTAGTGGCGCGACAATTTTATTTAGTGAAGATTTCCATACTCTTGCTTCAATTCTAAACCACAAATCTCTTAGAGTTTTATAGGGCTTCTGCTTGCACTAACTCTTGCAGGTATTAGGAGTTGTGTGGATCTCATATTTCTTCCTTATCGCGTAGCTTGCATTGGGACCACCTTTTCCTTGATCCCATTCTATGCATGTTTTCAACTCCAATCAGTTTTATACTTCTTTGAAAAATATACTGGAAACTAATATAGGCATGAGGGTTGGCAAAAGGCTAATGTGTAACTCCTCCTTTTAGTGGGGGGGTTATCTAAACTTTTAGGATCTCACTACCAGTCGCGACACATCTGCCTTTATGAGGGTAGCTAAATGTACCAGCCAGGTGAGTCCTTTATCAGCTTTTTCATATATTCAGAGACCTTAGGATCTCATTACCGTGCGCGTCACATCTGCCTTTGTGAGGGTAGCTGAATGTACCAGCCGGGTGAGACTTTTATTGGTCCTTCATATAGGTCCATAGGCGTGGCACAACTCTCATGTTTTTATTCAACACTCTGGCTTTTATTCTTATACTCAGGATTAGGAGTTGGATATTTGGGGATTTTGTTTGGGCTGCCAGGCCTCTTTTGAAAAGAAGAAAAATGTTCTTGGAGTCTCCTGACATGCACTTATTTTGCTTTCGTACTTGGTGGTCCACTTGCGAGGTTCCTTGATTTGGACTTCACCTGGTTCCCTCCCGTTCTTGGGAGAGTTTTGGCTAGCTTCGGCTATTATGTTAACTTGTAGAGAGTCTGGAGTAGAGTTGAAGCAAAAGCATCAAAATCAGGTGTGAAAGTAATTTATTAATTCTCCATTATATGCCTAGGTTCCTTTTCTGTTATTGCTTTTTTAGGACTACTTTGATTCTAAATTTAGATGGGGGTGACCTTCTCCAAGAGTGATGTTATACTTATGTAAAAATAATTACTGAAAGAGTCTAAATGTGAAAAGAAAGATGAAACAGGAGTGAATAAAAAGAGCATAGGGAGAAGGGTTGAAAAATGATACATCGCCCTTGTCCAGTGTACCTCCCCCCCAACTTATCACTCACTCTGTCCTCAGAGTGTCAAAGTGATAGGTTGAGAAGTACAAGGACAAGGGAATTAGGCTTCTATTAGTCCTTTGTTAGCTCCATGCGTTCGGAGAAGATTAGCTATGAAATTTCCACGTAGAGCGTGGTAATCCACGCCCGTCATGTCCTCTACTGGTCTTCCAAGAACATTGAGGGTGTACATCCAATAGAGGACATGGAAACCGTAGTCGTTTGATTCTCAGAGCAGCTGGGGGCATCTGTTGCTGAAGGTTGGGCAATGAAAGTGTGCTTTATCGTAAGCCCTTGTGTGCTTGCTTAAAAGATCATGTAGTTTGTCGGCACACTCCTTCACCGCCTCCTCCGTGGGCGTCTTCACTATCACATCATATTGTTTTTGATCTGGATCAAATTGGCTGTCGGAACTGTTGTAGATGATTGTTGTTCCTTCAAGAAGATTTGTCACCATTAACATCCAGTTCTCTGAATGAATGAAAGGGAGCATAATTAACTTCGGAGTTGTATGCTGGAGAAAAAAGATAAGTGCTTCTATGGTTCCGAAGTTCTTTAACTTGAGAAGGTCGTCCTTCATGTAAGCTGATGCCATGTAAACCGTAGGATGGTTCCGTCCAAGGAGATATTGATAAGCAGTCATCAGTCTCATGGATAGGGATCCTTGTAATTGTACGATTTCACAGAGGGTATCTTCCATGACTAGAATATCTCCCGCTAGAAAAATGAGCTCATCTTTCTCGGCATATAGTCTAGACATGATGATTCGAAGTTCATTTTCATAAAGACTCTTGCAAACTGCAAGGTCGAAGTTAGGAAATGTCAGTTCAATGGCAGGTAAGGGCACCATTTGTGTGGAAGGTCTGTTGATGGTGATCCTTGTTAATAACTCGATTTCCTCTTTGACTTTCTCCATATCGAAACTGTAAGGGTCCCATTGTCTTTTTTTGGGCACCGTGGCGGGTTGTTGTTTCTCCAACTCCTGTAATGTTTGCCAGAACAAATATTTCTATGGATGTTGGATGGCCGAGTAGAGGTAGTGAGGGATGTCGTATGGTGCCATAGTCGGGTCCCTAAACAACCTTCTGTCACAAATGAGCTCCATGGCATAGCGCCCTCGTAGAGAGTGAAAATCTTTTGCGGCCAGCTTGGTGAAGGGGATTTGTTGAGTAAGCGCTTGTATGTGGCGTATAGTGCAGAAAGAGCAATCCCCGGATCATTCTTGCATTTGGACTTGTGGGTTTATGATTTGTAACCATGGTTGGTTCCAACCTTCTCAGAGTGATGGCTTTGCAGCCCAAATTAATTTTAGAAGCTGAAAAGGGATGCATCTTGCCTCCCCGGCTCCTAGTATAGCAAAATTGATGATTTCGGCTTTAAGGACACTGGCGCAGAGTTGTACACTTTGGCATCGCGAGCCTCGATGTCAACGATCATGAGCTTCCTGTGGCTGGAAACTTGGAAGGGTACTTTGATATATCGTACCTTCCGTTCAATCCCCCTACGCAGCCGCTCGATAGTCTCGTTGTGTAAGTCCTTGTACAGTAGACTTAGAGCCAAAGTAGGTGAAGCATTGAGAACTAGTTCGGCCTTTTTGAGCTTCTGTATGTTTCGATAGAGTTGGCAAGAAGGACACAGAAGATTGCCATCTTCACTTTTGATTGAGGTCAAAGGATGATGCGGAAATCTTCGTGTGTCATCTTACGCTTAGTCTTTATATTTGTGTAGATGATGTCCCCCCCTTCTTTGGCATCGTCTACGATAGTGTCAGGATAAATATATCCTGGACATCTAGGGAAGAGATGGCCGCCATGTCTAGGTTGTACATCTTCTTAGGTAGAGGTGGCGGCGGGGGGAGCTCTTGCAGTGGCAGAAAAGAAGTCTGCTCTAGGTCGTCCATATAGTGGTGCGGTTGTACATTGTTGGAACTTAGCAAAATCTGCTTCTTTGGCAGCTTCCCCCATAGATCCCATGGCAGAATAGTCAAGGAACTGATCCCCATATGACATGTTAATATTGTCATTGTGATCGGGAGATTTGGGATCTTATCCACCTTCTTGATGGTCTTTGTTTATTGCCTTCTTTGAAGGTTCTGTTCCTCAGCTGGTTCCCTCCCCAGCATGTCCTGGGTCATCAGGTTTTTTATCTGAAGAGGAGGTGTCATCATTGGAGTTAGCGAAGGAGTCAGAATCTTCTTCTTTGTCTTCGTCTTCTTCTTCTTCTTCTTCTTCGTCGTATGCCGCCTTATCTTTTATTGGTTTTGGCATTGTTTTCTTGCACTGCCAATGAAGTGCTTGTAATTCATCAAGAGCCACTTGCACATTCTCGTGTGTCTCAAGCAGTGCGTCGTGGGTTTCCTTGAGATCAGAGTATCGTGCCTCGGCAGAGATGATTCGTGCAGAAAGGTCTGTGACTTGGGCTCATAGGTGATTGATTTCATTATTTTATGACTCCTCTTGGCGGCTAATGAGTTGTGCAAGGATGTTAGTGATGTCGTCCAAATGCGTGCTGAAAGCAGTTTGTTGCTGCTTAAGCTCGCGAAGGTTCTCTGGCAGAGGTTGAGTCTGCGTATAGATCCTATCGACTTGTTGAGCCAACGTTGCTTGTTGGCTTTTCACCTCAAGCACCAACTGTGGCAATTGTTGTAAGTAGCCGTCGATGTGTTCGACTTGCGTGGCCGCTAGTTCCTGTCGTTGGTTGATGCTTGAGAGGATGACAGGTAAGGTGCGGTTTTGCTCGTCGATCTTGGCGACCTATTTAGTAAGACCCTGCACACAAGAAAAAAATAGATTGCATTATGTTAGAAGGGTCGGTGAGGAGTTTTCAGATGGTGTCAAATTGGCGTCCGAATTCCTCACCAATATTTGGAAAAGGGACCCCAAAAAAGGATGGGTGGGATGTTTGGGGTCAGGGTGGAAGGGTGGTAGTGTCTTGTGAAAGATACACTAATGATGGTCCCGCGAACTGCATGGTGACTGTAGATGGAGTCAGCAGCGGTGTCGGGGTGGTGGCGGATGCAAAGGGTGGAGACATTCTGGGAGAAAAGGGTGGATCTGTAAACGTCGATGGGAAAGCAGTTGAGGTGGAGGCGAACAAGGTGAAAGCGAGGTCGGGCGTTGATGTTAATGGAATGCCTGATGAGAAGGGGATTGAGGTGGAGGATGCAGGTGTAGGTGTGGATGTGGGGAAGGGATTTGTTGGTGGAATTGTTGTGGAGAATGATGGGAGGGTGGTGGATTGTGGAATGGTGGAGGATGGTAGCATGGTGGGGGTGGTGGTGGAGATAAGCTCAACATTTAGACTCATGATGAAGGAGTCTAGTGATGAGGTGGTGATGTGTTCTTCAAGGAGAGGAGGTTCTGCTTCTGGATTTGGTCTTGATGTCGGCATCCTCGACAGATGTTCTGTTTGCAAACGCCCTTTGGATGGTCATTTCACTGCTATTTTTATTATTCTTGCTGTCGGGGCGGTGATGTTGTGCTTGGTTTGCCCTACTTTGGATTTCTTTTCTTGGATTTTGACCGAAGCTAGGAGGTTTGTAAGCTCCTCTTCAGTGAAGAGAAGCTTATCCTTGTCATAATCTGCGATCTACGGTAGAGGAAGCAGCATCCTAGAAGATTTTACTGTGGGACAAAAGATGTAGTGTAGCTTAGCATCTTTGTCCTTAATCATATATGAGTTCTTTAAAGTATGCTCATTGGTAAGGATGTCACCCTTGATCTTCGTGCATATGGGCAGTAGTCTTTCCATCTTGAGATATTTTAGAATTGAGGTTATGTGTCCTCCGGCACATACTTCTTTCCTGAGGGCATAAGTCGTGTGCTTGTGTATCAATTGTCGTCCTATGTTGACCGGTAGCCCATTAAGGACAGACCAGAGGATGAAAAGATCGGAAATGCTAACATTTCCGCCCTTTGTCGTGGGGAAGAGTGCACCTATGAGGATTTTGAGTAGTTTGCGCACCAACCCAGAATGAATATTTGAGGCCTTGTAGGTCTTTGCCTCATAGGTTGGGATCCCTGTCAGGGATTTCTAGAAGATATGCTTATTGAGCTGGGAGCTTTCAAAGCCTACAACTTTGGCTTTTTTCAACTACTCCATTTTGTTTATAAAGATTTCATTGAGTAGGTTTTCTATTATGACAACTATGTTGCTAAAGAGTTTGGTGACCAGCATGCGGTCACCTCCGTCTCTTGATCTGTCCATTATGTCCACTGCTTGTTTATTGAGGAAGGTGAAGAATTCAGTTGTTGGCTCAACATAAGAATTCTCTGCGACAAAACAGAGTCTTGCGAGGTTGGCATTGTTGAGCAAGGTGAGGATTTTGTCATAAATCCCCATCTTCTTCAGTACGTTGGAACAGACATACTTTGTCGGCTTCAGCATTTTGTCGAAGGATGGGAGGGTGTGGATGAATAGGTTTTTTGGTGGTGGTGGTGTAGTGCTGATGGTGGAGAAGATAGGAATAGTGGTGGTAGCGGGAGTGGTAATGGTGGTGGCGGTAGTGGTTGATGGAATGTATCCTTCCAAGATTTGTTCCCTTGTAGTGGCAGGGTGGACCTGCTTCCTTGCCCATTTCTTTGTAGGTTGTTCTTTGGTAGCTTCCTGGGCCTTCTGTTTCCCTTTGGAATTTGTAGTTGGGGATTCCTCATCAGGGGTTGGCTCATATTCTGATTCTTCATCACTGGAAGAAATTTCTTCCACTTCTTGATTAGGATCCTCGGATAAGCTAATGTTGATGTGTTCAATTTCATTCATGACCTTAACGAGGTCAACTTCCGGTGGGACCCTTCCACATTTTTCATAGGTGTCCACAATCTTCTGGAGTTTGGTGCAATCCTCCATCAGTTGCTCCCTTGTCCAGAAGGGAGCGTCAGCGGTTCCGGTGGATTCTTTTACGGGTGATGTCATTTCTGAAAAATTACTGAAAAATTGTGTTAAAAGGATTTGAATTTGCAAAGATAACAAGTTTATTAAAACAAAAAGTTACATTATGTATGTGTTAATGTTTTTAGGTTTTATTGGAACCCAAACGGTTTGTAAAATTGTTTGGTTTCAAGACCATTTGGTACCAAACGGTTTTAGGACCATTTGGGTCCAAATGGTCTCGAGCTCAAACAGTTTCAAGACCGTTTGGCACCAAACGGTTTTAGGACCATTTGGGTCCAAACGGTCTCAAGCTCAAACGATTTCAAGACCGTTTGGCACCAAACGGTTTTAGGACCGTTTGGGTCCAAACGGTCTCGAGCTCAAACGGTTTCAAGACAGTTTGGCACCAAACGGTTTTAGGACTGTTTGGGTCCAAACAGTCTCGATCTCAAATGGTTTCAAGACCGTTTGGCACCAAACAGTTTTAGGACTGTTTGGGTCTAAACAGTCTGGAGCTCAAATGGTTTCAAGAACGTTTGGCACCAAATAGTTTTAGGACCGTTTGGGTCCAAATGGTCTCGAGCTCAAATGATTTCAAGACCGTTTGGCACCAAACAGTTTTAGGACCATTTGAGGCGAGACCGTGAGGAAGGTGAAGTGTTTGGAAGCACGATTGATTGTTGAAAAGGAGGCAAAAGCAGCAAATGATGGCGGCAACGCACGCGTCGGTGGCTAATGAGAATCCCGTTGGCGACGTAGTGTTGGCGACGGAGAAAACAAGGTGGATGTGAAGCATGGTGTGGTGATGGAGAAGATGGCAGTGGCAATGGTGTCGAACTGCTGGTTTACCTTGCTGTGTGACGGCGACGCTGACGATGAAAAACTCTATGAAAACACATGGGGAAGACAGCGGTGTCATCGGAGATGGTGATAGAGAGAGCAAGTGTCACGAGTTGCGCGGGAGCGAGAAACGGAGGGGATGAAACTATGGTCGCGCGATGGTTTAGGGAGTTTGAGATTTTAGAAGAGGAAAAAGGGAGGGATTGCGGTTATATTTATAGGATTTGGGGGGGGCGTTAAAAATTCCCAAGGGTAAACAATCTTGAGACCGTTCGGGGTCCAAACGGTTTAAGGACCGAGATGACCAAATAGTTTCGAGACCGAGAGGACCAAACGGTTTCTAGACCGAGAGGACCAAATGGTTTCGAGACCGAGAGGACCAAATAGTTTCGAGACCGAGAGCAGCAAACGGTTTCGAGACCGAGAGGACCAAATTGTAGAACTTTCAGAGCGGTCTTTTCGAACTCATGTGCCCCCCAGTGGGGCCAGAATGACAATGCTCTAAGACAGGAGTAATTTCCTCTTCTGGTATGCAGCGACGGAAAAGTCCGTCTGCGCATAGACAAAAAAGATAGGGTTCGTCCCAGTAGTATTGTTTAGTATCATGGAGAAATTTCTTTTTATCGTGGTGGGAGGCAGAGGGGTGGATGATTCCTGTAGCTAGATAGTTCACTATGTCAGCATACCAGGGGAATCCGGTGGTAATTTTATAAGTTGGTCATCAGGGAGGGAGTCTCGGATAGGTACATTGTCATCCTCCTGAGACTCAATGCGACTTAGGTGGTCAGAGATGATGTTTTCCACTCCGTTCTTGTCTTTTATTTCAAGATCGAACTCTTGCAGCATCAATACCCAGCGGATGAGTCTGGGTTTTGCATCCTATTTCTGAACAGGATATTTGATGGCGGAGTGGTCTGTATATACTACGACCTTTGATCCAATTAGGTAAGAATGAAATTTTTTGAAAGCATAGATGATGGCTAAAAATTCCTTTTCAGTGGTAGTATAATTCGTTTGCGCCTCATCTAACGTCTTGGATGCATAGTATATTACATATGGCTTTTTGTCTATTCTCTGTCCCAGCACAACCCCTATGGCATAGTCGCTAGCATCACACATTATTTCAAAGGGTTGTGACCAGTCAGGCACTCTTAAAATGGGTGTAGAGATTAGAGCATTCTTCAAGGTTGTAAAGCTATGAAGCCATCCATGGTCAAAGTTAAAACCAACATCCTTGGTCAATAGGTATGTCATAGGTTTCGCTATTTTTTAGAAGTCTTTGATAAATCTCCGTTAGAACCAGGCATGACCCAAGAAAGCTCGCACTCCCCTTATGTCTTTGGGCGGTGACAGCTTTGAGATGACATCGATTTTTTCCTGGTCTACTTTGACTCCTTTTTCGCTCACTCGATGTCCGAGGACAACACCTTCGGTCACCATAAAGTGACATTTTTCCCAGTTTAGGATAAGGTTTGTTTCTTTGCATCTCTATAGGACTTTACTTAGGTTGAGCAGACAGTTGTCAAAAGAGTCTCTATATACTGAAAAATCATCCATGAACACCTCCATAATGGTTTCGCTTAATCCCGTGAAGATAGCAGTCATGCACCTTTGGAAGGTTGCGGGTGTGTTGCATAGCCTGAAGGGCATCCTTCTGAAGGCGTATGTTCCAAAAGGACAAGTAAATGTCATTTTTTCTTAGTCTTCGGGGTGAATTGGGATTTGGTAAAACCCAGAATATCTGTCGAGGTAGCAGAAATTTTTTTGGTGGGTTAGCCGCTCAAGGACCTCGTCAAGGAAGGGTAAGGGAAAATGGTCCTTCCTTGTTGATTTGTTCAATTTTCTATAATCAATGCACATTCTCCAACCAGTAACGGTCCTTGTAGGTACTAGTTCATTCTTATCATTTAGGACATCAGTGGCTCCCCCCTTTTTAGGGACCACTTGGACAGGACTAACCCACTAAGAGTTAGAAATTGGATAGATAATACCCTCTTTCAAGAGTTTAAGAACCTCGAGGTGAACTACCTCTTTCAAATTTGGGTTCAATTTTCTCTGGTGCTCCCTCGAGGATTTGAACTCTTCTATCATAGGTAGTTTATGCATGCATAGAGTTGGGTTTATGCCTGTTAGGTCAGTCATTTTTTACCCAATTGCTTTCTTGTGCTTCCTTAGTTCAGTGAGAAGCCTTTCTTTTGTCAATCAGGGAGGAGCTAATGATAACTGAACATAATTTTTCTTCATCTAGGAAGACATGTTTGAGCCTAGCTGGTAGAGTTTTCATTTCCAGGGCTTTGGGTACTTCTGTTGTCTCTAATATGGAGACAAATCTCAGTTCTTCAAAAGTGGCTTCTGGGGCTTTGTTAGCTTGCTCCAAGTATTGCAGGCATTGGTGAACTAGCTCGTTGGTTTAAAATTCAGCTTTCGGATTTATTAGAGCATCCTCTAGGGCATCTGTTGGTTCTGGATTTGCTTGCTTGAGTTGAGACATTTTATCAATAGCTTCAAGTAGAAAAACCTCTTCATGGATACTAGGGCTCTTCAGGCTATTAAAACCCCTGAATTGAATGGTTTCTTTACCCAACCTCAAGGTAATTGTGCCAGCCTCAACATCAATTAATGCGCTAGCTGTGGCGAGGAAGGGTCTACTGAATATTATCGGGTAACTTAGGTCTTCTATTATATCCATCATGACGAAATCACAAGGGACATAAGAGTCCCTCCCCACTCTTACTGGAATATCTTCAATGATTCCCAGGGGTGCAGTAATGGTGGAATCAGTGATCTGGATGGTCATTGTTGTAGGCAACAAGTCAGTAAACCCCAATCTTCTGCACATGGAAAATGTCATAATTGATATGCTGGCTCCCAAGTCGGCCAATCCCTTTTTACAAGATTTTTTCCCAATAGAGCATTGTATACCAAAGGAGCCAG
Organism: Alisma plantago-aquatica; assembly: GCA_963693085.1. Taxonomy (NCBI): domain Eukaryota; kingdom Viridiplantae; phylum Streptophyta; class Magnoliopsida; order Alismatales; family Alismataceae; genus Alisma; species Alisma plantago-aquatica. The sequence goes on from OY856411.1 coordinate 575,700,756, forward strand.
GGTCCTTCTATTTTTTCAGCATTTTATTCAAAATGATATCAGAGGTGGTTTGGGCTAGCTTGACAGTTTCATGCTCCTCTGTCATATATTTCTTTGACAACAAGGTCTTTAGGTATTTGGACCAGGCTGGGATTTCAGATAAGGCGTCGAGAAAGGGAATATCAACATAAAGTTTCTTCATTGCCTCTTTGAATTTCTAGAATCTAGATTCTAGTCTGTTTCCTTTAGTCTGTCAGGATAGGGTCTCCTTGGCTTATATTGTGGAACCTCTGGTTCTTTGGGACCTTGTTCCTTTTCTTTCTTTTTTTATCTTCTTGACCTGAATCTTCTGTTGGGATGATTTTAGTTACATCCTTGTCTTCTTGATTAACCGAGATGGCTTCAGTAAGAGCACGACCAGACCTTGTTGTAACAACATTTAATTATTCTGGTCTATGTTGACCGTGTCTTAGATTTGCTTCTGGCTGGCCAGCGAAAGTTCCCATTGGAGGTTTTAGCTGAGATGCTATCTATGCTAACTGAGTTTCCACAGCTTTTTACTGGGCTTGCTGGTTAGCCAGCATGGTTTTCTGTGATTGCAGCATTTGCCTTATCAAGGATAGTTCATCACTCTACTGTGGTGGGGCATTCTTCTATTGAAATTGAGTGAGTTGTTGCTGCCCTTGAGGTGGTTGTTGAGGTGCTGGAAACTGAGGTTGTTGTGGCTGTTGTAGTTGAGTTTGTTGTAATTGTGGGTGCAGAGGAGGGTGAGTATATTGGTAGTATGCAGAGGGATTTCTTAGGTAGTTGGATCTCTGGAAATTGTTTCTAAGATTCCCTTGATTTTGGTTATAGTTGCTTTGAAATACAGGTGGTAGTATGTTGGAGGATCCACCTTGTGTTTGATGTTGTGGGTTAGCGGTCCCCGTAGGATTTCCATATTGAAAACCAGGATGATTTCTTGGTATTTGGATTGTAGTAAGCTTGTCCTGGTATGGAATGAATGGAATTTACTTATTCTGGCATCTGATTCTCAGGGTGTTCAATGATTGGATCATATTGTGGTTGAGGTTTGCAAATCCATCATTACATTGTATTGGAGACCACATGACAATGTGGGATGATCGGATGCATGACAGGCCTTGCAAGTTCCTATGGCTACTTTAGCTTGTTGGGGGTTCTTCTTTCTGTCATACTCCCCAAATGAGGCTTCGAGGGCTTGTTGTTTGTTGGCTATGGTTTTCAAAGCTTCGGCTATGGCTTTCATTTCCGTAGATTCTTCAGCTTTACAAACCTTTAAAACTCCTCCTGTGATCGCCCTCCCCCAATTGGATTGATTTTTAGCTCCGAGAGTGACGATCCTCTAGGCGTCTCCATAGTTCTGTCTCATAAAGTTTCCTCCAGATGAGGAATCTAAGAACTTTTTAATTTCATCACTTACTCCCATATAAAAAGTTTCTATGAGTTGATTTTGTGAGATTCCATGGTGAGGGCATTTCCTCAAGAGTTCCTTGAACCTTTCCCATGAGTCATCCAGTGAATCTCCCGGTAGTTGAAGGAATTGGTTGATTTGTCCTCTGATTTGGTAGGTTAGTGAAGGAGGGAAGAATTTCTCCAAGAACTTCTCTTCTAAAGGAGCCCAGGTGGTGATAGGATCCCCATCCAAAGAACTATACCAGCTTAGTGCTCTTCTAGACAATGTGAAATTGAAGAGTCTAAGCATGATTGCGTCCATGGTTGTTCCAGCTTGTGGTACCAGCCTGCAAAGAGCTTTGAACCTATTCAAATGGTCCATGCAGTCATCTCCGGCACTTCCAGAGAATGAGATGCCATGCATTATTTGGATCCATTGTGTCCTAATCTCAAAATTAGGAGTGTCGATGAGTGGTTGTTGGACTGGATGGTTGTCTTCATAGTTCTTGGGAATAACGTAGTCCCTTAGTTGCTTGCTTCTTATCAATAGTTGAGCAGCAGCCTTGGCTGCTTCATTCTTGGCACGGATGTGGGCTTGCTCTTCAGCCCGTACTTTAGCCTGAACTTGGGCGCGTGTGTCGGTGATGAGTTGTGCTCGCTGGGCTGCTATAGCAGTGTTGACCCTTTCCATCACTAGTGCAGCTTGGCGTTGATCTTCGGCTATTTTTCTGGCTCTTTTATGATTAAGACTAATGCGGCGGTGGAAACTTCTCTCTACCTCAAAGTCGTACTCTGGATCAGTGGAGAATCCGAGATTGTGCGATGGTTGCATACACATCTTCTAACTGAGCAGAGGAAGAAACACACTTTTCAGATGATGCGGGAGAAATGATGAAATTGAGAGAATATGGAGTAATGTTTAAAGAAAAGGTATAAAACCCTAACCAACTAACAAGATGATAAATGAAATTAAAATGTTCTGTTGTCCCCGACAACGATACCAATTTTTGATGGAGCTACCACTTGCGTGGAGTTGTGTGCACCACTAAAAATCCTAAAGATAGTAAGTCTTTAGGTTTAGCCTTGCTTATACTAGATTAAAAACTCCACCCACATATGCTAGGATACGTGGAAGTCTTATCATAGTATAGTTAAGGGTCAAATCCACAGGACAACGGTCTTGTTAAGATCAACAAGATAGAAAACATTAGAATTGCATTTAACTCCTTAACAATTGGTATTTAGATCGAAGAGTTGGTTTGGTTGTTTAAACTAAGTGCTAGTAAAGTAAAAGCAAGAAAGTAAATTTAAGGTTGTAAATGATGTTAAGAAATCACTAGGATGTGATCGGCTTTCACCACCACTACACATGGATTAAAACATGCAACATAGTATCATAACCTGCAATAAGAGTCTAAACAGTTAGTATCTTTATAGGTTTAGTTTCCTTTCGGAGAACTAACTACGAGAAGTGTGGGAATGTTGTAAATCCAGCCATCCCCAAACAAATGGTCACTTACTTTGCATCAATCCCTTCACAAAGTGTGTTCCTCGACTTATCGAGGTCGTACTTTTATACATCAATTGATTCCATTTCATAGTATGAAAGTACAACGATGGAAGTGAGTTTACTCCACTCCTTGAAAAGAACTCCTAGATACTGAAACAGTTGCATGGTGACTACATGCATCAAGAACCAACATTCAATTGAGATTCAAATCTAATAGTACAAACGTAGACAATTCATACTAATAGATAATAAGTAACACCAGTTGGTGATCAAGCAATAAGCATTCATTAAACGATTGATGTTGAACTGAAAAGAAAGTATATCTCTATTGCAAATTTATGAATTACATTGCATGAAATGAAAACATGGTAGCGGGGCTACTCCCCGCACCCTAGTGTATGAGACTACTCGCTCATGACAAGAACAAAGAAGGGGGTGAGAAGAGAGAGAGAGAGAGAGTGTGTGTGTCATTTACACGAAGGAGGGAGGAAGGTCGACCCCTTGGAGAGAGGGAGCAACGATCTTCACACTTCATAGCTTTCTTGATGATGAATCCTCCTCTGCCCACCTTCTTTGTCGATGAGAGAGAGAGTATCTTGGAGATGGAGTAAGGATCTCAGACTGGAAGCCTTAGGGAAGTGGGTGAAGGATGGAATGGCTCTGGAACAATAGAGGCAACCTTTGGACTTCTGAAAACTTCCTCCTTTGTGAGGACCCTTCGGGTCTTATTTATAGGCTTTGAGTGAAACTCAAACGGTTTGGGAGATTTGGGCCCAAACTGTCGTGAAGACCGTTTGGACTCTCTCTTGATTTGGAGACCATTTGGACTCTCTCGGTTTGCAAACCGTTTGAGTCCTCATGGTTTAGAACCATTTTCCTTTATTCGGTCTTGGGACCGTTTGACTTTACATGGTCTTGGGACCGTTTGGCCTTCATTCGGTCTTGGGACCGTTTGGTGTCCATTCGGTCTTGGGGCCGTTTGATTTCCATTCGATCTTGGGACCGTTTGGTGTCCATTCGGTCTTGGGACCGTTTGATGTCCATTCGGTCTTGGGACCATTTAGTGTCCATTCGGTCTTGGGACCGTTTGGTGTCCATTCGGTCTTGGGACCATTTGGTGTCCATTCGGTCTTCAGACCATTTGGTGTCCATTCGGTCTTGGGATCGTTTGGCATCCATTCGGTCTTGGTGCCATTCTGTGTCCATTCGGTCTTGGGACCGTTTGGTGTCCATTCGGTCTTGGGACCGTTTGGAGCTTTTGTAAATTTTTTTATGCTTTTCTGTAAGAAATAAAAGGTGAAAAGTTAGTCTGATGGTATATTTACAATAAAGTGGAAAATTAAAGATTGTGTCTAATTTATTTAAGAAAGAGTATGGAGAATTGAGGAAAACTAGTAAGATAACATCACAAAATGGGAGGTTATCAGAAGATAAACTAATATCTGACAACAAGCTCTTATTCCCCATATTCGAAGCCATATTAATTATAATTTTGTATCATTTATTTTCATCAGAGTAAGAGTAGTAGATTATCTTGGAAGTGCGGAAGTAATGATCAATGTAACATTATAATTGCGTACATGTATCAAAAATCATAAAGTGGATACAATCCAACACAAGTGTGATGAGTAAGCTATACAAACATAGAAAATTATAGGTTTAACAGAACATATATAGTGTGGCTAAAACTTAATATAATGACGAAAAATAAAGTAAAAAATAAAGACGTCCTTTAACATGCAAGTGTATTTTAAGTGCATTTACATTATATTGAACAACGTCATATGGTCATTGACCATCTTACTAAAGAAAGGGTCGGTGAGGGTCATTACAGACAACACTACTAACGACACAGGTTCATCGTGAGGGAATACTTGACTAAATGTCAAGAGTGAAACATTTTTACAACATTGTCTTCTCTTACTTACACTTAAAGTAGAACACTGACATGACTAAATTGTACGTGTTAAATGCAAGCGTATGTGTCGAAGAAATATAGGCCAATGAGGCCCGGATATCGAACACAGGGAAACATATCTCAAGAAACTACTACTAACTGCTTTCAATCAGCTAGGCCAAAGAAAACTTTGTGTTCAAATTGCATGAAAAGAAACTAACTTACTGGTTTGTGATAACAATGGGAAGAAATTCCCTAGCACTGTGGTTTCACCATGATTGACATTGTATTTACCTAAGATTAATATATGTTCCTCCTAATTCTGGACAAAGAGACATGTATCTAGAATTACCCGCTTTCACAGAGTAATCCACTACCTATCCTAATATAAATTTCACTCTCGTATCAATTGTGTTATTAGATAGGTCTTTTAACTAAGTACTCTAAGTTATTCTCTTCACGCTCGTAGGCTTTCTCTCGAAATGCCGTATAAAATGTGTGTTACTATGGATTTCCAATCCTTAATCCCCCTCTAGAAGTTATCAAAGATCTAATCAATCACCTATGGTGCACAACATAGATAATTGAGTGTGATTCCATAGCAACTTGCCCAAATTGAATGTGATTCCATAGCAACATGCCCAAAAATAAGGAGAAAATAATATACTAATACAAAAGATCCATATACAGTGTACAACTAAGCTACTCATGGGTCTTAGAGAATATGGGGATTAGCCCCTCATGATTTTTGTGGACAAAAACATGCTAGGAAGAAGGAAAAACATGGAGAACATAGAAAAATCAATGAATCCCTTGGAGAAATGTGACTAAGACACTCCACTCCAACAAACGGATCTGCAAGCCACAAATTCTACCCAGCGAATGTGTTTGGAACCTCCCGAACATGCATCTTTCCTCCTCATTCTCCTCTGTCATGCCTTGATCATCGTGTAACGGAATAGATTATGATGATTAGGTCTAGATAAACTTTCCCTAAATCATATAAGTGAATTAGGGTGAAATAAATCATCTACGGTCAGATTAGACCTGATTTTCATATCTGCCTGGTCCTGATGTGTCGATACTACCGACTGGATGTCGATACTACTGACTCCTCTAATTGCACAGCCACCTATCAAGTTGTAGGTACTACCGATCTTTCTATCGATAGCACCGTGTTGCTTCGAATTCTTTGAAAAAAATGATGTAACATCGTCCGTAGTATCGATAGTCTCATCAGTACTACCGAGTCTTCTCAATTCATTTCCTCTTCAATACTGAGCAAGTGTCGGTACCACCAAATCCAAAGTTTATAGTACCGAGCTATTTAGTTTCTTGACAAATTCTTGAAATTTATAAAATATGAACATAAGCTCTAGAAATATAATAAATCATTTGAAAACATTAAAATTACATTTATTTGATGCAATTGAGTAATGATGGATAATATTAATAAACCATGCATAGATTAATATGAGAATAAACAATAAGTGCCAAAAATAAATAATAAATAGTCTGTGAAAATGACAAATATACAGTGCATCAAACTCCCCTAAGCTTAAATGTTGCTCATCCTCGAGAAACACACCCTCAGATTTGTTTGAGATAAGTCAGCAAAAGGACAAGAAACTTGAATTTAATTACTCAGCCATCCCCATCTAGTGGTCCCAAATCGACCTTCATTGACCATTGAACAATCAACTGCTCTAAAGTGAATAAAAATTTCCATAAAAGTTGTCCACCCTTTGATTTTTTTTTTAGTTAAGCCAGAGGGTTCTCTATTCATCCCACCCCTCTCATGTGAGCGAAAACATCAATAGAGTACAACTCCTGCTTATATGTCTGCAGGTTTGTTCCCCAAGAAGACCAGATAAAATAAAAAACTAAGTCATCACACCCAGACAAAGAAACTGCTAAAAAACATCCATGATTCCTCAAGCGTCGATCCTCTTCAGGTGCACGTAGGGAATGCCCCTTTTCTCCAAAGCTGCCATGCCTCGAATTCTATTCGGTATCATCCTTCTATCTGTAATAACGGTCATCTCTGAAAATCTTTTCCCCCATCTCCCAATCTCTCTGGGTATAGAGTTAGCAACTTTGTTAACCATTGAACCTGTAATACTAGATCTAACCAACTCGGACCTCAGCTCTCTAACAAACGGCTTGGTCCTCCATGGTTTGATAGCATCCTTCCACAGAATATCGTAGACTTCCTGGTCATCAATCTCAATACATGACACTCGTAGCATATGATCATCTGCCAGTTTCAGCCCAACAATGCCTGCGTGTACATATGCCAGGACGAAGTCTGGTGCCTTGAGCCAGGCATGGAACACGATGCAAATATCTGCATTTTGATTTCGAATCAGGCCTTCCACCCACCTCCTCCATACCCCATCTTCTCCCTTATTTATTCCTATAGTCAAGTTCATTTTCAAGTTATGCAAGTCAGGCTTCATCCACCTTATCAGTTGAATTTCTCTCATTTTCGTCTTAGGCTCAGTAATCCCGCCATCTCTCATCCTATTGTAAATGTTCGATCCATGTTCAATGGAGAAGGATCTATGCTGAATCGTGTTGTTCACAGAAGAGATGATTAGGTTCCATTCAAACTCCCATCCTCGCAGTTTGTCCCCAAATCTAGATGCACAACGTATCCTCCAAATGTTGTGGGTATGTTAACATCTAGCCTTCCTGCAATCCAGTCTGAGATCCTCCTGGAGTAGCCTTTCTCACAAGTATCAAGAAGTGTTTGTATATCATGAGTTGCCTGCATCTGCGTCAAAAGGGAAAATCTATTTCAGAAGAACCTGGCAACCTGTCCATGGAAGAAAAGGTGATCAATATCTTCTACTCTCGGATCATCACAACAGTTACACCTCGATACAAGGGGGATGCAACATCTATGTTGAACATTATCATCCGTAGGAATAGCTTTTTTAGTCATCTTCCATATGATAACACTCGCCTTAGGGGCGTCCAAACCCCATATTTTTCCTAGAGCATCCAGTCCTCCCGCTCTTGGTTGCATCAGAATCTTCTTTACTGATTTCATAGTGAAGCGACCCTTTTGGTCAACACCCCACACCAATTCATCATCTATGTTCGTTATCCAAGCACCTACTTTTTTTATCAGCTCTACACCCTGGTCATCAACCACCTGTTGGATCGTCTCCCAATCCCATCCATCTTCTTCATTCCAAAAATCTCTAACCAAGAACGGCTGCCTTCTATCACTAGCAAATATGGCATGGTTAAAGAGTCTCTCATCACACCACCATGAGTCCCAGAAAGGGATATTACCTCTCCCAATCGACCATCTACAAAAAGGAAACATTCTAGGGAACATGTCCCATATCTTCTTCCAGAAAGGGGATGGATAGCTACTAATCTTTAAGTGATTAGGATAGTTTCCGGACCTACCTGTTGCATGGTTAGCATACTTATCTCTGCAAAAAGATGCCCACAAAGTCTCAGTATTGAGAACTTCCCAACATGCCTTAGCAACAACGACATCATTGATCATCTTCAAGGAAGTGAGACCAAGACCCCCATCTATCATCGATGTAGCAACTCTTTCTCATCTGACCCATGCTTTTCTCTGGTGATTCTCCCTGTCCGCCCATAGAAAGCTCGAAAATTTTCTCTCTATACGTTGGATGATACCTGCTGGAATTCCCACCGCCGCTGCCGTGTAGACAGTAATGGACGAAAGCACATGAGCAACCAGTAACCTTCGTCTTGCAAAAGATAGCAATCTAGATTTCCATGTAGCCACTTTAGTGTTCACTTTTCTAACAAGAAACTCGTAGTCAATCAATTTTTTCCTTCCTTTAGAAATCGGTATGCCCAGGTAAGTAAAAGATTGAGTCGCCTTCTCTACTCCAAAGTCCTTTGCTATGTCATCTGCCTTTGCTTGATCATACCCCCCAATCACACAAACAAATTTTTGTCTATTGATTCTCTGACTAGTTTCCTTTTCATATAAATCGAATGCGCTTCTAATTGTATTGATTGTTTGTTGGTTCGCATTGAAGAACATCACAAGATCATCAGCATATAGAAGCATTGGAGGCGCCACCCCATATCCTCTTGTATATAAATTGGCAATGGACTGGTCACTCGCCAATCTACTAATCCTTCTGCAAAGAAGTTCCTCAAAGATAATGAACATGAATGGTGATATAGCATTACCTTGCTTTAAGCCTTTTCCAAACTGAAAAAACCCAGCTGTATCCCCACCAATAGTAATCGTAGCACAGGTGTGTTTAAAGAAACTCATACATAGATCGATCACCTCGGGTAGAAGCCCAAAAGTAGCAAGAAATTTACACATCACCTGCCAATCCACTCTGTCATATGCTCTTGACATATCAAACTTAACCACAATATTAGGAAATTCCTGACCTTGATTGATATCATGCATCAACTCTCTAGCCATCCTGACATGATGAGTAATATCATTTCCCTTCAAGAAAGCTCCTTGTGGATGGGATATCATCTGGGTCATCAATGGAGCCAACCTGTTACTAAGGATTCTAGCAAGGATTCTTAGGGTCAGATTCTCAATCAAGATAGGTCAGAAATCAGCGGATAACTTCTTGGGAGAGTCGATCTTCAGAATAAGGAGGATTCTACAGCAGAACAAACCTCTATGACACATCTGTCCTCTAAAGAAACCATCTGCCAGGGTGAGGAAATCGTCCCTAATAATATGCCACGCAGCTGAAAAGAAAGGTAGGGTAAAACCATCCGGCCCAGGGGCTGTATTTGGGTCAATTTCCTTCAATGTCTTCATAATCTCGTCCTCATGAGGGGTGGCCGTCAGTGAGCAACTATCATATGTCAAGATAGTCTCTGGGATGTCCTATAGAAACTATTCTAAGGCGATGCTATCTATCTCAACTTCCTCATTGTATTGTTGCTAGTAATGTGTCGCCGCCATCTGAGCCATCTCAGCAGGGTTCGTTATCACAGTACCATCAGGCAGTGTCAATGCATTTAGCCTTCCGTGTCTTCGCCTAGCTTTGACTACCGAATGATAAAACCAAGTGTTGCGCTCACCATCTTGTAGCCAACTAATTTTGGCCTTCTCCCTCCAAATAGCCTCTTCCACATCTAGAAGCTGCTCGAGCTCATTCTCTGCAGTCTTTAAGTTTGACTCATTGAGTGGAGTGGGATTTTCATCAAACACATCCTGTGTAGTGAACACCATGTCCTCTAAATCTGTGATACGTTGATTATTGTCTCCAAACTTTTTCTTACTCCAGGCCTTGAGAGCACCTCTTACTTGCTTCAATTTATGATAGAAAACAAACGATGAATGTCCAACGACTCTCTCTTCCCAGATCTGCTCAACAATCTTCAAACATTCAGCCTCCCTTAGCCATGTCGACATGAATGAGAAGTGAGCTTTCCTATCAGTAAAAGACTGTGCACCCGGGATAGATATAATAGGGCAGTGATCCGACACCCGAGATCTGGTAAGGTGTATATGTTGTCAAGTCTGACATAAATCTTCTGAAATTGTTTTTCAATCAACCTAATTTGCTATCAAATTGTTATTGATGATTGAATTAACATGCAAATCAATAATAAAATCTTGGAAGACAATTTTTGTAGCAAGACATATTGATCATTTACATTATATAACATTATGAGTAGAAAATCCTTAAACATATTGCAAAAGTGCTAATCTTGAACAAACCTTATTCATTGTTTGAAAAGTTTCTTAGGCATGATCAGTTATAAAAAGTTTGTCTTAAAATTGAAAACTTATATGAGACTATTTTGGTTTACTCTCAATGGTTGGATTTAAAACTGAAAAATCATGATTAGCTTAACAAGGAAATTACTGTTTTATCATAATTTACATGAACCATGTATGTGTTGCAATTTAAATTATTGCACTATGGATATGCTTCTACCTCTCTATAGCATCATGATTTTTCAATAACTATGTTTCTAAAGAATCTTATGATAAGGGTATAAGAAGAAATGGGAGCAATGGAAATGAATAGCCAATGTAGGAATTGCTCAATTGCTCACAGACAGATTGCAAATGTAATTGCTTGCTCAAGTATAGCACAAGTGTAGCTTAGGTGTATTTTGGTGTCCTAAGGCATGTCCTATTTATAGGAATGGCCTATGGATGCTTAAGGACGTTCTAGACAACTTCTAGGGGTTTCTAAGTGCTTAACTAGCCGTTAGGTATAAGTTAGGTGCATTAGTAACAGCTAGTTACTTTATTCTGCAGTTGCTGTCAGAGACCATCTCGGTCGACAAATTGTCGACCGAGATACCTACTCGGTCGAAGTTTTGTCAACCGACAGGCTCTCTGGATCAACGTTCATTTGCAACTGCCAACTACTTTGTCAGCTGTGTCTAACGGCTACTTGGGTCATTCTCGGTCGAGAAGTTAGGTGCGTTAGTAACGGCTAGTTACTTTATTCTGCAGTTGCTGTCAAAGACCATCTCGGTCGACAAATTGTCGACCGAGATACCTACTCGGTCGAAGTTTTGTCGACCGACAGGCTCTCTGGATCAACGTTCATTTGCAACTGCCAACTACTTTAGTATACTTTTGATAAAGGTCAAAATCAAAATTTAAAATCATTTGTGACCTTAGAAGCCTTAAATTGCTTTAAATTGTAAAATTAAGGGGGAGCTCATAAAAACAAATTCGATTATTTGATTAAGAAGCTTACAAAAACGTTGTAAACATCATTTGAAGCTTGTTAATACCTTAGTATTTCTTTGATATAAAGAAATCTATGAATGATCTTGTACTTAAAGGAACTCTCTAAACAAATCAGGGCTTAACATCCCTTGTATTTAATTAGAGACATTTTTATGAACTCTAAGAATTACAGGATTCTCATTTAATTTAGGGCTTAACATCCCTTGATAGATGAGAAATCAATATACATTCATCATAAGCTTAAGGGAATCTCATATCATTTCAAGGCTTAACATCCTTTGCAAATGATTGAGAAACAAATTATGGATAAATTAGACAAAAATGATATTCAATCCATGCTCCTAATAGATATCTATTTAAGGGGGAGCATAATATAAAATTAAGGGGGAGAAGAAAAATAAAATATTCAACTTGGATATCTTTTTGAAATGACAAAGGGGGAGAAAGAATATAAAATCAAAAATATAATCAAATATATAAATGAGTTTCATAACATCTTGGTCAGCACTCATGGCTACAAAAGGTAATCTTCAGGTATGAAACTTACATGCTTTATATTTCCTTATTTCATATTTAGGAAATGTTTGTCATCTTCAAAAAGGGGGAGATTGTTGGATAAATTGGACATTATAATGAATCCCTTTGTTTCGATGATGACAAACATTTCATTCTTGTTGATCTAACGTGCTACTTGAGTGTTGCAGGAAATAAGTGGATGACAAAGCTCTAGGGAATCTATATGCTTGAATGTTTGTAAATGTCATGAAATGTAATCAATTGTAAACTTGTACAAATATATAATGTACAAGTACTTAGATTTCATGTAAATCAAGCGTTAGATCTTCCCTAGCCAATCACCACACTTAGATATGTCATCCCTTTCAAATAGGTTCACATATGCACACTCATACATTTACTTAGTGCCTAAATTGAAAGATTGAAACAGGGTCAATCTCGGTCGACCAAACTCCTCGACCGAGACACTCTCGGTCGACAAACTTCTCGACCGAGAATGACCCAAGTAGCCGTTAGACACAGCTGACAAAGTAGTTGGCAGTTGCAAATGAACGTTGATCCAGAGAGCCTGTCGGTCGACAAAACTTCGACCGAGTAGGTATCTCGGTCGACAATTTGTCGACTGAGATGGTCTCTGACAACAACTGCAGAATAAAGTAACTAGTCGTTACTAACGCACCTAACTTATACCTAACGGCTAGTTAAGCACTTAGAAACCCCTAGAAGTTGTCTAGAACGTCCTTAAGCATCCATAGGCCATTCCTATAAATAGTACATGCCTTAGGACACCAAAATACACCTAAGCTACACTTGTGCTATACTTGAGCAAGCAATTACATTTGCAATCTGTCTGTGAGCAATTGAGCAATTCCTACATTGGCTATTCATTTCCATTGCTCCCATTTCGTGTCCTATAGGCTAGCATCTCCTTACCACAACACTTACACTTCTACACTCATTGGTTAGGAGATCAATACGCTTGATATAGGCAAATCAAGCCTTGTTCTTAAAAGGATAAGTTGTAATTTCTATTTTCCTTCTTGTTCCTTTTTATCCTTTGTATTCTCCTTGCTACTCCTAGGGTTGGAGGCTGCGGATTGGAGAAGGTTCTTCTCGGAGGAGAAGGTGGACTTCAAGCTACTTCAAGAAGGCTATCGCACGGGAAGCTACTTCAAGAAGGCTATTGCAACGGGAAGCTACTTCAGGAGGAAGGCTGCTTCAAGGTGGTGCAATTACTTCTAGGTGAAGGCTGCTTCAAGGTTGGGCGATTACTTCTAGGTGAAGGCTGCTTGAAGGGTTTAGGGAGAGAATTGTAATTTTATGTAAAGTCCTTGCGAGGTAATAAAATTAAATTCTTTCCAAATCCCGGTTGGGTAAGCAACCGGGTAGTGGACTGACAACTTTAGTATTTGCTAAAGTTGGAACCACTCTAAATCCTTGTCCCCTTGTCCAATATTTTGTGGTTGGTTGTTTGAGTTTCAATAATTGTTAAAATTATATTTAAAACTCTATTCACCCCCCCTCTAGTAGTTTTCAGTATAGACCGAGTCGTGGGTTTCTCCGCAAACCATGCTCCATTCATAAGAACCCTATCTAACCTCTCCCAAACAGTAGGTGTGAGTATCTGTTTGTTAACCCAAGTAAACCGGCTTCCTTCAAAAGGCACCTCATTCAAGAGAGCATCAACAATAAGAGCATTGAAATCAAACATTTCCTGATAAGTTGGAGCATTTCCCCCACGTTTCTCCTGGGCCTCTCGTACAACATTAAAATCACCTGCTATGATCCATTTCGTGTCACCTATTTCAGTAGACATGATGATAATCTCTTCCCATAAATCTCTCCTGTGGGCACAATCACAACTTGCATACACAGTCGTAACAAAGAAGGATGAACCATCTGAGGCCTCACATCTAACAGTAATGTGTTGTCTATGTCTTCTAAAAATCACTGGCTTTAGGTTCAGGTCCGCATATACCCATATCTTTCCTTCCTCTATATGGTTGTCAACCACCCAATCTAGGCGTACCACATGTAACATCTCAGCAGCCTGTTCAGCATGTAAGAAAGGTTCAAAGAGGCAAACAATGCCCGGTTTGAACTTACTACAAAGTCTCCTCAGCACCCTTCTAGTTGGGTTGTTAGCAGCCGCTCTAATATTCCAGAATATTGACTTACTATCCATAAGAAACTGAAACTACTCTTCTCATCTCAGTCACTATCAAGTCAGTGACTAAACCTCCATTCATCCTCATCGTTAAAATCAACATAGGCAGCATGTCTCTCGTCCTCTGAGTGTCTCCTCCTAGAGTCATCACTCCTATTATAAGCACGTTCTTGGATAGTGTTACGTCCCCGATCAGTAAACTCAACTCTCCTCGAGCTGGATCTGTATCTTCTTCTATCTGTTCTTCTACATTCTCTATCACGGGCATCCTCAAAGTGTATAAAGTCCTCCAACCTTCTATTCAAAAGGAATTGTCTGTTGCCTTCTCGATCAACTATAACTCTACTCGGAGATCTATCCTGTCTTTGACATTGTCTGTCCGGAGATGGTCCCTGTGATCTAGGTCTCTCCACCGGAGATGGCGGTCTAGAATTCACTGTAACCTCAGAAATAGGTCCTTCCCTATTCTTTTTCACAACGAGAGCTTCTCTTGGTATTCCATATTCACCGCCAGCTTCAGTAAGGATATAGTCTTCTGCACCCATTTTTCCTCTAGCTACCATGATAAGATGAACTGAGGTCCTCCTCGATCCGTATGTAAGGGATATGAATTGCGGTACATCTTCACTAAAGGCCTCCACGAGCATGAGTATACCTGATAGATCATCTTCTCCCTTCTACCAGTCTGATATATGTATTAGTTTACCAAACGGTTTGACAATGGCTGCAACGGATTCATCATCCTGACACACCATGGGAAGGTCTGCCACCTAAAACCAGAAGCCTTCTTTGTAGCAATGTCGATCCCCTCCAACCATGTGCCTCGTGTCAATCCTCGAAACCTCTAAAGGTAGGTACCCCTTTTGCTGTAGTTTCCTTTGCTTCGTTGGGGCAAGAGAAAAAGGCAATCGCTTTTCTATCTGCAAAGCGATATAAGTCCACCGCACATGGCCAACATTGCCTTAAGAATGGGCAGAGAGCCATCCACGATATTTCACTGGGCCAAGAAATCTCCACCGCCCTCTAAAGAGCAGTGTTCTTGCTTCTTCTCATATCATCATCAGGGCCTATATCCACCGAAATCCTTTTTGGGATGTGATGTGGTGTACCCCTAGCTGGTCTTCCTGACGGCATTGGAGGGAACACCGTTCTCGACTGTATATCTGGTACCCTTGCTTGACAAACCATCTGATTGCATCTCGCTGCAAGGTGTCCAGGCCTACGACATTCGTAGCACACCTTGTTCTTCATGTATTGTGATTGCCAATGTCCTCTACCAAGACACCGGAAACAGGCGTCATGAGGTATGTCATATAGCGGTTTATTCATCGATGGATATCCGTGCATCTTGGAAGCTGACCCATTGTACTGTGCCACCGGAGACAGCGTATAACCAGACTACATCGTTGATCTTGGTCGTTGAGCTGTTCTCTGGTTGGCTATAATTGTTTCTTCAGTTGCATTCATCGCAGGGGACAGCTGAGGTATCCCATGGAGGGCCGTCGTATCTTCTTGGAGGGGCGACTCCATGGTATTCATCCCTTGTGGCTGCTCAAGCATCAGATGAGGCGTACGGTTCACTTCTTGTGTCTGCTCGTTCATCGGTTGAGGCGTAGGGTTCTCTTGCGACGCTTGCCCTGCGTTCGTCTATGGAGGAGAAAAAGAGTTTGCCCTTGCCTCTGGACTCGGTGTCGCCATGCTGACCAGGGGGTGTGTATCCTCAGTCATCGTCATATGCATGGGTGATTGAAAAAAATTCCTAATGTGTGGGATCACTGCATCCGGCAGCGTTGATGCGGAGGCAAAAAATTCTCGTCGCTCAGCGACAAACCCTTGCACCTGTCTCACGCTCTGTCACGTAACCCTGCAGAGTAGCGGTGAGGGTAGCATCAGGCCTTATCGTATCAGGATTCTCGTAGCCGAGGACTGAATCGGTCTAACCCAGTAGCAGATTGTCACGGAAGTAGCACGAAACGAGATCCCACACGATACGAGTGGGTGATATGCCTAACCCCGTATCGGTATGTTACCTTGGCAGGAAGGAAGCTGTAACGGGCTCCAGCTAACATGATACGAGAGCCTCAAAACCATATTGATGTGTCATTTCACCACGGTTCACCTTGTCCGGAAGGAAGCTACGAAGGGCAGCACGTGAGGAGAGCCCGACATGGCTGGACAATACATGCAAATGCTCCGGACGATGCAGCTACTAGCACGATATGATAGCAGCTTCCCTGATACGTGAAACTCACACCTGTGCTGGACTCCAATTACCACGATATGAGAGCAGCCCTCACAATACTAGAGCTCCCCCCACACGATACAAGAGCTCCGACCCCCTCATGCATGATATCTGCTAATCACGATTGCAGAGAGGGCAGCCGATGCAGCAACTAGCACGTAGCAGCTTCCCCGATACGTGAATTTGCCTCTCCACCCTTTGATCAATGAACACTATCAAGAGAGAAGTTAACATCATAATCAATCTGGCATTCGCTTGGTGCATTATGTGATTTCCTATTCCACATTGTTGTTTATTAACTACCAATCTACTTGGAAGTAGTTCTCCATATAAAAATTAATGAGGAGAAAAAGCATATGTGTGTCCTACCAATAAGAGCAATGGATGGCATGAAATAAGTGGCAGTTGAAGAATCACAAGTACATATGAATCATTTATGCAAAAATAAAACATGATGATCCTATATGGTGAAAAGAATGAAAAATGCATGAATCCTAATGCCTACTTTTATTAGTGGAATGATGCATGAACCAAAGATCTCATCGACCAAATGATAATTAAGTAAGAAAACAAAATGATGCATCATGTGGTTGTTTCCATCTTTTTAAGAAGAGTCGAGGGCATCCTTTCTCCCTCTTTACTTCAAAACAAGAATTAAAAAAATCTTCTTTTTTCATTGGCTCATCATTTTAGCATGTTGGAACGTTATGCTTTGTCTTTACTAACATATCACTCCTTTTCTCTATTTTTCTGAGGGTACAAATGTATATCTGTGCACTCAAAGTTTGAAGGAAAATGATACTCGCATGATATGGAAACGAATGATATGGAATGCATGTTATCTACATGTAATTGTCCATGAAAATGAAATGATATACATAAAAATTGTTTGTGGGAATGAATATGTATGTGTGTGTGTGTGTGTGTATATATATATATATATATATGTGTGTGTGTGTGTGTGTGTGTGTATATATATATATATATATATATATATATATATATATATATATATATATATGTGTGTGTGTGTGTGTGTGTGTGTGTGTAACGAATGCAATAAAAATAAACAAACTATTATGTTACCTATTATTCCATGCAATGCAAACAAGAGGAAATAATTTAGACTACTTGATCATCTTCAGGTGGTGGGTTAAAAAGAATAGAAGATGAATGGAATCACATAATTAAGAGACAATGTATTTCATGAATTTATGATATACCCCTCTCTAATGACCTTTGTACAAGGTAACCTTAGGGTTTTTTCCCTAAATTTCCATTTAAGATCCTGTTAACTATTTGATCAACTTCGGATCAAACCCCATCTTCATCCACATTTCATGAATAATTAATATGTCCATTCATATTAAATGTCCTTAAGCTAACTAGCCCATACACTTCCTCTAGGTGAGATTACTCAAATACTCACAACTAAGCCCAAAAAAATATTTTCAATTTCCATTGGATCATCCTCTCTGTGTTTGATGCCACACCTTGCATGTGTGAATGGGTGACAACAAAGGTCACATCTGGTCAAACTTGAAAGTGTGAATGATAATTTCCAGGAACAAACAAAATTTAAACTCCACATTATACTAGATAGATTGTAGATCCTACAATTTACAAAAATAAAAGCTATAAACAAATATAAGGGAAGATAAAGCCATTTCAACACCCCGCTATGCTTGAATTTGACTATGACCTCATAGTCAAAATCCAAACATAGAACTGGAATGAGGGTACTAGTAGCTCTAAAGGGTGGTAACGGTGGATGATTGGTGGCTCTTTGAATCAAGTTGTAAAAGCATATATCCCTCTTGTTGGTGTCACTAATTTTTGTCTTTTTGGCATCAAGATATGACATTCTCTCTCCTTCTTTGAGACTTGAAAATTGGTGCCCACCGACATATCGATCGGTGGTATTGATAGCTTTTTTCTTGTAGCTCTTGTCACCTTTGCTTAAAAAGTCGATAGTACCAACTTTGGTCCAGGAGTCTTGTGATTTTTTTTTTAGAAAAGTTGGTAGTACCAACTTTGGTGTCGGTAGTACTGACTTTTTGCATAATTTTAACTAATAAGGAGTTGGTAGTACCAATTTGGGTGGCAATAGTACCGACTTTGACTCTACATGCACACCAAACAAGAGCATCAAGCTACCTTTTTACATAAACTAAAATCTAACATGAAAAATATGAAATGTAACTAACTAAAACACCTAAACAAATAGTAAATGACAAAAATAAAATTGGGTTGCCTACCAAGAAGCGCCCTTGTTTAATGTCCTAGGCTCGACATGAATGATCCTCCTCAGCCTGGGTTGTCATGGGATGGTGGTGAAGAATTATACGATAGTATAAACTCCACTCTATCATCATCTATCCTGAGTGTCAAATAGCCTCTTCCAATAGCAGTGATCACATCGACCTTAGCTTGGAATGGCCTTCCTAAAAATATCTTTGATCCTCGTATCTCATGCATGTCCATGACCACAAAATCAACAGGAAAGCTGAATTTTCAACTTCGACTAAGACATCCTCGCATATCCTGTATGGACTCACAACAGATTCGTCCTCCAGCTCAATTGTCATAGATGTCCATGTGGGTTCCTTCAATCCCAGCTTTTGAAAATTAGTAAGACGCATGAGATTTATGCTCTCCCCTGAATCGCATTGTGCCTGTAGGAAGTGTTTTTTGCCTATTGAGTAAGGGATGTAGAAACATCTTGGAACTTTCCTCTTAATCGGAAATCTCCCCTTAATCATTGCACTCATCACTTCATCAACTTGTAGGACGTCAATATCTTTTATCCGTCTCTTCTTGTTAATGATGTCCTTTATGAATATTCCATATGTAGGAATTTGTTCTATAACCTCCACCAGTGGGATGTTGATGTGGAGCTTTTGAAAAATATCTTGAACTGCTTTACCACTTTTCTTGGCTTCAAAATATTCGAGAATGGAACATGTAGCTTCTTAGTACTCTTGTGTTGTGGAATATAAGGCACATTAGGGAACTCCTCCCCTAAGCTTGCTTTGATGCCACCTTCTGAGATATGATTTTGCACGTCTCCTATGGATGGAATGTGAGTGGCTTCTCCTTCTGAATTGTGGATGCCTCATTATTGATTGTGACTGTTCCACTGCGAAGTAGAACCTTCACATGCTCCTGTTGCATAGGCACCTTTTCCGGAACTGGAGATGGTGACATGACAGTGGTGGAACCTTAAAGTTTGTTGTCTACTGGAGTGTTGCACCCTCCTGGTAATCCATATAGAATATGGGGAGATGGGGCTTTTGGCACATGCACCCAATTAAGATCCGAAGTGTGTTGCTTGGGTGATTCCTCTATATGATGTTCTGGCTCCTCGATAGTAGAAATAAAGTTTGCTTGGTGATATTGATGAGCTACAGCTGCATTCCCAGACAATCCTTGCTGAATGGGCTTTTTTAAGGAAGCCAATTCTACTGGTAGTCAAGAAATTTGATATTCAATGCTACGGATTTGTGCACCTTGATTTTGCAGCTCCCTATGTGTCTAGCCAAGAATCGCTTCATTTTGGCTCACCATCTTGCCTAGCATGTCCTCAATTTTGTCAATCTTGTTGGGGCCCCTGTCCTGTTGGTACTACTGCCTAATGAACATACAATTCTCTTTGCCTCCAGACAATTTCACATCCTTCTGACACAATTTTATGGCGATGAGGTCAAGCTTCTCATTCAATCTTGAGATGACTTTAGATTCCCCAGTACTTTTAATGGTTGTTGGGTGTTCCCTTTATTCACCTCCCGACTAGTTCTTGGCCATATTCGTTAGGATCTCATGGCACTTAGAAGGCTTATTGTTGTGTAAGAAGCTTGTCCCTACACTGTCCAGAGTAGTCCCCTCTCCCTGATGCAGTCCATAATAGAAAATCTTTACTTGCCCATAGAGATAAATCCCATGACGAGGGACCTTTCTCAGCATCCTTTGAAATCTCTCCCAAGCTTCAAAATAGGACTCCTCTGCTTGTTTCTTAAAGTTGATTATCTTCTTGGTTAGCTCATTAGTCTTATGTGGAGGGAAATAATGCTCAAAGAAAGCATCAATCATTTGTTCCCATATTTCTATTGACTCGGGCTTGAGGTTAAGGAACCAAGAGTTAGCACCATACGTCACTGACGATGGAAATAGCTTTAAATAAATTATAGTTGTCAGCACTCTATCTGTCTTCACCACATCACAACTCTCCATGAAATTGTTGATGTGCATCATGGGGTCTTCAGTACTGTGACCCATGAAAAGTATGTTGTTTGACTAGCGACACCAAGCCAGGGTCTATCTTGTAGCTTCCCACATTGATAGCCAATATTTTTGTGGGGCCCAACTGAGCTATTGTAGATAACGCCTTTATCTTCTCCCAGATTGTTTGCTCTTCAGCCTCTGTGTCACCCATCTCTCCCGGCTATGGATTTTCTACGGGACCTTAATCATTGGTCACGTTTGAACCATGCACTAGTACCTAAAATTTGTGAATTTGATGTGAGAATGAGATACTAGTGATTGAATCAAAAGATAGTTGTAATTCAACTTTGGAAAGAATAAAAAGAAAAATACTAGCCTAGAGTGGCCAATTACAGCACTCGTAGTGCTTGAAGTTACCATTTCTGTGATGACCCTAATTTTAGGATTTAAACCCAAATTATTTCTTGAAGACGAGCATGGACCAAAATGGTTTATTTACATATCATGATATGTATATGGTCAAATTAAGCAATTTGAGCTTGTGTCGATGAGGTTAGAGGTCAATTCATGTATATTTAAGTTAAATATCTTTAGATACGTACCCTTTGGACTAACGAATTTGAAGGATCAACAATAGAGTTTGGGTGCCTCATTTGCATAAAATTCGAACTACACCACATGGAATCACTGATTAAAATTATACGGTCAAAGCAATTTCCTATGAAACTCTATTTAGGTTTAAAATAAAAAAAAGAAAATTAATAAAATGTTAGCATGAGGCAATGACCCGAAGTTTTGTTCACGTGGTTTTTGAACGTGAAGTGGCTGGGAAGTGGTCAAAAGTGCAACCTTGTCTTCAAGCTCCGAGACCTACGGAGTTGATGGAAACAAACCTATTTGATAGTGTCCACGTGCTTAAGTTTGTTTTACTAGATCCAGAGCGACCGGTTTGATCTACCGTCTTTGGAAGAGTTCCCCGCTCATACCTATCATCGTCAGTAGCAGCTTGCAGAGGGAGATCACAGAGGGTGAAAGGAAGAAGAAGCAGGTGGAGGAGCAGTTGAACGACTCCCCCATCCATCTTCTGAATGCATCCACCCAAACAGCAGGACGACGGCTCCACCTCCTTCATTGCAATGTGGGTCGCAGAGGCTACTGCTGACCGAGCTCACTCCTCTGATGTCCGGCTGCAGTACCATGCCTCAGCGGCACCATGCTTTCATAAGACGGAGTAGCAGAGGAGATGAGGATCGTGGTGCGCAGCAAATCGTGATGAAGGTAGTAGGAAACAAATGTGTTTGGAAGGGATACTGTAGGCTCGAAGAGAACTACAAAAGCTAAGGGAACCTTTGGATTGCGAAGCCATCCATATGGCTTACGAACATTGCTTTGTCGGCGAGGCAAGGTGGATCTAGATTAGGAGCATTGGACACCTTGACCACCCTGCATATCCAAGGATGAAACCACCTCTATAGGTGACCGACAACCTCGAGCCGGATTGGGACCCTCAGATCGGAGCCATGATGACAACGGCTTACCGGGAACACTAGTGAGGTTCAAGACCACTCTTCTGGCACATGGACCTGTTCATGAAAGGTCCCCAGAACTCCCCCTTTTCCTTCTTCATCAGACCTTCACCACCACGGCACTCGAAAGGTGAACCCATTGAATTCTTATTGGAGGACCTGGCTGCGGCGACGCTCACCGAAGGACCTGGATGTGGCGGCGCTCACCGGAGGACCTGGATGCACCGGTGCACGAAGAGGATGGGGGCAAGCGCAGGGGTTGTGACCCGGCACCACGGTCGCGGCGTCTGCCCATGCCCGTGCTGCATTTGCTGGATCGCGAGGGTGGAAGAGCGGGCGGTCCAGAGGCAGTGAACCGACCCAGACCAGCATAGGACCGGCCGGCCCAAAAGCTGAACCGGGCGCTCACCGGAGGACCTGGATGTACCGGCACACGAAGAGGATGGGGGCAAGCGCAGGCACTGTGACCCGGCACCACGGCCGCGGCGTCTGCCCATGCTTGTACGGCATCTGTTGGATCGCGAGGGTGGAAGAGCGGGCGGTCCAGAGGCAGTGAACTGACCAAGACCAGCATAGGACCGGCCGGCCCAAAAGCTGAACCAGGCGGCCAACAAGTGAAAGTTGTGCCCTCTTAGTGGACACGTGGCAGTCCCAGATAGGCTGAAAAAGGTAAATATACCCAGAAATGCTCAGTTATTGAATAATTCATAGCAATTAGCTCAATGATCAGAAAAATACAAATAATATACTGAAATTCTTAGAAAAATATCCTCTACATTACTGGACCCTTAGATCAGGCTTTTGAAGAACAACTTTTGATAATATTCAATTTAGGGTGAAATGCTTCTTTTAGGGTTTATTTAATTTGTATAATTAGCAAATGATGGATATAAAATACGAGAAAAATACTTTTGAACCCCAGAATCACTTAGAAACTATATGTGGACTCCTATATTGATATTATTGAACAATTTTAGGCCTTTTCTCATTATTTTCTAATTACATGCTTAATCCTCATATGAATTGTAGAAAATAGGGAAAGTACCGGAAAATTATGAAATTCATACCAGACCTTAATAATGAAGTATGGATCAGAATACAAATATCAGATACCATCCTAAGATTAGATGGAACCTAGATTTGGCTAAACCCTAATATGGACCTAAATACCATTAATAATGATGAACCTTGTATTAATGATGCCCAATTATATTTAATCAGGTCGTGGACAAAGTTCTAGATGATCATGGATATGATTAGAAATCTCTGAACTCAGGTGCGTGGGATTTATTAAGTATAAGACTAGTTTTCATGAATGCATAATGATATGATGTACTTTGGATGCTTGTGTTTGCATATATATTCTTGGATGTGTATTAGTAGTATATGCTCCGTAAAACATTAAAGAACATAAAAGAATATAGATGGTTTGTAGCTACTGAGTGGATATATGCTCTCTCTATCTCCCTCAATCCTCTCTCTCTTCCTCTAAATATAAGGTCGGCACTCGGTCCCCATAGTCCAAGGGGCGGGGAAAAATGAAGTGCGACATCTCTCTCTCTCCCCTCTAAATATAAGGTCGACACTCGGTCCCCATAGCCCAAGGGGCAGGGAAAAATGAAGTGTGACACCACTTAGTAGTACAAATGCATCAAAAGACATCTAAAATATGTGTTTACCTGATTATCGCTTTAAAAATGTTTTCTTGTACTCTTTCTTTCTCAAATTACTTTAATTATGCAAGCATATTAGTATGTATCCTTCTACCCACGTGCACAACACCTTGTGTGTTGATTTGCTGTTTCACGTATGTTTTAGGTTCAGAGCTAGCGTGGAATAAAAGACGGGAAGTGAGCAGTTGTCTAGGTTGTACCTATTGTGTAGATCCTGTTAGCATACATGTTTAGACTTGTGTAAAATTTTCTTATAATGTGCAATTGTAATTCACGTTGTAATTTACATGTTGAATTCTGAGAAATGTTATGGTGTTGTTATGGTTGTATGTTCATGTATGCGTATTATGCTTCCGCATCACTTTCTGATATGATTGGATGATGTTTTCAGATTTTGACATCTCATTCCCAATAGGGTTTGGAAAAATCAAAATCTGGGGACGTCACAGTTGGTATCAGAGCATGAACAATAGCTACACCTGACAATTGCTCACCATGAAACATAAAACTAAATTTCACCTTTTACTTTAAACCCTAGAAACTTAGTAAGCTGTTATATAGGAATAAGGTTTGACTTAGAATCTAGGTTAGAACCTAGATGTTCGAGAACTAAGTTTAGACAAGTGTCTAAAACCCTTTCCATATAGAGCTCATATGTATTGGGTAGCTACACTAGTCTACACCTTGTTCTCACCATTTCACTAGGTGACATCGCACTAGACTATCTATTGTGTGTGGGACACTCATTTTGCTGATTTGGTTTTGTTTTCCAATCAGCTCGAGCCTCGACAGTTTTCTCTGACGTCCGTCTTCTCGGAGAAAAACTATATAATATTTTAATTATATATATGTAAATATGAAAATTGTGTCCCTCACACTGGAGAGTAGTTAGTGTTCATGTAACCTAAGTGAAAGGGAGTGACATCAGTCTAGAAGAGAGACTATATCTAGATTAGATGTCTAGAGCCTCATAAGGTTATGTTATAAATAGATATACAAAAGAAAGCTGAAGGAAATAAGCATATAGAATCTTACCTATCTTTAATCCATGATGGTATAAGTTTCCTTATTAAGATTTGAGTTTTATATGAGCCGAATCCACTCTTAGAGGATCTATGCTAAGTCGTGATGATGAAAGTACATTCCCCTTTTTCCTACTTAAGATAAGCTAAGTTAAGATAGAGATGAGTGTGCATGAGCCTCAAGCTCTTATACACTGAGGATGTCTAGTGGTAGGATGAGATATGTGGTGAACTCTAGAGAGAGTAAGACCCACAGGGAGAAGGTCATAGGACCTAGCCTCCAATATATGAGATAAGTGTTAACAAAAAAAAGTGTCCTACACTAGATTACTCTTGAGTGTTGAGTTGAGTCCTTATGCATGATTCAAATCTATATGTGAGAATTGGGTAAAATAAAAGGATGGGTAGATGACCCATATGATAAAGTCAATCCTTTGGCTGAGTTAGGTCCTATCTTGAGTAACATATGTTTGTGAATTTCATCATTAGCTGCAAGTGAGGTGATATATGAAATGCTAGTTCTTAGAGTAAAATGCCTTGTGCATAAGATACTCGCATATGTTGATCCCTCCTCTTCTTTTTCTTAATATATGATGTGAGAAACCTCACTTGAGCTATAGCGATGATTATGTATGCAAAGTCATTTAGATAAGATTGACCTATTCTATATCCCCCCTGCCATACATGAAATATATAAGTTTGAAAGAATGGAATGTTGACTAAATATATTCTCTTTCCCTACATATCATATATGGAAAATATAACTCTAAAATCATGAGCTTGAAATAAAGATATCCTTGGATCATAGCTTATATGATCACAAAATATAGTGCTACCTCAATCCTTATATATGTATTCTTATAAGTTTGAGGATAACTCTCACAAATAGAATGAAAACCCTAATATATATAAATGAAGATCAAACCATGTAATGCTGAAATCCTTTGTTGATCATAAACCACATTAAAGATGTTAAGTCTGATAATTTGAATAAATGATGGAAGGAAACATTGACATCACTGTATGATTAGTAGGGTGAAATATGAAACCTTGAGTGGTACCTTCTTAACTTCATATGTATGAATAAAACCCTTATCCTTAAGGGACTATGTGGATGCAAATTCTAAAATATAAGAATGTCATGTTATGACTAAGATATGAAATGACTCTTCAACATATATAAGGTGGTGTGGGTACCCCTAGAGTATATAAATCCTAAGATTGCAACTTAGGGTGCATTAAAAACTATGAAAGGATTGTCACCTAAACTGGTGGCCTAAAGATAGTAGACACTCCTTAAGATCACCTTAAGTTTGAGAATGTTGAATTTCGAGGATGAAATTCTATATAAGGTGGGGTGAATGTGATGACCCTGATTTTAAGATTTAAACCCAAATTATTTCTTGAAGACGAGCATGGACCAAAATGGTGTTGATACTACCGACTAGGTGTTGATACTACCGACTCCTCTAATTGTGTGGCCACCTATCAAGTTGTTAGTACTACTGACCTTTATGTACATAGTACCAAGTTGCTTGGAATTCTTTGACAAAAATGTAACATTGTTGATAGTATCGACAGTCCTGTCGGTACTATCGAGCCTTCTTGATTTATTTCTTCTTCAATATTGAGCAACTATCGATAATACTGACTCCAAAGTTGGTAGTACCGAACTTTTTTGTTTCTTAAAAAATTCATGAAATTCATAAAATCCAAACATAAGCTCTGGAAATATGATAAATCATCGAAAACATTAAAATTACATTTATTTGATGAAATTGAGTAACGCATGCTAATATAAATAAATCATGTACAAACTTATATGAAAATGAACAATAAGTACCAAAAATAAATAATAAATAGCCTGTGAAAACAAAAAAATATGCATTTTTTCAGACACCTAGTATTGTATCCTTACCTCAAAAATATAGTCAGGTGCACAAGGTTGTATAATGGACATCTATGATTATGTTTTCAAGTCTTTTTAGCATATCACAAGCAAAATGAAATCATTTACATAGGGAACATGTAGTTCAAACGAGTATACATAGCCAAGCATTTTCGATTACATACATACAATAAAGATTCAATACCACTAGTATGTCCAATATGAGGATAAATTGTGCCTTGATTAGTCTGCAAAATTAACCTTAATTAAGAAAACCATATACAACAATCTTGACTAAGTCATAGGAATTAAGTCAAAAAAGTGATCATGAGATATCAAACAAGTATGATTTGATTAACTTCAAAAAAATAGTTTTCATTGAGCATTATCATGGTAGTCGGATGTATCACCTAAATCTAGGTTTCAATTCAATCAACATTGATTCTAATATTTTCAAACTAGGGTCATGCAAATTCATTATCATATTATACTACAACATGGATTCATCTATAACCTAAGTAGACAAATCACAGCTAATATTAGGAATCATAATATTAGGATTTCATGATCTTAGGTGTACCAATCATAATATTCAAGCAAGATGAGCAAAATAGGCATCAACATGGTCAAAACTACGTTTTGATTCATTTCATGCAATATGGTCATCATGAGATCCACTAAGATCTGGTGTCACATATTTCATCAACCTATTGGTTTGAAGTCATAGTGTAGCATGAATCATCATTAGAGAATGTTTTGAACAATATTAGGTCTTACATTAGCAACAAGTAGAAAAGATCATATTTCATGCCATGATTAGGTCAAGTATTCATAATAGTACACAAGAGTGATACACATGTCATTTATGGGTATAAATAATATAAATCTATTGATTTTGAGGTCACATAATAGATTTTATTAGTATATGCCAACATTTGATAAATGTTCATGATTTAATATTCAAATCCCATATTAAGGCATATTTCATTGTTCATGACTTATCATCAAGTCAAAATAGGGAACAAGCATATAGAAATTTGAATATTGGTATAATATGCATCAAAATTTATTGATTTAGGATCCTATAGATAATTTCTGGCATAGATGGTCAAGTTGAAACATCTAAGTATTGATTAATAACATAAATGTCAATATTAAGCATCTCAAGATTCAAAATCACATTAGAGAACAAAAAGAGGCCAAATTTGAATAATTATTAAAGTTCAATTATATGTTGTTAATGAGGGTCATGCTAAACAAGTGGGTCATAATATCATCATTATTTAACATAAAAAGGCACTTTGGTCTTGAAAAATATAAAAGAGATCATATTTAACATATACAAGGAACTATGAGATAAATTTCGCCATTTAACCCATTTGAATGGATAGTTCTCATTTTTATGATGAAAATGCAGATATGATATGACCTATTTGGAAATATATGCATTTTATGCATGTTTTACAAGATTCGGGTATAATCTTGAAGAGAGAGAGATATTGAACTCTTAGAGGCACTGATTTGACACACCATGGTTGGTTGGTATTAAGAAACATTGCACAGAGGTATGCCTCTCACAATAGACTTGTCCAATTCCAGTCAATAAGAGTGAGGGGGGGGGAATCACTAGTCCCACAACTGAGCTAGGCTGCCAATCCTCCAGTCCACCATTTTCATACCTATATCAATAGTTTGGAGTCATCTCCCTCACTCAAATGACTTGTGCAAGGTGCAAGTCTAGAGGGTAAGTTTGGTCACAAAACAATGTATACTCAATTTTCACTCCTAATGGATACACAGCCAAAGGGGAGAGGACATGTGCGTGCGTCCCTAGAATAGAACACATCACATAACATAGGCATGAATAAAACCACAATAAAATAAAAGAAGAACCAAAGTATAAAACAAAATGGCACATCAAAATAAGCTAAACTAGTACCTAACATTAAGATCGTAGTACCTATATTCCAAACCACATGAATTCCATTTGTGTATGATTTCTTTTCATCATAGTAAGACCAACATAAAATCATATAAGGGTGGAAGCAGCAATAATTGTAATATTGTCCTTCTGTACTTAATACCTAAAATCATAAAATCGGTACACATCAGCATAATTGTTCTAAGTACGCTATAAATATATTAAAATCACAGGTTTTAGAGAACTTATAATGCTTGCATAAAACTTATTATAATAATAACATAGAAATAAACAACAACAAAGACTCTTTTTAACATGTAAGTGTATTTTACATTGATTTGTATTATACTAAACATCATCAAATGGATAGTAGCCGACTTCCCAAAGGAAGGGTTTGAGAGGGTCATTACATCCAACACTACTAATGATAGATGCTTGAACAGGAGGGACTATACGACCCAATGCCAAGTGTGAACCCTATTATCAACATGATATGTCCTTGCTTGATAATTCAATTAGGACATCCATCCATGTGTCCTTAACTCAAGAATACAGTAAGGTGCATAAGATTTTATAATGGACATTTGTGATTATGTTTTTAAGTTTTTTTAACATATAATAAGAAAATTGTATTTAGTAATATTAGGGAGCATGTAGCCATCAACATACACAAATCCAAGAATTTTAGACTACATACATACTGTCGAGATTTAGTATCACTAGTTGAGCCAATACGAGGGTAAAAGCGTACTTGATAAAGCACAAAAACAACCTTGATTATGAAAACCATGTTCAACAAGCTTGACCGAGATATTGGAAATTAAGTCAACAAAGAGATCTTGATGATTCAAACAAGTAATGATATTGAGGTCACATGCAAGATATTGGAAATCAACATGCAAGAATTATACACATGGCCTATAGGGTACACAAATGCTAATCTTGAGGTCACATGATAGATTTGAGTAGTATTAAGCCACCATTTGAGCAACATTGAAGATTTAACATCCAAAGTATGTGTTATGACAGTTCATATTTTATCATCAAGTAAAAATAGGGAACAAGCATGAACAAGTTCAAATTTTAGTATTACATACATAAAAATTTATTGATTTAGGGTCTCATAGATAATTTGATTCATATATGGTCAAGTTTAAACATCAAAGTATCGATCATTAGCATAAAGGTCAATATTCAGCATCCCATATTTTAGCAAGATGGAAAAATGAAGCTACAAACACATTTGATACAAACTTTTGAACCAATAAATTCTATTGTTAATTAAATATGTATAGTACTTTCTACTTCATTTATTTATCATTTTGCTTGTCATCCATGATTAAAATAAATCCTTTACTGAACCACTATTATGATATGCAGCACACTAGGATTGGATTTTATTGAACTATTATTATAATATGTGGGGACACATGGATTGGGTTTTAGTTGACTAAATTGATGTTTGTAGTATCTTTACATCTTGGATGAAGACATACTTTGATTATGGTTATCAATATCCTTCAATACTAGTACATGTACTAGTTCAATCTTGGTGGATGCAGCAAGCAATAGTGGTTCAATCTTGACTTTTATCCTAATTCTCCTAACCTACTCTTAATATGTCTTGCAGCAAAATTTGTTAGATTCAAGCACCACCTATAGGATCACCTACTTGGAGTTGCATTGTATATGACAAAACAATGGAGTCTTTGAGTGATTGTTCAGGGCTTCTTGAGGTGAATGTCCAATAGGCATCAATGATGATCCTTGCATACTAGGATGATAATATGGCCATAGAAAGTAAGAAGGTTCTTCCAATTACAACTCCTTGCATTATGCACCTAGGACATTGTAACAACCCCGCCTCCCGGTAACCCCCAATTAAGGGAGACCAGAAGGTCAGAGACATTATCCCAATATTTATGGATCAGTGGTTCGATATTTAATCAATAATAATTATCAAATTCTACTAAAACTAAACTAAAAGGTTGTAATAAAATAAATCTCTTGATACCTTGTAAAAATTTCGGATTTCGGGAAACATGGGTATTGAAAATCTTAAAAACCTATAGGTTCCCGATTTTAAAAGAATTCCTACCAAGATGATCATACTTTCACAATGTTTCAATTTATTATTTGTCCTTTTCAATGATTGTACCTAAAATGTCGACAAACAAAATGTCAGTCAGTATATTTCTATACCGGTATGTGGGGGACAATCAAAACTTCACAAATAATTGCTAACAACCTAAATATCACAAATAAGTTATTAATAATCAAATTAAGTTTTCAATGTGACATTATCAACTGATTTTACCCTAAACCCTAGATAACCCTCTCTTAGGGTTTTTGTCCTTGCAAGGGACATAAGGCCACCTTCTCCATCCTCAGCTTGGTGTCTGGGGTCACCTCTCAAGGTGCCCAATGGTCTTCCCTCCAGGGCTTGACCGATTAGACCTTCCCTTTGGGGCTTGGTCATGCATCATACATCAGGGTGACATTTAGGTTTGAGAATGCACATATATACTTAATTGTGATAATCATAGTGACTTTAAAGGATTGCATAAATAAACACTCAATAGTTTAGGTTGCATCCAAATGATCAAACGTTCAAGAAAACTTCATGAAACTAGATCGATTATTCAGAAATAACCACATACCTGATCTAGAGTAACTTGAGGTCCAAGCAAGAATAATTAAGAACAATCAATCAAGCAATCAAAAAAATCCTGAAATTAATGCATAACACCCATGTGTCATTATTTTACCCAAAACATTTTCAAGATTGACTTAGATTACACCTTAGGATTTCTAGGCCAACTTTGGGATTTTATTAGGGTTTTAGCCTCCATAATGCATTTATCACTTTTAATTCTCTTTTGATCCACAAACCCTAATTACCAAATTATCCACATTAAGGATCTTTTATGCTCAAATTACCTTAGAATCATCATACCTGTGTTTTATTCATGGATTTGTATAATTAAAACCATTAAAAGTCATATCAACATAAATTAGGGTTTCTAAGCCCATTAATGCATATTCATGTATAGGGAACCCTAAATTGAGCAAATTATGTATAAAGATCATTCTTTTACATCTAAATCGTCCCTTTATTAACAACAAGTTACTTTCCACTTTAAACATCCATATAACCCTTCACAAATCACTAATCATCAAAATCTAGGGTTTTTCATTAATAACAATATTAAAGGTGACAAGTTTGAGCACTTTTTGAATTGAAATCAGAATTAGGCTTTAATTACATTTTTAATGGGTTCCTTGAATTTTTTTGATCAATTTTCATATAAATTTGTCACGGTCAGAGCTAGAAATAATTAATTACAATTTTCAGAAGTTTAATTACCTTTGGGCCAATCTTTGGCCACCACGTCAGCCAATTGAATCATTTTTCTTTTTCGTACGGGTTGGGCCCAAACAACATTGGAAAGACATTTCTGCCCTTTTTCTTCTTCACTGGAGTCGGGGTAAGAGGGGTCTTTCCCCCTACTGCTTCTTCAACCTCATGAAATCTGTCTCCCGCGAGCAAAGCCCAGCCATGGTCAGCAGCATGGTTGACTTCGAGATCCAGCCTCTCTCGACTCTCGACAAGGTTACCACGACCTCTGCCATGCCCTTACAAACTCAACAGTGATCTTAGCCATGCCTGAGTTGACCGGAGTTACTAGAACGACTAGGAGGGTGACCATCAACTGATCCAAGAAAAATAGCTGATGAAAGGGGAATGAGAAGAGGAAATGGAGGCACGGTCGAGTTGCTTAAACCGTAAAAAGATTCATGAAGGGGTATCCAACCTCGCAGAAGGAGGATCATCCCCTTATATAGCCCATGGCTATGGTGGATGGCCAACAAGCACTAGGATTTGGGGAAATCCCAATCACGTATGGAAACTGCACAACAAAGGGATTGGAGAGTCTGATTTGATCTCCTGGTTCAGATGGAATAGTTTCCAGGAACCGAGCATCATCAAGGAGAGGGGTAGAGTCTGAGTGTTCCTGGGGTTACAGTACCTCGTTTTCCTTTTCGGTCTGGGGTAGACAATGGTTCATCGCCCTTAGATCCCAATCCAATGATCAAAAGGTCACGTAAAGAACAAAGGGGATCGGGTCCCTGATTTTCCCAAATTAAATGGAATCGTGACATTTAAAGATTGTCCATTCATTTTAGGGATTTTCAAAAATCCATATCTCTTAAATTGTACATCCAAATAATCCCAAATTTTAAAGGAAAGTCTATAAAGACTTAATATGCTTACATTCCAAGTTTGGAGCCAAAACAAAAAAGGAATAACTCCTTTTCTTCATTTGCAAGTCAATGACTTATAAGGCATATATTATGCATTAAAACATATATTTTCTCTTTCCTCTTTTCCTATATTCTTTATTTTGATTACTCTTTCCATTATTAATCACATGTAAACGAAATATAATCAATTGTGGCCATCAATGCCACTTTCTAGAGATTTTCATACATTTATCATAAATACATTGCTCAATATCTATTATCTTTTATTTTTCTCTATTGTTTGGACTTTTCTTCTTTTCCTCTCTTTTATATCCATTACTGGATTAACAGAAAATAGAAATCACGAAATTCATATCAAAGGGGGGATTTGCAAAGAAACCCATTCTTTGAAGCAAATCATACAACCTTCTCAATTCAAGTCCATATTCATAAAATTATTACATTTCAATTATGAAAACACATGTAAAATTGAGGTTGTAACAGACATGATGCAAAATGACTAAGAAAACTCCTCTGTATATTGTCACTATGGTTTTGTTCACATATAATGTTGATGGTAATCAAAGAGGAATCTATTTTGAACTTTAAAAGAAAGTGTATCACCAATGAATGTTCCTTCAAAGACCCATATAAATGGACTAAAAAGGATTGAAGAAAACCTTACTTAGTGTTTATTATCTAGCTAAATGAACATTTCACTTCTAGAAAGAGATCTACCACCAAGTGAATCTAGTTATTGTTGACCTAGGTGTCGCATATTGCCCATATTTTGATAATGACTTAACCATTCCACTCATATGTATCTAACATTTCTAATTGAGATCATTGCAGACATTAGATACAAGAAAAGAATCAAAATTCACTCAAAGCTACTCTCCCGGCACATGCAAAACATGTGACTTTCACCCGCTTTGTAATATAGCCCTTAGAGGCTTAGAGCAATTTTTGTAATCACTTAAATTCATGTTTTGCATTGTATCTAAGATGGATAAAATGATTGGAACTCAAAAATCCATCATTTATACAGTTTTTGGAAATTCCAAAATACCCCTTAACAGGGATTTTGTCGGCCGAATTACAAACTCGGCCGATCCATGTATTGAGGAATTTTCTGGGCTGTCGGCCGAGTTTCAATGCCAGGAAACTCGGCCGATCCACTGGTCAGTCAAAACCAAAGGATGACTGATCGGTCGAGTTTCCCCCTGGAAACTCGGCCGACAGATTCCCTGTTGGTTTTGTCACCTAGTGTGTCGGCCGAGTTGCCTTTATTGAAACTCGGCCGATCGAACTGTACTGGAATGCAGAAAAAGCAATTCCAACCGTTGGAGGAGTTGGTGGGACTCAAAATAGATCCGTTGCAAGTTGTAAAACGGCTAGTTTGTGCCACTTAACTCACCCAACCTCAAAGGGACACCCTCAACTATAAATAGGACCTCTTGGACTTCATTCCAAGGTTGCTCATTCACATATGCTTGGTCCTAGCCTTAGTTGAGTGGTTTCTAATCCTTTGAGCCCCTTTCTCTCTCTACCTTCAAAGCAAATTCGTGAGTATGAGTGAGTTAGGATCCCATGTATGAGAGCTATCATTTGTAATCTTGTAAAGCTCTCCTTTCCACTTCTCCCATCTCCATTCTCTATAAAGATTGATTGAAGTTTCTTCTCCGAGTGAAAGAGAAGAAGGTTGCTGTTCTTCCCCAAGTGAAGGAGAAGAAGGCTAGCTGCTCCAGGCCTCCGAGTGAAGGAGGAAGGTGCTAAAGCTCTCCAAGTGAAGGAGAGGTGCAAGGCAAAGCTCAAGCAAGATGGGTAATTCCTGCAAGGCCGAAGACTAGAGCAAGAGTAGGTAAGTCCTTTGAAGAAGGCTGAAGACTACTTGCTTGGTGGGTAAGTCCTTGGTGAGGTTGAAGATCTTGGCTTGATATATAAGTCCTTGGATGGTTGGTAGTTGTAGCTTGTAATCTTATTGTGTGATATATATAAGAGAACCAAGTTACAAATCCTAGAGCCTAACCAACTCTAGGTAGTGGACTGACATTGCTCCTAAGTTTAGGACATGGAACCACTCTAAACCACCTGTCCAAGTGCATGCTTTCCTTGTCTCTTATCCTTGCTTTGTATGCTAGTTTAGGACATCAAATTGCTGTTTTGAATTAAGTTCTGCACTTAATATA
Source organism: Alisma plantago-aquatica (assembly GCA_963693085.1). NCBI lineage: Eukaryota > Viridiplantae > Streptophyta > Magnoliopsida > Alismatales > Alismataceae > Alisma > Alisma plantago-aquatica. The sequence goes on from OY856411.1 coordinate 575,735,865, forward strand.
ATTTGGTGGTCTAATCACTTTTGTGAAGTTTGTGAAGCTCTATTCAACCCCCCCTTCTAGAGCCCATTGATCCAACAAGTGGTATCAGAGCGGGTCTTCTCCAAGCTACTTCAACAAGTAGGAGAAGATGGGCGATTCGGCTCTCGGTTCACTCAACCTTGAGGGAAGCTACTCCACAAGACCCCCGGTCTTCGACGGCACCAACTTCCTATATTGGAAGAGAAGGATGCAGTTCTACATCCAAGGAGTTAGCTACGAGATGTGGAAGATAGTCCACCTCAAGTACGACGAGCCGAAGGGGAACATCACAACATGGACGGACGAAGAGATGAAGCGTGCTCAACTAAATGCTAAAGCCATTAGCATCATCTACGCTGCCCTCTCTCCATCGGAATTCAACCGCATCTCTTCATGGGACACCGCTCATGAGATTTGGCACAAGTTATGTGTCACCTATGAAGGGACGGAGCAGGTCAAGGAGGCCAAGATCTACATGCTCGGAGGCCTACTTGAAAATTTCAAGATGGGGAAGAATGAAAGGGTTGCGGACATGTACACAAGGCTCAACGTCATCCTCAACAGCCTTGCAGCCCTTGGGAGTGTCATGGATCGAGGCACCATCAACGCCAAGATCTTGAGGTCTCTTCCAAAGAGATGGGAGCCGAAGGTGACTTCAATTGAAGAAGTCTACAAGCTTAGCGAGTTGTCAACCGAGGAGCTGGTTGGTAACCTACAAGCTCACGAACCAAGGCTCGACAAGCAAGAGGAAGAGGAGAAAAGGGAAGAGAAGGAGACAAGAAAGATGAAGGACACGGCCTTCAAAGCTCATGTCGAAGAAATGATGAGGCAACAACAGCTTGCCATGAAGTCTCCTTGCCCCTCCTCAAGCGAAGACGAAGGTGCTAATGACCATGAAGCCAATTACTCCAAAGGAAGACACTTCAAGGGAAAGCAATCCTCCTCCACTCCTAGGTGCTATGAGTGTGGCCAAAAGGGCCACTACAAGAATGATTGCCCAAAAGTCAAGAAGGGCTATCATAAGGGCAGTCACAAGAAGGATGACAAATACAAGAGAGAATCCAAGTACAAGAAGAAGGACAAGAAGGAAAGACGATTCAAAGATGCAGCTCATGCGGCATGGGAGGAGTCTTCTATTTCAAGTTCATCTTGTTCCGAGGATGGAGAATGTCATCTTGCACTTATGGCATCTACTAGTGAAGAGGTAATGGAGGTAAGTGAGGTAAGCAATGTAAGTGATGAAGCTTTACTTGAACTATCTAAAGAATCTATCATTGAAATGCTTAGTGAATGTCAATCATCTCTTGCTAAATGTAAAGCTAAAAGAAAGAGATTAGGAAAGATAATAGATGATCTATATGCCAAGATTGACATTCTTGATGAAAATGAAAAGTTACACCTTGATAGTATAGATTCTTTGCAAGAGCAACTTCAAGACCTTGAACTTCAATACAATGGAGTAGAGGTTGAGAATGGTGCTTATCTTAAAACTATTGAAAGTCTTAAGATTGAGAACCAAAATTGCCTAGATGAGTTAGATGTTCTAAAAACTGAAAATGTTGAACTAAAACTCATTGATGATGCTAGGAGAGAGGAAGTTCATTGTTATCAAAAAGAAATTGCTATGCTTAAATCTGAAAATGCTAGATTGCTTGCTCAAACAAATGATCTATCCTCTAGACCTATCTTGCCTAGGAATGAAGTTGCTAACTTAACTATTGAAAAAGATTCTCTTCTTACTAAAGCCCTCTGTCTTGAGGCCGACCTGTTGCATGCTAGAGAAGATCTTAATAGTTTATCTACTACTATTAAAAATCTTAGTGATGATAATGCTAAATTAAGATCTACCTTGCAAAGGTTTCTTTCCGGTAAAAAGTCTCTAAATGATGTTCTAGAGCACTCTACCAAACAAATTGGTACTAGTGGTCTAGGATACGATGAGAGTATCCCAAAAGGTAAGAAGAAGAAGAAAGGTAAGAAAAAGAGTGTGGAAACTCCAATTCTCAATGGAGAGTCTTCCGGCTCTAAAAATCCCATGGTATGTATGCATTGCAAATGTGATGATCATTATTCTACCTATTGTCCTTACAAGCCTAAGGGGACCAACCCAAATATGAAATGGGTCCCCAAGCTAACCCCGGACCCCAAAGTTTGAGTTGGGTTCCGACATCCTCTTTTCTTGCAGGTCACAAAGAAATGGATTGTTGATAGTGGCTGCTCTAAGCACATGACTGGAGAAATCAGCCATTTCAACAAATTTGTGAAGAAGAAAGGAGGATCGGTAACCTTTGGGGACAACAAAAAGGGTAAGGTTATAGGTGAGGGAGATGTAGGTAATGATTTGTGCATTAAAAATGTTTTGCTTGTTGATGGCCTACATCACAACTTGATTAGTGTGAGCCAATTATGTGATAATGGTTATCTTGTGCTCTTTACTTCCTTAGAATGCTTGCTTCTAGATTCCCTGTCCTATAATGTCATATATAAGGGAACTAGAAATGGTAATCTATATGTGATTGTTCTTGATGCTTTAAAGCCCATACTAAATAGATGCTTAGTCGTGGATAAAAACGATCTTTCGCTTTGGCATCGACGCTTGGGTCATGTGAACTTGCATCAAATGAAGAAACTAGACAAAAAGGACTTGGTTCGAGGACTTCCCAAATTGGATTTTGAAAAGGATGAGGAATGTCAACCTTGTACCCAAGGGAAACAAACCAAATCCTCTTTCAAGTCCAAAGGGGTCATGAGTACCAAGAGAGTTCTAGAGCTTCTTCATATTGATCTCTTCGGACCTATGAGAACACAAACGCTTCGCGGCTCCAAGTATTGTCTTGTTATCGTCGATGATTTTTCTAGATATACTTGGACTTTCTTTCTTGTTTCCAAAAGCGACACCCTTGACGTTTTCTCGAGCTTTTGCAAACGAGTCGAAAACGAAGCTTCTTGTCATGTTGTTTCCATCCGTAGTGATCATGGGGGAGAGTTTGAAAATGATCTTTTTGAACGTTTTTGTGAAAAATCGGGTTATTCGCACAATTTCTCTTCTCCTCGCACACCCCAACAAAATGGAGTTGTTGAGAGGAAGAATAGATCGCTACAGGAAATGGCTAGGACCATGCTTCTTGAGTATGATACTCCTAAGAAGTTTTGGGCTGAAGCCGTTAGCACCGCATGTTTTGTGCAAAACCGAGTTTTCACTCATCCGACGTTTAAGAAAACCCCCTATGAACTATGGCGTGGTAGGAAGCCGTCGATTGATTTCTTTCATGTGTTTGGATGTCCATGTTTTGTTTTGAACACCAAGGACTCTCTCGACAAGTTTGATCCGAAATCCTACAAGGCTTTCTTCCTAGGCTATAGCACTACTAGCAGGGCTTTTAGAGTGTTTAACATTGAACTATCTAAAATAGAAGAATCTATAAATGTTAAATTTATTGAAACTAACCCTGTTGTTGGCAAGCCTATTGGTGATAATGATGTTGCAGATGAAATCATTCCTATCCTCAAAGATCTCAACATCAAAGATAAAGGTAAGCAGGTTCAAGAAGAAGATCAAGAAGAAAAAGAGAAAGAAGAAGAAAGGAAGGATCCCACTCCCCGCTTCGCCAAAGATCACCCCAAGGAGTTGATCATAGGCAATCCATTTGAAAGAGTAAGGACACGGGCTGCACACAACAAAGAACAAGCAGACAGCGCCTTCATCTCTCAAATGGAGCCGAAGAACATCAAGGAGGCCCTTGGTGATGATGAGTGGATCCTTGCCATGCAAGAAGAGCTTGAGCAGTTCGAGAAGAGCCGAGTGTGGACCTTAGTGCCAAGACCAAACAATAGAAAGATCATTGGCACCAAATGGGTCTACCGCAACAAGCTTGATGAGCAAGGAAAAGTGGTAAGAAACAAAGCAAGGTTAGTAGCTCAAGGTTATAATCAACAAGAAGGTATTGATTTTGATGAAACCTATGCGCCTGTTGCTAGATTAGAATCTATTCGCATGCTACTTGCCTTTGCTAGTTATAAAAATTTCTTGCTTTATCAAATGGATGTTAAAAGTGCGTTTTTGAATGGTACAATTGAGGAGGAAGTATACGTTGCTCAACCTCCGGGCTTTGAAAATGATAAGTTACCCAATCATGTTTATCTCTTGCAAAAAGCTCTCTATGGTCTCAAACAAGCACCTCGAGCTTGGTATGAGAAACTAAAGAACTTTTTGTTAGATAATGGGTATATCATGGGCAAAGTTGATTGTACCTTGTTTCTAAAACACACTTCTACCCATTTTCTCATCATTCAAATATATGTTGATGATATTATATTTGGCGGAACTGACCTTGATCTTTGCAAAGAGTTTGGTTCTCTTATGCAGAGTGAATTTGAGATGAGTATGATGGGTGAGCTGACCTTCTTCCTAGGCTTCCAAATCAAGCAGACCAAGAATGGTAACTTCATCAACCAAGGAAAATACACGCTTGAGCTTCTAAAACGCTTTGGGATGGAGAACATGAAGCAAATGGACACGCCCATGTCAAACACTGCCAAACTTGACAGGGATGAGGAAGGTGAGAAGGTAGATGAGAAGCTCTATAGAGGTATGATTGGAAGTTTACTTTATTTAACTGCCTCTAGACCTGATATAATGTTTAGTGTTGGCTTGTGTGCCCGCTTTCAATCAAGCCCTAGGAAATCACATCTTATTGCCGTCAAGAGGATTTTGAGGTATCTAGCCAAAACTCCAAATTTTGGACTATGGTACCCTAAGTCAAGGGACTTTACTCTTGTGGCATATAGTGATGCTGACTACGCAGGTTGCTTAATTGATAGAAAGTGCACAAGTGGCACTTGCTTCCTCTTGGGACCATGCTTGGTGTCTTGGTTCTCCAAGAAACAGAGCACAGTGGCATTATCAACTACCGAAGCTGAATACATTGCAGCCGGAAGTTGTTGTGCCCAGGTCCTATGGATGAAGCAAATGCTCCAAGACTTTAACATTCATTTTGATGCTTCTCCTATTTTCTGTGATAATACTAGTGCAATTAATCTTTCATATAATCCAATATTGCATAGTAGAGCTAAACACATAGAAGTCCGCCATCATTTTCTCCGTGATCACATTGTCAAAAAGGATATTTATATCACACATGTGGATACGGAAAATCAGTTGGCTGACATTTTCACTAAACCGCTTGCTAGAGATCAATTTAATTTCATTAGGTCAAAATTGCTAATAACCTCTCTTGATGATGTTGAATTGCTCTCTAATTAGCTGGTTACATGTTATGTGTGTTGCTCATGCTTATAAATGCCTTGTTTGCTTAAAATGCTTGTTTTTGATAAATATCTCTATTGGTTTTATCTCATTTTCGGGTATTTTTCGCAAAACGAGTTTTTATCGACAAATAGTACACTATGATGATGAGAATGTGCCTAAATGTGTTTAAAATACATCCTAGATCCCTCAGAAAAATTGCCCTAGGTCGTATGAGGCTAGGACTAGATTTTAGGATTTCTCACATCAGGGTTTTTGTCGGCCGAGTTGGAAACTCGGCCGATCGGTCGGGCGCAGGGTGTCTGTACACTCTGTCGGCCGAGTTTCCCCACCCTGGAACTCGGCCGATCGACGGCAGACGGGTTTTATATATATAGGATTCGGCCGACTTGCTCCCTCTCAACTAGAGCAAAGTCGACCGAACCCTAGCCGCCCAAGCCCGACTCCTCCTCTCCTGGTCTTTTCCTCCCTCTCTCCGGCCGTTATTGCCCCCAAAACGGCCCCCTTGTGTGCCCTAGCTGCTTGTACGGTTCCGTTGCTACGTTTTTCTCCGTGTGGATCGGCGCCCTTCTCTCCGTTTCTTCTCCGATGAGGTCGCAACGTCGGAAACGCGCCGTTCCCGCTCCTGCTCCTTCGGTTCCTCTAGCTCCGAGGTATATGTCCTTTGACAACCTCTCTTTCGTGGACAATACCGCGGTTGCACGGTATAAAGAGCTTCTCCCTCGATCTCCTTTTCCTTTTCGTGCTCTTTATCAACCGCATTGTTTTCACGCCGATCTTTTTGAGGCGAGTCAAGTGTTTCGCACACACCATCTTGACGCCTTTAGCATCGAGGATCCAAAATTTCACAATCTCAAGTATAGCACCAAGGCTGTCCGCCAATTCTACGCAAACTTGCGGTGGAATTACGACACTTTGGTTCCTCCCTCGGATACCTCGATTGTCTTAACCTCTATGATCGCCGGACAACCGTTTCATATCACCGAGCGATCCTTTAATCTTTACCTAAATGGCAACGTCGGCACGGCCTCTTGGACCACCTCATATCCCGATTATTTCGATCTTTTGCGTCCCGAGGACATCTATAAGGCACTCGAGATAGACTTGTCGGATATTCACAAATTCCTCAAGCTTCCCGAGTTTCCTTATAGAAAGAAGGGCACCCTGCCTTCTTCTGCTCTGTCCTCCCCTCGCCGTGTGTTGGCGTTTGTTCTTAGTTGCAATGTTCACCCAAAGAAAAACCAAACGGACATAGCCGAGAACACTGCCATGATGATGTATCTCCTCTTGAACAATCATGGAGTCAAATGGGCACGGTATATCCTGCACCATATGACATGTTTTGATTCTGGAAAGAACACGAAGGGCACCCATCTTCCTTATCCTGCCCTAATCTGTGGACTTTTCCAGTTTGCCACTGGTAAATCTCTTTTCACCGATTATCTCTACCGACCTGATCGAAAAGGGGTTTACATCAGTGAGACCACTCTCCAGAAGAGTGTCCCTACATCTGGTGCATCATCTTCTTCTGCTCCACCACCACCACAACCTCCATCATCATCGGATGCACCTCCTCCTCCACCATCATCAGCTGCACCACCACCTCCTGAGCCATCTTTCCAACCTCCTCCACACCCGGCTTTTGCCGATTTTCATGTTTCCAATGAGGCCCTCATGGGGTATCTCATGCACCAGCAAGCCTATAACATGCAGGTCCAACAACATCTTCATGAGGACCTCTGCCACATCATGTCATCTATGTCTCTCTCCTGCCCGCAGCCCTACCCCACCTACCAGCCCTACCCCGGTGACGACTACGCTTCTTATGCGTATAGTCAGTTCTATCCACCTCCACCACCCTCTGCTTCCGCTGACCACTCTGCAGGTGGATACTCTCACCCTTCCCCGGTGTTGGCGCTTCCAGGTGGACGCTTGTCCGAGCTACTGGCCCAGTACACCTCGACTGCTCCTCCCATTGAGATAGCTTATGAGCTCCATGCTCTGGGCATGTCTTGGGCTGAGCAGAGCGCGAGATGGCATGGACGTGCTTTTGGTCCTACAGACGAGGATATGCCAGATCAGGACGATGCCGAGTCAGATGAGGCGACTGCGACAGATGCTGATACGGATGCTGACGATGATGATGCTGCTGATGAACAGGCTACACCGGCTGATGCCCCTCCTTCTGATGGAGACGAGGACTACCAGCCCGATGAGGACATGGATGCTGCTGTTGATGACGTCGACATAGCTTAGTATAGCTTAGAGTAGATGTGTCTAGTGTAGTCTCGCATGACCATGTCATTTTCTTTAGGGACTATGTTTGTATCATCTATATTAGGCACATTATCTGAGATGTACTATGGCTTTTCCGCTTGTCCTTGTAGCTTTTGGTTTTATGTTTTGGATACATTTTGTATGACTTATCTTATCATGTAATCCATATTTTGATGAATGACAGTTGGTTGTTTTTCATGAATTATCTTTGTGCTTCTCTGTCTTAATATGCTATGTTTGATTGAGTGTTTTGGAGAAGACCTGGTTTGTATGCTCTTCTACCCCCCTGCCTTTTTGAGATGACAAAGGGGGAGAAATATACCTCAATCATATTGCCATCATATTGCTTTTAGTGCTTGTATGGTTCTTTTCTTGTCTTTAAAACTTATATATCTTGACTTGGCTAGAATCATACAATATATATATGCTATGGCTGTTTGTGTGTTAACTAACAATGCAGGGATGAGTAAGCATGAATTGAGGGGGAGCATTACAAGACTGATCATATTTGCATCCCCTTGCAATTCTCTAAGCAAAGGTATAATTTTCATATTCTTTTCAATATGTTGAGGAATGGTTTGTCATTGTCAAAAAGGGGGAGAATGTTGACCTAGGTGTCGCATATTGCCCATATTTTGATAATGACTTAACCATTCCACTCATATGTATCTAACATTTCTAATTGAGATCATTGCAGACATTAGATACAAGAAAAGAATCAAAATTCACTCAAAGCTACTCTCCCGGCACATGCAAAACATGTGACTTTCACCCGCTTTGTAATATAGCCCTTAGAGGCTTAGAGCAATTTTTGTAATCACTTAAATTCATGTTTTGCATTGTATCTAAGATGGATAAAATGATTGGAACTCAAAAATCCATCATTTATACAGTTTTTGGAAATTCCAAAATACCCCTTAACAGGGATTTTGTCGGCCGAATTACAAACTCGGCCGATCCATGTATTGAGGAATTTTCTGGGCTGTCGGCCGAGTTTCAATGCCAGGAAACTCGGCCGATCCACTGGTCAGTCAAAACCAAAGGATGACTGATCGGTCGAGTTTCCCCCTGGAAACTCGGCCGACAGATTCCCTGTTGGTTTTGTCACCTAGTGTGTCGGCCGAGTTGCCTTTATTGAAACTCGGCCGATCGAACTGTACTGGAATGCAGAAAAAGCAATTCCAACCGTTGGAGGAGTTGGTGGGACTCAAAATAGATCCGTTGCAAGTTGTAAAACGGCTAGTTTGTGCCACTTAACTCACCCAACCTCAAAGGGACACCCTCAACTATAAATAGGACCTCTTGGACTTCATTCCAAGGTTGCTCATTCACATATGCTTGGTCCTAGCCTTAGTTGAGTGGTTTCTAATCCTTTGAGCCCCTTTCTCTCTCTACCTTCAAAGCAAATTCGTGAGTATGAGTGAGTTAGGATCCCATGTATGAGAGCTATCATTTGTAATCTTGTAAAGCTCTCCTTTCCACTTCTCCCATCTCCATTCTCTATAAAGATTGATTGAAGTTTCTTCTCCGAGTGAAAGAGAAGAAGGTTGTTGTTCTTCCCCAAGTGAAGGAGAAGAAGGCTAGCTGCTCCAGGCCTCCGAGTGAAGGAGGAAGGTGCTAAAGCTCTCCAAGTGAAGGAGAGGTGCAAGGCAAAGCTCAAGCAAGATGGGTAATTCCTGCAAGGCCGAAGACTAGAGCAAGAGTAGGTAAGTCCTTTGAAGAAGGCTGAAGACTACTTGCTTGGTGGGTAAGTCCTTGGTGAGGTTGAAGATCTTGGCTTGATATATAAGTCCTTGGATGGTTGGTAGTTGTAGCTTGTAATCTTATTGTGTGATATATATAAGAGAACCAAGTTACAAATCCTAGAGCCTAACCAACTCTAGGTAGTGGACTGACATTGCTCCTAAGTTTAGGACATGGAACCACTCTAAACCACCTGTCCAAGTGCATGCTTTCCTTGTCTCTTATCCTTGCTTTGTATGCTAGTTTAGGACATCAAATTGCTGTTTTGAATTAAGTTCTGCACTTAATATAATTTGGTGGTCTAATCACTTTTGTGAAGTTTGTGAAGCTCTATTCAACCCCCCCTTCTAGAGCCCATTGATCCAACAGTTATTCCTATAACCAAACTACAATTGTGTAGAATTTTAAACCTTTTTAATAGGACAGTTTCGAGAAACAATGATAAAGAGAAAGGATTCTAGAAAGACAACAATTTCATGAAGAAAAGTTTTGAATTTATCCCAATTGCATAAAAGGTTTTAGAAGTATGTAGGTTTAAAAGGTTTGTAATGTTCAAGAATGAGTACAATAATATGATGTAGTATGTAACTAGTTCTACTTATAAAAATAGTTACAATGATAAAGCATCATACAGTTTACAAGCTAGAGGAAATTAAGGTTTGGGACTCAATAATTATATATGTGGTTGCATATAAAGTATCTTTGGATTGTTCTTGTTGGATGGATAAATGTATCGATATATTATGTCAAAAAAATTTGAAAGTGATGGATGTATTAGGCTCATTTAGTAACATGTTATTGAGGACATTGTCCCATAGCTACACAAATTATAGACTAACAAAGAAGGCAAAGATAAGAATAGATATTAGTGCATGATATGACGCTATTAAAAACCACCAGAGTGTGTTGAACGCTATAAGTATCTTTGTCGATGGATGATTCCAGTAGAGATCAACATTTGTATATATGACATATAAAATGTGGAAGATATTGATACAAATGAGTTGGCAAAGAGGGAACACGTGTTAGTTGTGTTGCAAAAAATAGATGGCTCGAGTAGAGATGATACTAAAACAATTACTAATCACCCAAATGGAAGATCCATAAAGGCTAGATCAAACAAAATTCATATAATAAATAAAAAATATTAATAGAATTTATGAAATATGATTGAAATAAATAATAACATAGGATTGAAATAGATAATGAAGCATGATTTATGTAATAAAAGAAGCATCACATAAAAAATCTATGAAAGAGGATTTGAAGAAACAATGAAACATAATTACATATAGATTATGAAATTGGATTCATGCAATCACTAAAATACAATGAAAACAACAATGAATTGGGATTCATAAAAATAGTTCATTGGCATCAAATATTTACAGTTAATAGCTTCTAAAAAAATATATCAGATTCTTAATACATCAATATCATATTTATTTACTGAAATTGGAATAATATCTCTATTGCATGGGGGATGGATAGGAGCAATCCTAAAATTTCCTTCTCGTTAACTTCTTCTAAGATGGTGTTTTGCATCGAGTGGAAAAAAATTCTACCAATTTACTATGAACTTCTTTGGAAAATGCCATTTTGGGCCATTGAACAAAGAATTCACATGGGGTATGCCATATATAATGTTGCATTGTCAAAGTTACAAACAACCCACAGTGTAAAAGACTAGGATGTTCATGTCACAAAACCATTTATTAGGCAAATCCTCACTCATGATGACCATACTGGAAAAGGTGAGAGGACCTAAACATCCATCCCTAGAATGGAACACATCACATAAAATATGCATAAATAAAACCACAATTGACAACAGAGAAGAACCAAGGTACGAAGAAGAATGGAATACCAAAAGAAGATAAACTATTATATGACATCAAGATCTTAGTTCCCATAATCTAAACCATATGAATTACATTTTGTATCATTTGTTTTCATCAGAATAAGGGCAAAAGATTATCTTGTAAGTGTGGAAGCAATGATCGTTGTAATATTGTCATTGGTTACCTTTATCAAAAATCACAAAATGGGTATACTCCAACATAATTATGTTGAGTACACTATACAAACATACAAAATTGTAGCTTTAGAAGAACATATAATTCTTGGTGAAAACTTAATATAATGACAAGAAATAGAAAAACAACAATAAAGATGTTCTTGAACATGCAAGTGCATTTTAAGTGCATTTCCATTATACTGAACAACATCATATATCCATTGACCATCTTCCTAAAGGAAGGGTCCTTGAGAGTCATTACAGCCAACACTACTATTGACACTTGGTTTGTCATGAGGGACTACTTGACTATATATCAAGAGTGAACCCTTTTAACAACATGGTTAGCCCATGTTTGCAATTCAAGTAGGACACCCAGTATCGCATCCTTACCTCAAGAATAAAGGAAGGTGCACAAGGTTGTATAATGGGAATCTATGATTAGGTTTCCAAGTTTGTTCAACATATAACAAGAAAACTGAAAGTATTTACATAGGGAACATGTAGCTCAAACTAGTATATAAAAGCCAAGCATGCATGGTTCCACACATACAAGCAAGATTCAATACCATGAGTATGGCCAATAGGAGGATAAAGTACACCTTGATTAGTTCACAAAATTAACCTTAATTAAAAAACCATATATAGTAGTCTTGACTAAATCTTGGCAATTAAGTCAAAAAAGAGATCCAGCTTGTTCGAAACTCTAGTTCCATTGTTGGGTAACCAAAGAGTTCCTACATTCCATTGATTGTCACAAATCAAGGTGGGTCAGTTCCTCTCCCATAGGGTCGAGCTTTTTTCTTGGGATATCAAAAGAGTTTGATTTGATTAACTTCACATAAATTAGTTTTCATTAAGTGTTAGTTGGATGTATCACCTAAGCATAAGTTTCAATTCAATCAACATTGATTCTAATATTTAAACTATGGTATGCAAATTCATTATAATGTTATATTATATAACATGGATTCATCTATAACATAGGGTGACATTTCACAACTAATATTAGGAACCATAATATTAGGATTTCATGATCTTGGATGTAGAAATCATAAGATTTAAGCAAGATGAGAAACATAGGCATCAACATGGTTAAAACTACTCATTTCGATTCATTTTCATGCATTATGGTCATCAATGAGATCCACTCAGATTTGGTATCATATATTTCATCAATCTACTGATTTGAAGTCATAGTGTATCATGAATAATCATTAGAGAAAGTTGTGAACAAGATTAGTTCTTACGTTAGCAACATGCACTAAAGATCATATTTCATGCCAAGATTAGGTCAAGTCATCATAATAGTGCACAAGAGTCATACACATGTCATATATGGGTAAAAATAAACAAATCTTCTATTTTGAGGTCACATAATAGATTTTATTATTGTAAGCCAACATTTGAGCAATGTTTGTGATTTAACATCTAAAGATCATATTACGGCATAGTTCATGGTTCATGTCTTATCATAAGTCAAAATAGGGAACAAGCATAAAGAAGTTCGAATCTTGGTACAACATGCATCACAATTTGTTGGTTTAGGGTCCCATAGATAATTTGATTCATATGCAGTCAAGTTTATACATAAAAGTATTTATTAATTGCATAAAGGTCAATATTAAGCAACACAAGCTTCGAGGATCACATCAGTGCTCAAAAAGAGTTCAAGTTCAAATATTTGTTAAAGTTCCATTACATGGTATTGATTAGGGCCATGCAAACAAGTGGGTTGTAATATCAGCATTTTTAACATAAAAAGGGAACTTTGGTCTTAAAAAATACAAAAGAGATCATACATATCAAAGGAGTTACGAGTGAAACTTGGGCATGAAACCAACTTCAATGGATAGTGCACATTTTCATGATGAACATGTAGATATCATGTCCTATTTGGCAAGAAGATGCATTTTATACATATTTTACAAGATTTGTGTATAATCTTGAAGAGAGAGAGATGTTGAACTCTTAGAGGCGTTGATGTGGCGTACTACGGTTGGTTGGTATTGGGAAACTCTACATAGAGATATGCCTCTCGCAATAGACTTGTCAAATGCCAATCAATGAGAGGGAGGGGAAAGAGATAGTGGTCCCACGATTGAGTCAGGTTGCCAATTCTCTAGTCAACCATGGTCACGTTGGATTAACGGTCTGGGGGTAATCTCCTCCATCCAACCAACGAGTGTGAGGTGCAAGCCCAGAGTATAACTTTGTTCAAAAAACTATTTATACTCAAATCCTCACTCCTAATGGCTACACAACCAAAGGAGATATAACTCGACCATCCATCTCGAGAATGGAACACATACATATGTATGAATAAAATCACGATATAAAATAGAGAAGAACCAAAGTATAAAATAATATGGTATATCAAAAGAAGCTAAACTAAGTACATGACATCAACATCTTAGTCCCCATAGTCTAAACCGTATAAATTCCATTTTTGTATGATTTGTTTTCATCATAATATCATAAAATTGGTACACATCAGCATAATTTTGTTGAGGATGTTATAAATACATAAAAATCACAAGTTTAAGAGAACATACAATGTGTGGATAAAACATAATATGATAATAACAAAGAAAGAAACAATAACAAAGACTTTTTTAACACTTAATTGTATTTTAAGTGCATTTTTATTATACTAAACGTCATCAAATTTCTATTGACCAACTTTCCAAAGGAAGGGTCTGTGAGGGTCATTACATCCAACACTACTAATGGCAAATGTTTTGACAAGAGGGACTATATGGCCAAATACCAAGAGTGAACCCTTTTATTAACATGGTTTCCCCTTTCTTGAAAATTCAAGTTGGGCATCCATCCATATGTTTGTACCCCGAGAATATAGGATGGTGCACAAGATTGTATAATGGGCATCTATGATTATGTTTTCAAGTTTGATCGACATATAACAAGAAAAAAAACTAGTAATAATAGGGAGCATGTAGCTAAAACACATACATAAATTCAAACATTATACATTACATACATACTATCAAGATTCAATACCACTAGTTTGTCCAATAGGAGGGTAATAGTGTACCTTCATTAGAGCACAAAAATCACCTTGATTAAGAAAATTGTATTTAACAAGCTTGATTGGATCTTGGAAATTAAGTCAAAAAAGTGATCCTAATATTACAAACAAGTATGACTTGATTAAATTCAGTAAGATTAGTTTTAATTAAGCATCCTCATGGTAGTTGGATGTGTCATCTAAGTCTAGGTTTCAATTCCTTCAATATTGACTCTACTTTTTTTAGACTATGTCATGCAAGTTCATTGGCATGTTACAATATACAACACGGATTCATATAGAACCTAGGAAGACAAATCACAACTAAGATTAGAAATTATGAGATTTGACATTCATGATCTAAGGTTGACTAATCATAAAATTTAAGCAAGATGAGCATCATAGGCGTCAACATAGTCAAAACTTGTCATTTCGAGTCATTCTCATACAATATGGTAATCATGACATAATTATCATCAATCTATTGATTTGAAGTCATAACGTAGCATGTATCATCACTAGATCAAGATTTGAACAAGATTAGGTCTTACATTGGCAACGTGTATAAAAGATCATTTTTCATGTTGATATTAGGTCAATTAGTCATAATAGTGCACAAGAATGATATGCATGGCGTTAGGGTATAAATATACTGATGTTGAGGTCACATAATAGATTCGAGTAGTATTAAGCCAACAATTAAGCAGTGTTCAACATTTAACATTCAAAGTCTATATTAAGCCATGGCTCATGTCTTATCATCAAATCAAAATAGGGAACAAGCATGAACAAGTTCGGATCATGGTATAACATTCATCGAAATTTATTTATTTAGGGTCTCATGGATAATTTTAGTCATAGATGGCCAAGTTTAAACATCAAAGTATCGATCATTAGCATAAAGGTCAATATTAAGCATGACATATTTTGGGAAGGTGGAAAAAATGATGTCGTGCATCACATTTAATACAATATTGTGAACCAATAAGAACTATTGTTAGTTAAGTATGTATACCACTTTCTAATTCATTTTTTATGATTTTTCTTGTCATCTATGATTGAAATAAATCATTTATTGAATCATTATTATAATATGCAGCACCCTAGGATTGGATTTTATTGAACCATTATTATACTATGGGGGACATATGGATTGGGTTTTAATTAACTAAATCAATGTTTGTAGTACCTTTACATTTTTGATAAAACCATGCTTCAATTATGGTTATCATTATATCCTTCAATGCTAGTGCATGTTGTATTTCAATCTTAGTGAACGCATCAAAAACTAATGGTTCAATCCAAACTTTTATCCTAATTCTCCCTAACTTACTCTTAGTCAATCTTGTAGTGAAATTTGTTAGATTCAACCACCACCTACTAGATGACCTAATTGGAGTCGCATTGTATATGAAAAAACAATGGAGTAATTGAGTGATTGTTTAGGACTTAATGAGGTGAATGTCCAATAAGGCACCCTTGATGACCTCTGCATACCAATATGATGACATAGCCTTATCAATTTTGAAGGTTCTTCAAATTAAAACTCCATGCAATTATGCACCTAGGATATGATGCATAACTCTCAGGAAAACTCTTCTAGCTATTGACACGATGGCTTTATTCCCAGATAATGTTGATGATAATCAAATAGGAATATGATTTCAACTTTACATGAAAGTGTATGATTAATGAATGTTCCTCCAAAGGACCATATAAATGGACGAAAAGATGGACTAAAAGGATTTATGAAAACCTTACTTAGTGTTCATTAGCTTGCTTAATGAACATTTCTCTTCTAGAATGAGATCTATCACCAAGTGCATCTGTCTATCCTATAATCAAACTAAAATTGTGTAGAATTCTTCAACCTTTGTAATAGGATGGTTGCAACTAAAATAAGCAATGAGAAGGAGCAAGAATTCTAGAAAGACAACAAGTTCAGGAAGAAAAGTTTTGGATTTAGCCCAGTTGCAAAAAAGGTTGTTAAAGCATACAGGTTTAGCATGTTTGCAATATTTGAGAATAAGTACAATAAGATGATAGAGTATGTACTCAGTGCTACTCCTAAAAATAGTTACAATGATAAAGAATCATGTAGAGTTTATAAGCTATAGGGAAATTAAGGGTTGGGACTCAATAATAGTATATTTAGTTGCATATCAAGCATTATTGGAGTGTGCTTGTCGGGTGTATAAATGTAAGGATATATTATGTTGAAAATGTTTGGAAGTGGTGAATGTATTATTCTCATTTAGTAGCATGTTCCTGAGGACATTGCCTCATATTTTCATAACTTACAGACTAAAAAAGAAGGAAAATATAGGAATAGATATTAGTGCATGAGATGGCACTATTAACACACCATCATAATACGGTGAATGCTATAAGTATATTTTTTGAAAGATGGTTCTGTTAGAGATCATCATTTGTATACATGACATATAAAATGTGGTATATACTGATACAAATGAGTTGGCAAAGAGGAAATGCATGTTAGTTGTGTTGCAAAAAGTAGACAGGTTAAGTAGAGATGATACTAGAACTTTACTAATCACCCAAAGGGAAGTTGCATAAAGGCTAGATCAAACATGATTCATAAAATCAATGATAAAAGAATAATACAATTTATGAAATATGAATAAAATAAATAATGGCATTGGATTTAAATAGATAATGAAGCATGATTTATACGATCAAAGAATCATTATATAAAAAACTATGAAAGAGGATTTGGAAAAACACACATACTTGATTAAATATAGATTTTTAAATTGGATCCATACAATCGCTAAAATAGCAAGCAAACAACAATGAATAGGAATTCATATAGATAGTGCATTTCTATCAAATATTTACAAATAATGTCGCATATAAAAAGAATCTATCAGATTCATAACACATCAATATCATATCCATTCACTACAATATGATTATTATATCTATTTCATGGGGGAGGGCTAGGAGCAATCTTGAAATTCCTTCTCTTTA
This sequence comes from Alisma plantago-aquatica, assembly GCA_963693085.1. NCBI lineage: Eukaryota > Viridiplantae > Streptophyta > Magnoliopsida > Alismatales > Alismataceae > Alisma > Alisma plantago-aquatica. Next base: position 575,753,205 of record OY856411.1, read on the forward strand.
AATCCTTCCAAGATGATGTATTGCATATTGTAGCATAAATCGTACTACCAATATCCTATGAACTTCTTTGGGAAATGTCATTTTGTTCTACTAAACAAAAGATTCATGTGGTATATGCCATACGTAATGTTGCATCGCCAAAATTACAAACAGCCCATAGCTATTAACACTAGTATTTTCATGTCAATGAACCATTTATTCACTAGATCCTCACTCCTAATAGCTAGGTAGGAAAAGGCAAGAGCACCTGAGAATCCATCCTAAAAATGGAACACATCACATAACATATCCATGAATAAAACCACAATCATAAATAGAGAAGAACCAATGTAAAAAAATAGCATGACATATCAATCGAAGATAAACTAGTATCTGATATCAAGATCTTAGTCCGCATATTCCAAACCATATGAATTACATTTTTTATCATTTGTTTTCATTAGAGTAAGAGTAGGGTATTATCTTACAAGTGTGGTTGCAATGATCATTGTAATATTACCATTGTGTACCTATATTAAAATCATAAAATGGGTACATTCAAACACAATTGTGCCGAGTATGCTATACAGACATAGAAAATTATAGGTTTAAAATAATATATATCGCTTGTATAAAACTTAATACAATGACAAGAAAGAAAGTAAAAAAAAGACTTTCTTTAACATGCATCGTCGTCCTGAAGGAAGGGTCGGTGAGGTTAATTACAGCTAACACTACTAATGAAACTTGGTCCAGCATGAGGGACTACTTGACTAAATGTCAAGAGTGAACCCTTTTAGCAATATGGTATGCCCTTAATTTCAATTCAAGTAGGACACCCAATATTGTGTCCTTACCTTAAGAACACATGCAGGTGTGCATGGTTGTATAATAGACAACTATGATTGGGTTTTCAAGTTTGTTCAACGTATAACAAGAAAAATGAAATATATTTACATAGGGAACATGTAGCTCAAACAAGTATATAATGCCAAGAGTTTTCAGTTACATGCATACAAAGAAAGATTCAATACCACTCGTATGCCCAATAGGAGGATTAAAGTGTACCATGATTAGTCCACAAAATTAACATTAATTAAAAAATCATACATAGAAAACTTGACTACATTGTGGAAAATAAGTCAACAAAGTGATCCTGAGATATCAAACAAGTATGATTTATTTTACTTCACAAAATTAGTTTTCATTAAGCATTCTCATGGTAGTCAGATGTATTACCTAAGTCTAGGTTTCAGTTCGATCAACATTGATTCTAATATTCTCAAACTAGGGTCATGCAAATTAATTGTCATGTTACATCATACAACATGGATTCATCTACAACCTTGTGTAACATTACAGCTAAGATTAGGAATCATAATATTAAGATTTTGTGATCTTAGATGTAGAAATCATAAGATTCAAGCAAGATGAGCAACATAGGCGTCAAGATGGCTAAAACTACTCAATTTGATTCATTTTCATGCAAGATAGTCATCATGAGATACACAGAGATTTTGTGTCATATATTTCTTCAATATACTCATTTGAAGTCATAGTGTATTATGAATCATCATTAGAGAAAGTTTGGAACAAGATTAGGTCTTATAATAGAAATATGCTCAAAATATCATAATTCATTCCAAGATTAGGTCAAGTAGTCATCATAGTGCACAAGAATGATGCACATGTCATTTATGGGTACACATAATATAAATCAACTAATTTTGAGATCACATAATAGATTTTATTAGTATAAGACAACATTTGAGAAATGTTCATGATGTAGCATCCAAAGTCCATATTTAGGCATATTACATGGTTCATGTCTTATCATCAAGTCAAAATAGGGAACAATACAAAGAAGTTCGAATCACGGTATAACAACATCAAATTTTATTGATTTAGGGTTCCATAGATAATTTGAGTCATAGATGGTCAAGTTGAAATATCAGAGTATCGATCATTAGCATAAATTTCAATAGTAAGCAACACAAGATTCAAGGATCACACTAAGGTACGGAAAGAGGTCAATTCGTATATTTTTTTTAAAGTTCCATTATATGTTATGGATCAGGGTTGTGCCAAACAAGTGGGTCATAATATCATCTGTATATGACATAAAAAGGAACTTTGGTCTTTATAAAGATAATAGAGATCATATTTAGATTTCATAGGAGTTATGAGTAGAGTGTTTCCATGAAACCAAAATTAATGGATAGAGCTCATTTTTTTGTTCAAAATGCACATATGATATTATCTATTTGGCCAAAACATGAAATACACATTGTACAATATATGTACATGATCTTGAATAAAGAAGAAGGAGAGAGAGAGAGAGAGATTAATCTCTAAGCAGAACGATGTGGCACATGCCAAGGTTAGTTGGAACTGGGTCATACGACACATGGGTCCACCTCTCCGAATAGACTGATCAAACACTAGTCAATGACAAGGGGAAAGAGACAATGGTCCCATGACAGGTTGTCGATTTGCTTGCAACTGTGGTCACACTCATATGGACGGTCCATGGGTCATCTCCCCCACTCAACCGACTTGTGTGATGTGCAAGCCCAACAATGGAGGGAGCTTTCCAGATAATGAGTGAGGAGGGTGAAATAGGGACAAGGCTTCATGAAAATTATCTGCTTGAGCTCGTAAGTTCACTAAGAGGCTAGGTTCAGGTTTGCTTGTGGTGGAGGAGAAGTAGAGGGGAAAATCCCAAAATGGTTGGGCGGTGGTGCCTCCATGGTGGAGGAAGAAGAAGAGAAAAGAGGAAAGGTGTGCAGTGCATGAAAATGAAGGAAACAATATTGGAAATGAAGAAGAAGAAGAAACTAAGAAAATGGGAGTACCAGTTGGGGGTGAGGAGGTATGTATTGGCTAGAAAACGGTGGTTTCAAAGTTGTACTTGCATGTACCAAGGTATAGGATGAGTTCTTCACTATTCAAATGGTTTTGGGGTGCAATCCACAACCAAAGATTCCATCCCTCTCATTGGATGAGAGTGAGAGGGGCAGACACTGACTTGGATAAATAAAATTTTGAAATGTGCTTCTTTGTAAATATTGCAAAAATCATATCTCTTCAATCATAACCCTGATTTGCATGGAATTTTAACTATTATGACACAAGTTTTATGTATTTCTTTTATAAAAACGTTGGATCCAAAATGATGACGTCCAGGAAATATAATACTCAAAATATGTGTTCAAAGTTTTAATTATACACTCACATGTAGTCAAATAAGCTCAACATGACATTATATCATATTCAAATAATTCATTGAGCATAATGTGACTAGAAGTCGTCCAATAGAGCATATGAGAGGTTAATTAATGTAAATGAGTGTCATATAAACTTATATGTGCATAATCAGAAGAGAAAGAATGTCTAGGTTGTTACATCCTCCCCACCTTAAAAAAGGAATTTCGTCCTCAAAATTAAACTATTTCCTTAAGAGTTTGGGACTTCATATTCCATACCATATACATCTTCGTATTCCACATAAAGTATCATAATTATTTCAAGCATCAACATCATTACAAAATTGGTAAATCGGTCATCGAATTCAAAGAATAGTCATCTTGATCATAAAATTGGAAACACCTCACCTAGATCACAAATTTGAAAAGATCATACTACACATCGCAAAATTTTAACATATCATATTTTTGGTCAAATGAATAGATATTTATGAATCAAGAGTAAATCGTGACTTTGATTCCCAACATTTAGAGTTCGAAATTCTACATTGGACTACATGGGGTTATAGATCCATGATTGAGATTTCATAATTCAACAATTTGAGACAGACATCATATATCAGTATTGTGATTTCATGTCTAAATTAATGGAAGGTCCCAACGTAGTCTCCTGAGATCTTATACCTAAGTAATAATGAGAAAATCAATGTAATCATAATTTAAAACATTTTGTAATTAAGGAACATGAAAGCCATTAATCATATATTGTGGGTATTCTCAATATCCAAATAGGGAGATCACTGGAGATGAGTCAATATCAATAATCATGAGTCAAGATTTAATAAATCAATATTAGGATTCAAAGTTTGGACATCAATGGCATAGTTACAAATATTTCCAAGATGGGGTATAAGAATCCTACTTAGACCATAGGTATGATTATTCATCCATATTCAACACTTAAGCAACATTCGAGCACTATTTTGAGATAACAACATCAATTTCATCATCATAGTATTCGAGGTTGATGAATGATCTAGACATGGGTCTTTTCTAGGAACCCAACCACGAGCTATTAGTCAACATCATCATATTTCAATATCATAATCAAATCTAGATTCAATATCAAGTATCAATATCATCACATATCTGTCATATTATAGACGTGGGTTAAGAAATAAAGTTATATGAAAGGGTCACCTTTCCAAACTCTAAATAACCAGTCAAGATGAGAATTTAGAGAAATTCCAAATAGGATGTGACCTATATTACGGGATTCATAATCAAACTACCACCCTAATCTTGAGAATTTGTCATCATAGTCGTAAACCATCAAGCCTATCAAAATAGGGAGAGTGTCAATATCAAATCAAATTTCACAAGGTTATGAGTTCAAAAATCAATATTCTCATAAGCGGACCATGTTTCAAAATTTTGCAAGATCAAGGCATGGAAATGGAAAAGTCAAATTGGGAATTCCCAAGTTAGTGCATAATAAGGTAAGATTCAGATCTGTATTCAACATACAAGTCAAAATCAAGATTACAAAGAGGTAGTAATCAATAGGGTCATGCCTCTTGTATCAAGGTTTCTTCATCACAATTTTGAAAGTCCAAAAGCATAGTAATTTCACAGCATTATCTAAGTCCATATCAAATAAAGAAAATTTTCTTAGTCACATTTGAGGTTAGATTAATAATACGCAAACATAGGCTATTTCAAATAGGGACCTCATCGACCATCTGGAATAAAGTATCAATCCTCCTTATTTCACCATACCAAGATTAATATCACTTTACCTAAAACATAAGAATATATTCTAGATTTGGTGAAGGTTAATTTACATGATTTGAGGGTTCAAACAATAGTTTAAATTAAAGAGTACTTTCACTAATAATAATTGAGTTTCAAATTTACAATCAGATAATGGCATTATGACCATCTTAATCAACATATACCAAATCGTTTGAGTTTTTATTTTCCTCATACATAGGTTACCCATAATCGAGAGATTATATGATTATTTATCATGATAGAGATCATATGAGGATATGACAAATGAACTCTTCATCATCTAACGGGTGGGTCGGGGTAGTCCTTAAAGAATAGATGACATGCAAGAAAACTCACTAAGCTTTGAAAGGAAAAGTTTTTTTCTCGAGACATGGATTCACTTTGGCCAAGTAGGTATACAAAGGAGACCTCAATAATCATATCTAGATAGATATGAGGTGCATTATCCCCCTTCAAAGGACCATCCTACATACCTCAAATTCACCATTATGAACTTAGTTCTTTCCTAGGTTCATAAGATTAATTTATCGTTGATCATACATAGAGAATATGTGATTTCTCTATAATCATTTGTCATGGAACCATTTATTATAGGAGTCATCATTCCTAGTGGATAGACAGCCAAAGGTGAAGGAAAATGAGCATTTACCCCTAGAATGGATCAGATCACATAACATATGCATGAATAAAACCACAATCAACAATATAGAAGAACCAAGGTATAAAACAACATGGGAAATCACAAAAAGCTAATCTAGTACCTAATATTTAGATCTAAGTCCCCATATTTCAAACCATATGAATTCCATTTGTGTGTTATTTTTATCAAAGTAAGAGAAGTAGGCCATCATATTAGGGTGGAAGCAACAGTCATTGTAAAATTGATATTGTGATACCTAAAATTGTACAATGGGTACACATCATCACAATTGTGTTGATAATGATATAAAAGCATAGAAAATCACAAGTTCAAGAGAAAATATATTGCTTGGATAAAATTTAATATAATGACAAGAGACAAAATGACAACAATAAAGATAGTTTTGACGTGTATACTAAACAACCTTATACGGACATGGGTCTGTAGATTCTCTGCTTCTTCTCTTGTGACTACCCTTGCGATCTAGGGTTTTTCATAGGCCCTCGCCTGCCTGGGGGAGAGGGGTGGGGGTCGGTGCTTCTTCTCCCCTTCTCCCCTCAGGCTTTCTCACTCCCTCCCTCTCCTCTCCATCCACGTGGAGGCATTGCTATCTTCGATGAGAGGCACTTCTGCTCGAAGTCATGTGCGAGAGTCATCTTAGATTGGGTGGCAATGGGCTTCGAGGAGTTCTCTCTCCCCATAGTGGCCTTCGTGGTTCACCCTGAGTGACACCGATGGGTCCAACATCCACGTGCAGGGTCAGTCAGAGCACCCGGATGCTGAAGCGGTGGCTTACCTCTTTACCCTTTTTATTCTTTATTGTGTTTGTTTGTCTGGTTAGCGATGGTGCTACTTCGCACCCAAGTGTGGGTGGCGTGAGCCAGCTTTTTTGGTGGGGTTTAGGGTGCCTCCTTCAGCGGGTGCCCCCCTAGCCAGGGATGAATGTTGATGGGGCTTCCCTACATCTATAGTTGCTGATTGGGTCTCCCCTCTACTCTGGTTCTATTCTAGTTTTGTTCAAATGTGATCTTTGCGCTGCCAAGATCTAAATGGATCTTGATGATTGAAATTGTGGACGCACCTATGATGACATGGATGAGGTTTTTCAAGGTGTTCTTCAGATGATCAATAATCTTACGATTGATGATCATGAATGATGATGGTATCCGTAAAAAGCCTTGAATGTGCTTAGTACAAGGATCCTAAGAAGAAGCACCTCTATCTCTCCAGTCCCAACTTTTAAAGATCTCCTTGGTCTCATTTTCCCATTGTTGTTGTTTGTTATCATAGTAAATGGTGTATGGCTTCATTAATCTAAATGCATTTGTTCAAAAAAAAACCTCATACGGCCATTGATCGGCTTCCCAAAGGAAGGGTCCATGAGGTTCATTACAGCCAACTCTACTAATAACACATGTTTCGACATGAGGGACTATATGACTAGATGTTAAGAGTAAAGATCTTATAAAAATGTTAGTCCCTTGCTTAAAAATTCAATTAGGACACCCAACCTTGTATCCTCGGCCTGAGAACCAAGGAAGGTGAACGAGGTTGTGTAATGGACATCTATGATTATATCTTTAAATTTGTTCAACATATAATAAGAAAATTGGAACTAGTAATCAAAGGTAACATGTAGGTCAAACAAGTATACAGATCCAAGAATTTAAATTATATACATCCAAGCATGATTGAATACCACTAGTTTGGTCAATAGGAGGATAAAAGTGTACCTTGAATAGAGCACAAAATTAACCTTGATTTAGAAAATGATATATTACATGCTTGACTAGATCTTGGCAATTAAGTCAACAAAATCATCTTGGGAAAACAAACAAGTATGATTTTATTAAGTTCATAAATATTTTCTCTCATTAATCTTTTGCAAGGTAGTTGAATGTGTCACCTAATTCTAGGTTTTAATTCCTTCAACATTGAGTCTAATATTTTTAAACTAGGATAAGAAAGTTCATTGTCATGTTACATCATACAACATGGATTCATCTAGAACCTAGGGTGAAACATCACATCTAAAATTTGGAATAACATGATTAGAATTTCATGATCTTAGTTTGATCAATCATAAGATTCAAACAAGAAGAGAAACATAGGCATCAAAATAGTCAAAACTTGTCATTTCAAGTCACTTTCATGCAAGATGGTCATCATGAGATTTGCTAATATTTGGTGTCATAAATATCATCAATCTACTTATTTGAATTCATGGTATATCATGCATAATCATCATATCAATATTTGAATAAGATTGAGTCTTGCATTAGAAACATGCATAAAAGATCATATTTCATGTAAAGATTAGGTCAAGTGGATATAATAGTGCACAAGAGTGGTACACATTGCATTTAGGGATAAAATGAATATAAAGATACTAATTTTGATGACACATAATAGATCTGACAATATTAAGCCAAAATTTGATCATTGTTCAAGATTTAACATCCATGTCCACACACAGACATATTTCATAGTTCATTTCTTATCATCAACTAAAAATAAAGCACAAGCATGAACAAGTTTGAATATTGGTATAGCATGCATCAAAATTTTGTGATTTAGAGTCCTAGAGAGGATTCGAGTCATAGATAGTGAATTTTAAACAACAAAGTAGTGATGATTAGCATAAAGGGCAATACTAAGCATCATTACATTCAAGGATCACATTAGGGAACAAAAAGAAGTCAAGTTCGATTGTTTGTTAAACTTGCATTATATATTGCCCAGATTCATGCCAAATAGGTGGGGTCATAATCATATCACTGCATAACATAAGAAGTCACTTTGATCTTGAAAAGGATAAAAGAGAATGTATTGAAAATATCAAAGGATCTACAAGTTGAATTAGGTCATTAAACCAATTTTAATGGATAGAGCTCATTTATTCATATCAAAATGCATATATTATATGGCCTAAATGGCCAAAATATGAATTTTACATGCATTTTAAAAGATTTATGTATAATCATAAACAGAGAATAAAGAGATTAACCTCTAAGTGGCACTAGTGTGGTGCTCCACGATTGGTTGGAACTGGGCCACGTGGTACAGGGGTCTGTCTTTTAGAAAAGACCGTTCAATTTCCCATCAACAAGAGGGGGGAGACAGATAGTGGTCCCGCAATTGAAATGGGCTACAAATTTATGTATCCACCATGGTCAAGCCAGGATTGACTGTTTGGGGTTCATCTACCCCGCCCGACTTACTTGTGTGAGGCACAAGCCCAATGGATACCTTTTTTCTCAAAATTATATATTACCTGAATTCTAACTCCTAAAGGATATAAATACAAAGGCAAGAGGACCCAAGCATTTATCGGTAGAATGGGACACATCACATAATATATGCATAATAAAACCATAATCAACAGCATAGAATAACCAAGGTATGAAACAGCATGACATATCAAAAGAAGCTAAACTAGTATCTGACATTTAGATCTTAGTTCCCATATTCTAGACCATTGGAATTCCATTTGAGAATCATTTATTTTCATCAAGTTAAGAGAAGTAGATTATCATATAATTGGTGGAAGTATCTACCATTGTAATGTTGCCACTGTGTACATGATAACTCAAGTCATAAATGGGTACACATCAACACAACTGTGTTGTGTATGCTATACAAACATAAAAAAATTGTAGGTTTAACATAACATATATTGCTTGGCTAAAACTTAATATAATGACGACAAAGAAACCAACAACAATAAAGACTTTCTTTCAACATGCAATTGTATTTTAAGTGAATTTTCATTATACTAAACAACATCATATGGCCATTGATCAGCTTCCCAAAGGAAGGGTATGTGAGTGTCATTACATCCAGTGTCATTAATGACACATGTTTCAACATGAGGGAATACACAACTAAATGTCAAAAGTGAACCTTTTTATCAACACAGTGTGTCCTTTCTTGACAATTCAAATAGGACACCCATCCTTTTATCCTTAACCCGAAATATAGGAAGGTTCACCGAGTTGTATAATGTGCATCTATGATTATCTATTTAAGTTTGTTCCACATGTAATAAGAGAAACTAAAGTAAAAATAATAGGGAACATGTAGTTTAAAAAAGTATATAAAGACAAGAATTTTAGACTACATACAAGCAAGCAAGATTCAATACAACTTGTTTGGTAAATAGTAAGATAAAATCATACCTTGATTAGAGCACAAAAGTAACTTTGATTTAGAAAACCATGTATAGAAATCTTGGCTAGATCTTGGTAATTTAGTCAACAAATTGATCTTCATATTACAAACAAGCATGATTTGATTAACTTCAGCTATATTAATTCTCATTAAGTATTTACATGTGTCACCTAAATCTAGTTTTCAATTCCTTCAACATTGATTGAAATATACTAGGTCATGCAAATTCATTGTCATGTTACATTATATAAAATGGATTCATCTAGTACCTATGGTGGACACATCACAGCTAAGATTAGTTATCATAAGATTATAATTTCATGATCTCATGTAGTGAAATCATATGATTTAAGGAAGATGAGTGACATTGGCATCAACATTGTCAAAACTATTCATTTTGAGTCATTTTTATACAAGATGGTCATCACAATATTCACTAAAATTTGGTATCATAAAATATCATTAATGTACTAATTTGAAGTCATAGTGTAGCATGCATAATCACTAGATCAAGATTTGAACAAGATTAGGTCTTACATTAGCAACATGCATAAAAGATCATATTTTATGTCAAGATCAGGACAAGTAGTCATAATGGTTCACAAGAGTGATACATATGGAATTTCCCCCACCTGACTAACTTGTATGAGGAGAAGGACCAATGGTGGTTAGATCGAGCCAGTGCATGAGTAAGGAGGGTGAAAGTAGGCTTGAGGGTGCATGAAAATTAGCCTCACGAGCTTATAGGATCACTCCAAGGCTAGATCTAGGTTAGCTTGTGGATGAGGTCAAGTAGAGGGATAAATCCCAAAATAGTTGGGCAGTGGCGGCATCATGGATGGGGAAAAAAGAATAGCAGAGAGGGGGAAGGTTTTGTGGTGCACGAATATTGAAGGAAAAGAAATGGGAAATGAAGAGGAAGATGATACAAAGAAAATGGGAGTAATAATTGGGGTTGAGGAGGTGTGGGTTGGCTGGAGAAAAGGTGGTTGCAAAGCTATTGTACTTGCATGTACAAAGGTAGAGGACATGTCCTCTGTTGTTGAATCAGCTTGAGGGTGCAGTCTATGGCCCAAGTCCCTACCCTCTCTTTGACTGAGAGGAAAAGGGGTGGATCATTATCTTGGATAAACAAAAATTCAAAATGTGTTTCTGTTACATCCTTTAAATTCATAGATTTCAAGCCTAAATGAATTAGGGAACATATAACAATCAAGTGATTGAGGGGTATTGGTTGATAATTCCAAACCCTGGAATTAGATTAAATGATCAATTTAAGGAAATAATGTGCTTTGAGCATATGTGATCATATGAGGCTAATATAAGATGTAATAGTTACCAAAGCCTCAAGTTTGGTAATTAGGAATGTGAATAGGCTCATGAAACCTTTGGAAGGCCCAAGATGTGATTCATGGGCCTTGGGGACACTTTTCAACCCAATGGGTTAATCAGAGTTTACATATGGGTCCCTAAGATATGTTTTTGGATACAGTGGATATTAGTGATCATAATAGATATCTATTTTTTGTTGATATATAATAGGGATATAAGATAATGAGAGAATTTTTAGAATGTTCCAAGTTATTATGTGGCTTGGATAATTAGTTGAAGAATTGTCCACCTTTTGATTGAGGACTCTATCTTGGATAATTAAAATAGGAATTAAGCTCCCATCTTTTAATAAAAGGTAGATAATAGTAACTTGGGGTTTATCCCAAATTTTGAGATAATTTGGGATTATGGTGTGCCCTAGACAATTATAATAAGAAAGTGGAATTTTATGAAATAAAGGATTTAAGTTTTAAGTTTGGGGCAGAGTCCAGGCGGATCCGGACTCCCCAACCCGGGTGGAACCGTGAGAGGGGGAGTCACCTCACTCGCCCGTCTCTGCGGAGTCTTACGGGCAATAGGAAAGTCAGTCCCTTCGGGACTCTCCCTTCCTACCTGGTTGAATAGGCAAGTAGATTTTAATCCCAATGAACCCAATGGATTAGGAATGTGAATAGGCTCATGAAACCTTTGGAAGGCCCAAGATGTGATTCATGGGCCTTGGGGACACTTTTCAACCCAATGGGTTAATCAGAGTTTACATATGGGTCCCTAAGATATGTTTTTGGATACAGTGGATATTAGTGATCATAATAGATATCTATTTTTTGTTGATATATAATAGGGATATAAGATAATGAGAGAATTTTTAGAATGTTCCAAGTTATTATGTGGCTTGGATAATTAGTTGAAGAATTGTCCACCTTTTGATTGAGGACTCTATCTTGGATAATTAAAATAGGAATTAAGCTCCCATCTTTTAATAAAAGGTAGATAATAGTAACTTGGGGTTTATCCCAAATTTTGAGATAATTTGGGATTATGGTGTGCCCTAGACAATTATAATAAGAAAGTGGAATTTTATGAAATAAAGGATTTAAGTTTTAAGTTTGGGGCAGAGTCCAGGCGGATCCGGACTCCCCAACCCGGGTGGAACCGTGAGAGGGGGAGTCACCTCACTCGCCCGTCTCTGCGGAGTCTTACGGGCAATAGGAAAGTCAGTCCCTTCGGGACTCTCCCTTCCTACCTGGTTGAATAGGCAAGTAGATTTTAATCCCAATGAACTCGGGAGAGGAATTCGAACTCGGCCAACCCCTAAGTTGCAGTTTTTTTTTTCTGTTTTTTACCAATACCCCTAAGTTGCAGTTATAGTCAAGAAACCAAGTAATGCCCAATTTTAGGTGAACTGGGATTCAGGGCATAATAGGAGGAGACATACCAGTCTTCCCTGGTCTATTTAAGATGCTACCCTCCTCCCCACCGAGCATACGTTGTCGCCCCGGACCCTTGATTTCATCTGTTAACCTGAATGGAGAACTACCACACCAATGGCCCTCTCCGGAGAGTCCAGCAGTCCATGGAGTGGAGGCCGAGGCTCCGGACTATCGAAGATCCTGGAAGGAGAAATAGGACGACCGAGGATCAGAAGTCAATTATTTCCCTGCCTTCAATGTGGAGCACTGCGAGGTAACGAGTGATCCTTTGCTTTGTTTTTCGATTTTAGTAGCATCCCTGATCTGCGGAGGTCGGGATCAGCCGCCTGCTGCATCGTCGCCTCACCGGGGTGAGCTGGAGCTAAACACGGGACAAGCAAGTCCTTTTCCTTGGATCCGAGCCTGCGCTGCTCCATCAACGACGTGGAGAGGAGCCGCCCAACGTCGTAGGTTGTCAACGCTGACCACAACATTGCGCCAGCTCTCCCGTCCGGTGATGCAGTAGCCAAGCTAGTCGATTCCCTCAAGCTGCTGATACCGGAGCGAGAAGAGTAGGCGGTTATCCAAGCCTGCGTTATAACTGTCTCTCTCTGCATCCATGGCCGTCAGGTCCGTCACGTATAAATAGAACTGGGCGTTTTGGAACACAAAGCCTGCTGCTAAGGCGTAGGAGAATAGAGGGAATTGACCGTGAGCTAGCCACTCAATCTGATCCTTTCTCGGAATGAGTTCTCACACCGAGATCCACCGCGGCCCCTCTTTATCTTCTTGTTCTTGATCGGTTGTGTAGAATTATTGAAAAGAGAAATGAAACATTAAATTTTGGTAATACATTCTGTGCAATGCCCAAGACGTGTTTGATGAAATTCACGTGCAACTGTAGTAGCTTGACAAAACTGCAATGCCTTCTAATAATTGATTACCGTATTTCTGAATTGACGTCATGCACTAAGGCAATAAAAAGTTAATATAATTTATTGGGAGATTGGGTTGCTGCTGCAGGGGCATGTATCCGAATGGGTTGGGTATGGATGGGTTATTTTTTAAAAATTATCATATGGGTTAATATGAGTATGGGTCTTACAATTGATGGGTATAGTGGGTATGGGTTTGGGTTGGTAAAACCCACCCCATTGCCATCCCTACCACTCACCCGACGGGGACTCCCCTTTGTGGCTCCTTCAGTTTGCCGGGACCGACTGTATGCGGTACTGGTCTTAGGGCAATGTCCCAGGCTCTACAAGCGAGAGTCAACCATCAGGTTGACCTCAGCCATGGCTGGGTTTGTGTTGTGGATCACGCACAGAGAGGAAGGGGGTGACCTTCAGGTCTTTTACCCCTATGCCCCGCCCCACTTGATCACCCCTGATCACTGTGAAAGGGCATTATGGTCTTTTGTTTGGGATCAAAGACCTCGCCCGCGTGGACAGGCTGCTGACAGGGCGCCAGGCCATTGGTCAGTGCCTGGGTCCGCATGGCGTATAAGATAATAGCAAACACTGACGTGTCAACGCATAATTGATCCCAATATGGTAATCTTGCAATAATTCTAGTTAATTATTTGTAAATTTATTTTTAATAAGTTATTTCTGAAAGTTGCTCAGGAAAATGAGAGGAATCCAAATAAAATATTATCAAAACCTAATTAAGCTTCATGTTCCAAAAGTATATGCAGTACATGTTCTAATGTGTTTCATAGAAAGGAAAAACCTAGATTCTTTCAATCTGATGTTTAATTGAGTAGATTAGGTTATGTTGAGCTAATACCTGATCTTGTTATATAAAATGAAGAAATCATTGATAATGATGAATATTGATGTTTCTAGATTAATAATCATGAACATGTTGATTTAGGGTTTGAAACCAATGTGAATACCTTGCTATGATCTTAATTCTAGTAATATGATCTAAGTATCACGGATAACCTAATACGCTTAATATGATGAATAGAGTTTCACCTAATATGCATAACTAAAGGTTGTAATCTTACGAGATCATGCCATGATGGAATTAGGGTTTGTGGCCCTTATTCCTAGTCCAAACATGAGACAACCACCCTAAACCCTAGTTTAGGATCGCATCTAGATCTGTTTAATGTAATGTGAATACATGGTGACGCATATGTAGTATGTGTGTTTCAGAAAGTGTTGATTGCATGTTTTGAATGTTTGGATGTTTGTATGCACTCTTAAAGTATATGAGATTTCTATATGGTTTCTGTGATGGCATAAGGTATGTAGTTACGCTTATGAATACATGTATTGAATTCTGAGTTTGTCGAGGTTTCTCGATGAGATTGAACGCATGATAAATTGCTTGCTTGTTTATTTACTTCTTACAAATTATAGAGTTCCTATGAGTATCATGTAAAGTAAATAACAATATTTTGAACTCTAGGTTAGACTGATCTTAAGGGTAATGCACATGAGCCCAGGAGGGACAGTTATTACACCTGAGGTAGTAGACCAGATATGAGTTAGAATATGAAAGCAAGTTGATGTTCTTATGTTCAAATAAAAGATGTTTGTTTATATGTGTACTTGTGATTATTGAATGAACCCACGTACCAGTAGAGAAATATACTGATCGTGTATTTGTTTGTCAGTGTTTTAGGTATCAGGAATACTTGATTCGTGGACATGAGGTTACAGAATAAAGATGTTGAAGACACTAAAGTAATTCATGTAGGTTTAGACATAGTGGTATATCATCACACATGTACTAGTTAATTCTTTCTCAAATTTATGTAACTCCTTAGGGGAGCTTTTTATGCAAACATGTAAATATTTGTTAATTAATAGAAATTGTTTACAATTCTGTATTATTTCTTGAATCTGATCCTGGAATTTATGAGTAATGATTTGCGACTTTAAGGTCTTTTGGACACTCAAAAGTGTGGGTCGTTACAGTTTCTTTGTAAATATTACAAAAATCATATCTCTCAAGCTTAACTCTGATTCACATGAAATTTTCACCATTGTGTCTCTCATTTTCTCTACTTTTTATATTTCAAGTTTTTATCCAAATTAATGATGTTGAGGGCATTCAATATTTAAAAATCATGTTCAAAAGTTTGAATATATACTCAACGTTAGTTAAATAAGCTCAATGTCACATTTAATCACATCTAACTCATTTATTAAGCATAGTGTGACCTAAAAACATTAAAATAAGGGTTTAGGGAGGTTGTAGTCGAGGATCATATGAATCAATATGTACATAATCAAAAGAGAGTAAAAAATATAGGTTTTTATAGTTCAAGTATTGGTTGAACTCCCCATTACCATTCATTCCACTTGAGGACACTCCTTGTAACATCCCTGACCTGGGGTATAACCTAACCCTAGAAGTTTTGCCTAAATATGTAATTATATACTTGTGAATACTCTCTGGCATGTAATTAAGTTCCTCAGGAACATATACTTTCAATTTTGGTCCTTTATAAACAAAGTTGTAGTATTGTTTTGTATGCAGGGACCTATGTGCAAATTACCCAGTTAAGGGGTTTAACTTGCAATGTTCATAGGTTAAGATATTCTTTTGTTGATGAGACATCATATGAGTGAATATGATGAGATATGATGGATTTCCCAAGCTTGGGCATCAAGATACAGCTTGTGGAATGATACTTGTGATTAAAAATCACCTAGTATGAGTAAGGAGACCTTTCATATATGAACTCTAGTTGAGAGTTGGATTTCTTTACCCTTAGATCTTGAGTTTAGATGGCTTGGACGTTCCATAGAAACAAGGAGGGACTTGGATGAGAATTCCATGTTTTAGAGGTCCTTATGATGGAAAATAGCCTAAAGTATATAAGCCTTCACCTTTGCAAACCAAGTGAACGTATCACTTATTCTCTTCATTTCTCATCTTTCTCAAAACGGCCAAGGCAGAGCTCTGGAGCTTAGGGAGACGACCAAGTAGTTCTAAGGTGAGTAGGAACCATCTTCAAGCTCGGATTCTTGGATGAATTCTTCTTAAAAGGTTGGTTCTATGGTTAACTCACTTACATTCTTTGTTCTATCCAACCATCCCCATCTTTTCCTTGGAGAATCACCTCTGGCCGAGTTGTGGAGCTCAAGACGCCATTAGAGGCTTGAAGCTTGGAAGCTTGGAGCTCTAGGAACAACGTTTGAGGCGGGTTTTATAACTCTAAACTCTTTGCTTTATATACATATCTTGTTCTTGCAATTTTAAGCTTTAGTTCTTCTTCTACCTCCCTTCTTCCTTGCACTTTTGCAAGCAAAACGGTGGAGTAACCGACCTGAACAGAGGTTGAAGATAATGGGCGTGAATTCCTAGGTAGCTTTATCAACCGACCTTGGACCCATTTGGTCCAAACGGTTGCAAACCGTTTAAGGTCAAACGGTCTCAAACCGTTTGATCTCAAACGGTCTTGCAAGACCATTTGGATCCAAACGGTCTCAAGACCATTTGATAGGGTTGACCAAGGGACGACCGTTTGAGGGTCTGTTGGTAACATATTGAATTACATTCCTACAAAGACTCATAAGCTAATTCTTAACCAATTGAGAGTTGAAGGCACTTCAACACCCTAACCTTAATCGGGTTGAAATTGTTGATTTCATGTATAGATCTTGTTGAGTTTTGGGTTGAAGGACCCAAATGGTCTCAAGACCGTTTGGGGGTTCATCCAAACGGACCGTTTGGTGACAACCCAAGACCGTTTGAAGGTCTAGGGTTGAGCTAATTTGATGGATTGAGGGTCCAATTGCAATAAGTTGATAAATTGATAAAATTGATGATTTTAGACCTAGTTAGGGTTCAACCCTTATCCAACCGACTTGGTTTTGGGTCAAACTTTGGGCAAACGGTCTCAAGACCGTTTGGAGGTCATCCAAACGACCTCAAGACCGTTTGGGCCAAGTTTGAGCCCAATTGGAGGTCAATTGATAGGTTCAACCTTGATTTGATTCACATTGTTGAACATTGATGATTATCCGATTGAAACCCTAATTGAGATGGACTTGACCCTAATTGGCTTTCAATTGAGGGTCAACTTGGTGTCCAATTGATTAAGGCTCATCCTATTTAACTCAATTTGTAAGTGGTTAACATGGTTTTGGCCAATTGAGAGCTTCAACATAGATAACCATAAACAATTGTAACTTTTGAACCATGTTTGAGGTCCAAACGGTTTGAGCCCATTTGGACCAAACGGTCTCAAGACCGTTTGAGGTCAAACGGTCTCAAGACCGTTTGGGCTCAAACGATCTCAAGGTCGTTTGGACCAATCGATCTCAAGTCTTTTGATCAAACGGTTTCAAACCGCATAAGCCCAAACGGTTTGGAAGTCAACCTTTCCAAACGGGCAACGCACCCAAACGGTCTTAGGACCGTTTGAGGGCAAATGACGTTGAGGTCATGCGGTCTTGGAGTCAAACATAGCAAACGGTCAACATATCCAAATGGTTTCAAACCGCTTGGAGGTTGAAGGTGTGCAACCGATTGGAGACTTTAGGGTTGTAATTGATTAGTACTTTGATGGTTGTAATTGGTTCAATGGTGATCTAATCTAAACCCTAATGGTAACTTAGGACATTAAGGGACTAAATGACTAATGAATTGACCCATGATGGTGTTCAATGGTGTAATTTACCTAAATACCCTTGAGGGGTTCAAATGAAGGATACCTTGTTTTAATCAAACCCTAATCACATGATAGTGATGTTTTGGCTTATGATAGTCAAAAAGGACTTGACCCAACCTAATCTAGAGTGGTGTAATCACCATCTACTAGTAAGAGGAGAGAGAAAGTATCATAGGAGAGAGAGAGTACCCTTTTGTGGTGGAAACTCAAGTAAAGTACCTTCAATACACATGAATGTGCATGATTAGGGTATGATCCACCTAGGTGAGATCATGGAAACCCTAATTATGATAATTGATGAATCTTAATCTTATCTGAGGGCTTAAATGATGATGTTTCTCATACATGATGATGTTATGAGTTCAATTCACCATGAGATGAATAGTAAACCCTAATTCTAGGGTGATGACATGTAATGTGAATAGTAAACCCTAATTGATGAAAATTGGGGAACTTGACTCTTCTAAGAGTTTGAAAGTATAACTTCTAGAAATGAATTGTTTACTATTATCAGTTGAATTAACCATGCATGTTGTCATGAGATAATGATCATATCCAGGTATGGATTATGATACTATATTCATTGAAGGCATGATTTAGCTTTATGAATAGTGAAATATCCTGATGCCTTGTTAGTGGCATCTTATGAGATTTATGGGCTGTGAGAGCCATGAGTATCATCAAGGTCATGCATAACAGATGACTTGTGATGAGATGAATGAGAAATGTTATTTGATGTGAGATTAGACCTGTTACATTTAGTATTCTATTTTCATAGCTGCTATGCTAATGATTAATGTTTGAGAACATGTATGATGTTAAAAGAATACTGAAATGTACCTAACTAATCAAGTATAATCATACCATGCAAAGCCCTGATCATAGATCCATCATTGTCAGAAAGCAATATGATGGTGAAACAGGTTTTCCCAAGGGAACTCCTGGATCACATACTTTTGAGTATGTGGGGGAATATGGATGTGTATATCCTTACATCCTAGTGTAGGAATTGATGTAGATGTATCTTAATCCATCAACCCTTCACTACATGCTGTAACATTCGAGGAAACACAAATACCGCATCGATCAAAGATAAACAAGAAATCTCTCGATGACGAAGAGAGTACAGAATGCCACTGTAACTCTAAAAATAGCGAAGTACCAGATTACCCTGGTAAGCTATAGTAGCAGAGACACAAGATGTTCTGCAAGTTATCCTCACTCTGACTGAGGAAGATGAGGTCATAAGAATCCGGCTCTTTTGATGACCTAGGTATGATACCGATGCGACTTAACAAAGTGATCGGTTGGAGTATGAGCGGTATACCTCATCTCCGCAGGGCATAATAATGTTTGTAAAACATAATCAACAGCATAGTATATCTGTTAGGATTAACTACGAGATACTTGATTGGTGTTATACTATGTAGTACACATGTTTTTCATATTTCTTAAATGATGAACCTTTGTTTATTACTAAACTGCTTTTGAATACTTTGAGAACTTTTACTGCTTATGATATTCTTTGAATTGCTATATAAAGCTTCTAGTGGAGAGTTATAACTCTCGCTGGGACAATTATTTAAAATTGTCTCACCCCGTAGACTTCAATTTTTAGGTGGTCGTCGAAAACGGAGGAACCGGCCTATAGGTGACCAATCCCAACAGTAGCAGCACCAGGAGCAGCAGTGAATCTCAGGTGGAGATACTGACTGCTGAGTCATGTTGTTAGATAGTCCTTTGCCGTCTCTGTACTCTCAGGTCCTAGGAGTTTGGTCTGAGATTTTGGTTAACTCTTGAGATTTTGTATTATGATGTGTATAATTACTCAAGAAGTAATTATTAGAGATGTAAACAATTTAGTCCTTTTTCTATGGAAGAAGTTTTTATGGATTCAAGCTTTTATCTCAAAAAGTTTTAATTTCCCGTGATTTTTGTCTTCCGCTGTTAATCGAATGCTTCCGCTAAGTTTAAGTCGTGTTTATATCGTGGTTTGGAGATTGGAGCCCACACTTTAGTGGTATCAGAACTCTAGGTTCACCGAGTCTACAGAGACATAGGACTTAGGATGTCGAGTCTATCTTTAGTATTCCTTCCTTATCTAATAGAATCTTCTACTCCTCGGGAGAATAAGATATATAAGGATGTCTGAGCCACATGAGGAGCACGTGGCAGAAAGTAGTGTAGCTGCACCACAAGGCGGTGCAAGGGTTCCAGAGATAGAGCAACCTCAACCTGAGCAACCCAGGGAGCCACCTCAGTTTGACCCAGTCGACATGGGTAACCCAGCTGTGCAAACGATGTTCGGGCAGTTCATGACTGCCATGACACATATCACCGACAGGATGCCTATGCCTGCACCCATGGCACCTGTCCAGCCTGAAGGTCAAGGTATCGGGAAGACGTTCGAGCGACTTCGTCGTGTCGGAGCTACCGAGTACTTTGGGACAGCTGACCCCGCATATGTTGATCTGTGTTTAACAGAGTTGGAGAAAGCTTTTAGGATTCTCAACATCCCTGAAGTTGAGAAGGTCAGACACGCTGTCTATCTTCTCAAAGGAAGTGCTGGTCACTAGTAGACAATGGAAGAGCAGAAGAGACCTGGAATGGAGATCTCATGGGAAGACTTTCGGCGGGAATTTGTTCACAGATATTTCCCAAAGACCTTCCTAGATGAGAAGATCTCTCAGTTTGAGAGACTGAGGCAGGGCATGATGAACATTAGCGAGTATGAAGCTAAGTTCATGGAGTTGTTGTGGTTCTGTCCGTACATGGCTGCCACAGAAGAAGAAAGGATCAGAAGGTTCGAGAGGGGTTTGAATGATGATATGTCTACCCCTGTGTCTTCCTTAGAAAACCGAGAGAGATTCTCTACCTTCGTTGAGTCAGTCCGAAGGATAGAGAGATCTGTGGTTGAGAAGAGGCAAACTCAGAAAAGATATCCACAGTTCCGGGGTTCTTCATCTAGGGACTTTAAGAAGCCTAGATCCTCTACACCTAACCCTCCACCACCTAGATATAGTTCTCAGACACAGTGGTCTCCAAGTAGAGGTAGAGGACGAGGACAACCACCTCAAGAGACCCACAGCTCTGCATCAATGTCAGTTACTGGACCACCAAGACCACAACAACTGGAGAGAAACTGCTATAACTGTGGTAAGGTGGGACATTTGATGAAGGACTGTCGATCTAAGCCTGTTAGTGTGACACAACCTCCGAGACAAGGTCAACAGGGATCACAGAGAAGGCAATCTCAAGAAGCAGCTCGAGGACGTGGGCAAGCGTCTCAAGCTGGATCATCAGCACCACCTCAACACCAGGCGACAGCGAGGTTCTATGCTATGAACCCACCAGATGCAGTGGTCGATCCACGGGTAGTGGCAGGTCAGATGGAACTTTTATATTCTGATATGTCTAAATCTTGTGTAGTATCTGTTCTGATTGACCCGGGTGCTACGCACTCTTTCATCACTCGAAGAGTGATCCGTAACTGCAATATGACAGTCAGTCATAGGGCAGATAGTTTGTTGTTGGAGACTCCGTTGAGTGGGTCTTCCATTCTACAGGAGGTATGCTCTCCCTGCATCCTCTTCTTTTCTGGTCATCGCATTCAAGTGGACCTTATACCACTTGATATGCAAGGGTTTGATATAATCCTCGGGATGGATACCTTGGAAAGGTATCGAGTTGTCTTGGATTGTGAATCCAAGTTGGTTGTGTTTGCTGATGAAAGCAACATATGGATCTTTCAAGGAGAAAGAAAGATTCTGCCCACCTGTCTTGTATCAGCTATGGTTGCTAATAAGCTGATGAGGCAAGGACGTTATGCATTCTTGGCCCATGTGGTAGATGTTACCAAGGAGAGTCCCAACCCTGCTGAAGTTCCTATAGTCAGGGAATTCGAGGACGTGTTTCCTGATGAACTTCCCGGTATACCACCACCTCGGGAGATTGATTTTGAAATCAATTTGGTTCTAGATCAAAACCCATAGCCCAGACTCCGTATAGAATGGCACTTGCCGAGATGGCAGAACTCAAGATACAGCTTCAAGAGTTACTTGAGAAAGGTTTCATCCGACCGAGTACTTCACCTTGGGGTGATCCGGTTTTGTTTGTTAAAAAGAAAGATGGGTCAATGCGATTGTGCATTGACTACAGACAACTCAATAAAGTAACAATAAAGAACAAGTACCCTTTGCCAAGGATTGATGATCTTTTTGACCAGTTGCGTGGTGCAATAGTCTTCTCAAAGATAGATTTGAGATCTGGATATCATCAACTCCGCATTAAGGACAGTGACGTATCCAAGTCTGCCTTTAGGACAAGATATGGTCACTATGAGTTCACGGTTATGTCATTTGGACTAACCAATGCACCAGCTGCATTCATGGAACTCATGAATAGAGTCTTTCGACCCTTCCTTGATCAGTGTGTTGTCGTCTTCATAGATGACATTCTGATTTATAGTAAGGATGCTCAACAGCATGAGCAACATCTTCGCCAAGCTCTAACCTTGCTAAGAGAACATAAACTATACGCTAAGTTTAGCAAGTGTGAGTTTTGGTTACATGAAGTGTCATTTCTTGGACATGTGGTTTCTGCCTCGGGTATTCGTGTTGACCCTAAAAAGGTAGAATCTGTTCTACAATGGGAACAACCGAAAACACCGAAGGAGATTCGAAGTTTCTTGGGGTTAGCTGGTTACTATCGAAGGTTAATTAAGAATTTCACTTCTATAGCCTTACCCTTAACCAAGTTGACCCGGAAAGATGTTCCTTTTGCCTGGAGTGATAAGTGTCAACAGTCTTTTCAGCTGTTGAAGGAGAGGTTGACAAGTGCACATGTGCTTGTGCTACCTGAGCAAGGTAAAGGATATGTAGTCTTCTGTGATGCCTCCAAGAATGGACTTGGATGTGTGTTGATGCAGGATAAATAAGTGATTTCTTTTGCTTCCCGACAACTTAAGAAACACGAAGAGAAGTATCCGACACATGATCTGGAGTTAGCTGTTGTGGTTCATGCCTTGAAGATCTGGAGACATTATCTCTACGGGGAAACCTTCCAGATTTTCACAGACCACAAGAATCTTAAGTATATCTTCTCTCAGCATGAACTTAACATGAGACAACGTCGCTGGATGGAGTTAATCAAGGACTACGACTGTACAATTGATTACCATCCGGGCAAGGCCAATGTGGTTGCAGATGCCTTGAGTAGAAAATCAGCAACATCAACCATGGATAGAGCACAACTAAGTTCCTTAGTATGCTCTAGAAGAGATATGTTTATCTCTTTAAGGCAAGACAATGTGCAGCTGAAGGTGTCATTGTTAGCCGGTTTGTTAGCTGAGATGCATATCAAACCTACCTTAAGAGAGCAGATAAAGGAGGCACAGCAAGTTGATGCTGCAGTTCAGCAGATCAGATCTGAATATGGTGATGAGAAGCGACAAGGTTTTCATGATGCAGATGATCAAGTAGCATGCTATCATGGGAGGATGATAGTGCCAGATGTGGATAACCTGAGAAAGTTAGTTCTGGAGGAAGCTCATTCTTCAATGTATGCTATGCATCCAGGGAGCACCAAGATGTATCAAAACTTGAAAGATATGTATTGATGGCCCAGGATGAAGAAGGATGTAGCTGAGTTTGTTCTGAGGTGTCCTGTGTGTCAGCAGGTTAAGGCTGAACACCAGAAACCTGCGGGAACAATGCAACCTTTGCCCATACCACAGTGGAAGTGGGACCATGTGACCATGGACTTTGTTGTTGGCCTACCCAGGACAAGCAAAGGATATGATTCCATTTGGGTAGTTGTTGATAGGTTGACGAAGACAGTGCATTTCTTACCTGTCAAAACAACCTATTCTGCTGAAAGGTTATCACAGTTGTATGTTCAAGAGATAGTGCGTTTGCACGGAGTTCCTGTCACTATAGTTTCCGACAGAGGTCCCCAGTTTACAAGTTGCTTTTGGGAACAGTTACACAGAGCCTTAGGCACCAAGTTAAGGTTTAGTACAGCCTTTCATCCACAGACTGATGGACAGTCATAAAGGACTATACAGATCTTAGAAGACCTGTTGAGAGCATGTGTTCTCCAGTTTATCGGTAGTTGGGATCTACACCTGAGCTTAATAGAGTTTGCCTATAACAATAGCTATCAGCATAGTATTGATATGGCGCCATATGAAGCCTTGTATGGAAGACGTTGTAGATCACCCTTGTGTTGGTATGAGACTGGTGAACATCAGTTGTTAGGTCCTGATCTTGTGCAACAGACTACAGAGAAGATCAAGGTTATACAACAACAGCTTAAGACTGCACAGGATAGGCAGAAGTCTTATGCTGACAGACATCGTAGACCCTTAGAGTTCCAGGTTGGAGACAGAGTGTATCTCAAGGTCTCACCTTGGAAAGGAGTCCTTCGTTTTGGAAGGAAAGGGAAGTTAGCTCCTAGATTTATGGGGCCTTATCCAATTGTCGAACGAGTTGGAAAGGTAGCCTATAGACTAGAGTTACCTCCAGTATTGCAGAAGTTACACCCTGTGTTCCACATTTCTATGCTGAGGAAATGTCACCCAGACACCGAGTCAATTCTACAACCTATGGAAGTAGAATTGAATGAAGATATAACATATGAGGAAGGACCTGTGTCAATCCTTGATAACAGAATTAAAAAGCTAAAGAAGAAAGACATAAGCCTTGTGAAAGTCCTCTGGAACCACCGTGGTATTGAGGAAGCCACTTGGGAACTAGAGGATGAGATGAGAAGGAAATACCCTACTCTTTTCTCCTAATACGCTTTATCAATTTCGGGGACAAAATCCTTGTAAGGGGTGGATAATTTGTAACATCCCTGACCTGGGGTATAACCTAACCCTAGAAGTTTTGCCTAAATATGTAATTATATACTTGTGAATACTCTCTGGCATGTAATTAAGTTCCTCAGGAACATATACTTTCAATTTTGGTCCTTTATAAACAAAGTTGTAGTATTGTTTTGTATGCAGGGACCTATGTGCAAATTACCCAGTTAAGGGGTTTAACTTGCAATGTTCACAGGTTAAGATGTTCTTTTGTTGATGAGACATCATATGAGTGAATATGATGAGATATGATGGATTTCCCAAGCTTGGGCATCAAGATACAGCTTGTGGAATGATCCTTGTGTTTAAAAATAACCTAGTATGAGTAAGGAGACCTTTCATATATGAACTCTAGTTGAAAGTTGGCTTTCTTTACCCTTAGATCTTGAGTTTAGATGGCTTGGACGTGCCATAGAAACAAGGAGGGACTTGTATGAGAATTCCATGTTTTAGAGGTCCTTATGATGGAAAATAGCCTAAAGTATATAAGCCTTCACCCTTGCAAACCAAGTGAACGTATCACTTATTCTCTTCATTTCTCATCTTTCTCAAAACGGCCAAGGCAGAGCTCTGGAGCTTAGGAATACGACCAAGTAGTTCTAAGGTGAGTAGGAACCATCTTCAAGCTCGGATTCTTGGATGAATTCTTCTTAAAAGGTTGGTTCTATGGTTAACTCATTTAGATTCTTTGTTCTATCCGACCATCCCCATCTTTTCCTTGGACAATCACCTCTGTCCAAGTTGTGGAGCTCAAGACGCCATTAGAGGCTTGAAGCTTGGAAGCTTGGAGCTCTAGGAACAACGTTTGAGGCGGGTTTTATAACTCTAAACTCTTTGCTTTATATACATCTCTTGTTCTTGCAATTTTAAGCTTTAGTTCTTCTTCTACCTCCCTTCTTCCTTGCACTTTTGCAAGCAAAACGGTGGAGTAACCGACCTGAACAGAGGTTGAAGATAATGGGCGTGAATTCCTAGGTAGCTTTATCAACCGACCTTGGACCCATTTGGTCCAAACGGTTGCAAACCGTTTAAGGTCAAACGGTCTCAAACTGTTTGATCTCAAACGGTCTTGCAAGACCGTTTGGATCAAAACGGTCTCAAGACCGTTTGATAGGGTTGATCAAGGGACGACCATTTGAGGGTCTGTTGGTAACATATTGAATTTCATTCCTACAAAGACTCATAATCTAGTTCTTAACCAATTGAGAGTTGAAGGCACTTCAACACCCTAACCCTAATCGGGTAGAAATTGCTGATTTCATGTATAGATCTTGTTGAGTTTTGGGTTGAAGGACCCAAACGGTCTCAAGACCATTAGGGGGTTCATCCAAACGGTCTAAAGACCGTTTGGTGACAACCCAAGACCGTTTGAAGGTCTAGGGATGAGCTAATTTGATGGATTGAGGGTCCAATTGCAATAAGTTGATAAATTGATAAAATTGCTGATTTTAGACCTAATTAGGGTTCAACCCTTATCCAACCGACTTGGTTTTTGGTCAAACTTTGGGCAAACGGTCTCAAGACCGTTTGGAGGTCATCCAAACGACTTCAAGACCGTTTGGGCCAATTTTGAGCCCAATTGGAGGTCAATTGATAGGTTCAACCTTGATTTGATTCACATTGTTGAACATTGATGATTATCCGATTGAAACCCTAATTGAGATGGACTTGACCCTAATTGGCTTTCAATTGAGGGTCAACTTGGTGTCCAAGTGATTAAGGCTCATTCTACTTAACTCAATTTGTAAGTGGTTAACATGGTTTTATCCAATTGAGAGCTTCAACATAGATAACCATAAACAATTGTAACTTTTGAACCATGTTTGAGGTCTAAACGGTTTGAGCCCATTTGGACCAAACGGTCTCAAGACCGTTTGAGGTCAAACGGTCTCAAGACCATTTGGGCTCAAACGATCTCAAGGTCGTTTGGACCAATCGATCTCAAGTCTTTTGATCAAACGGTTTCAAACCGCATAAGCCCAAACGGTTTGGAAGTCAACCTTTCCAAATGGTCAACGCACCCAAACGGTATTAGGACCGTTTGAGGGCAAACGACCTTGAGGTCATGCGGTCTTGGAGTCAAATATAGCAAACGGTCAACACATCCAAACGGTTTCAAACCGTTTGGAGGTTGAAGGTGTGCAACCGATTGGAGACTTTAGGGTTGTAATTGATTAGTACTTTGATGGTTGTAATTGGTTCAATGGTGATCTAATCTAAACCCTAATGGTAACTTAGGACATTAAGGGACTAAATGACTAATGAATTGACCCATGATGGTGTTCAATGGTGTAATTTACCTAAATACCCTTTAGGGGTTCAAATGAAGGATACCTTGTTTTAATCAAACCCTAATCACATGATAGTGATGTTTTGGCTTATGATAGTAAAAAAGGACTTGACCCAACCTAATCTAGAGTGGTGTAATCACCATCTACTAGTAAGAGGAGAGATAAAGTATCATAGGAGAGAGAGAGTACCCTTTTGTGGTGGAAACTCAAGTAAAGTACCTTCAATACACATGAATGTGCATGATTAGGGTATGATCCACCTAGGTGAGATCATGGAAACCCTAATTATGATAATTGATGAATCTTAATCTTATCTGAGGGCTTAAATGATGATGTTTCTCATACATGATGATGTTATGAGTTCAATTCACCATGAGATGAATAGTAAACCCTAATTCTAGGGTGATGACATGTAATGTGAATAGTAAACCCTAATTGATGAAAATTGGGGAACTTGACTCTTCTAAGAGTTTGAAAGTATAACTTCTAGAAATGAATTGTTTACTGTTATCAGTTGAATCAACCATGCAGGTTGTCATGAGATAATGATCATATCTAGGTATGGATTATGATACTATATTCATTGAAGGCATGCTTTAGCTTTATGAATAGTGAAATATCTTGATGCCTTGTTAGTGGCATCTTATGAGATTGATGGGCTGTGAGAGCCATGAGTATCATCAAGGTCATGCATAACAGATGACTTGTGATGAGATGAATGAGAAATGTTATTTGATGTGAGATTAGACCTGTTACATTTAGTATTCTATTTTCATAGCTGCTATGCTAATGATTAATGTTTGAGAACATATATGATGTTAAAAGAATACTGAAATGTACATAACTAATCAAGTATAATCATACCATGCAAAGCCATGATCATAGATCCATCATTGTCAGAAAGCAATATGATGGTGAAACAGGTTTTCCCAAGGGAACTCATGGATCACATACTTTTGAGTATGTGGGGGAATATGGATGTGTATATCCTTACATCCTAGTGTAGGAATTGATGTAGATGTATCTTAATCCATCAACCCTTCACTACATGCTGTAACATTCGAGGAAACACAAATACCGCATCGATCAAAGATAAACAAGAAATCTCTCGATGACGAAGAGAGTACAGAATGCCACTGTAACTCTAAAAATAGCGAAGTACCAGATTACCCTGGTAAGCTATAGTAGCAGAGACACAAGATGTTCTACAAGTTATCCTCACTCTGACTGAGGAAGATGTGGTCATAAGAATCCGGCTCTTTTGATGACCTAGGTATGATACCGATGCGACTTAACAAAGTGATCGGTTGGAGTATGAGCGGTATACCTCATCTCCGCAGGGCATAATAATGTTTGTAAAACATAATCAACAGCGTAGTATATCTGTTAGGATTAACTACGAGATACTTGATTGATGTTATATTGTGTAGTACACATGTTTTTCATATTTCTTAAATAATGAACCTCTGTTTATTACTAAACTGCTGTTGAATACTTTGAGAGCTTTTACTGCTTATGATATTCTTTGAATTGTTATATAAAGCTTCTAGTGGAGAGTTATAACTCTTGCTGGGACAATTATTTAAAATTGTCTCACCCCGTAGACTTCAATTTTTTAGGTGGTCGTCAAAAACGGAGGAACCGACCTACAGGTGACCAATCCCAACAGCAGCAGCACCAGGAGCAGTAGTGAATCTCAGGTGGAGATACTGACTGCTGAGTCATGTTGTTAGATAGTCCTTTGTCGTCTCTGTACTCTCAGGTCCTAGGAGTTTGGTCTGATATTTTGGTTAACTCTTGATATTTTGTATTATGATGTGTATAATTACTCAAGAAGTAATTATCAGAGATGTAAACAATTTAGTCTTTTTTCTATGGAAGAAGATTTTATGGATTCAAGCTTTTATCTCAAAAAGTTTTAATTTCCCGTGATTTTTGTCTTCCACTGTTAATCGAATGCTTCCTCTAAGTTTAAATCGTGTTTATATCGTGGTTTGGAGATCGGAGCCCACACTCCTTGTGACCTTAAAATAGTTCTTTACAATACTCATAAAAGTTTCCCTGAGAAGTTTGTAGGAAGCATCAAAATCTTCTTGGCATGGGATGTTGTTAGGGAAAAGGTGTTTCTTGGATCAAAAATCCCTGGTTTATGGATATAAGTGGCCAACTTCCGTGACTGTGAAGAGGCATTGCATATAGTTGATTCATAATAAAAATTAGAAAATTTATATAAGCATATAAAATAAATTAAGTTGACTTGCAAAATCATGTCAAAAATGTTTGAAATTATTGTTTTATTTAAAAATAAAGATAATGAACTACATTTGTCTTTATATATTTATGTAGATCTATGGTGCAGACTTAACATGCCATAGCTAATGAAATCCAACTATGTATGAGAATTATTATTAGATCAATAATCAATTATCACAACATGATTTAGCAGTTGATGCAACCCTATTTTAGGGCTTCAAATTGTGTCATTTTGTACTTTAATCACATACGAATATTGTAGAATGCATGTTAATTTCCTCAATAAATTGTTTACTATCAAATGCATGTATGGGCATTCTTTGCATATATAGAAAAATATGCCTTGGAAGGAGGGAGATAAGGAGGGTGATTTAGGGTTTTCTCTACCAGTAGAGGAGTTCAAAGAGAGGCTAAGAGCTTTCCCAACCTACCCCCAGTGGCAAGGGTTGACTTAGAGCATAGAAATCTGAGGATTTTGATGTTGAAGATCGAAGTCCAAGAAAAAGTCCCCAACGCAGTCATGGTGACACACAATGGATGTATTGTAAATGTTGAATTCATATTCAAATCATATTTGAGGAAAAGCTACAGTCACTGGCATGGTTGTGCAAAGAAGATCCTGGCATGGTTGTGTGATGAATGCATATTCATCCTAGTTTTAGCTGCATTTTTAGTCTAGTTTTACACTCATTTCCATCAAATTACCCTAGAACTAGCTTGCATTTAGATTTTCATTATTTTATGGTAATCTATAAGATTTTGATCCAAATTGTTGGTTTTTATTGCAGGCTTGAACTTCATTGCATGTGAGGAGTATAGGAGGAGGTGGTCCTGCTAACTGACTAGAAGGACCAAGAAACTTTTGATAAAATGGACAAAAATTTCAATGAAGTGAGCCTTCATCATCAAGCCACATCTCATTGGTCAAAAGCTTCATCGGCATAGTCTTGACGACCCACGCCAATACCCCCCTAGTCGGTTTATTTCTCTCAAAAATCCCATAGATCCAACAAAACTCAACCTAATCCTTGATGTACCATCGAGCATAGATGGGAGACCCTCCGACAGACGCACTGACCCCCGACGGGATACTTCCTGACGGGGATCCAACCTGACAAAGTTTCTATGGTCAATGACCAAAGAGAACTTTGCACACCCTTTGATGAGTATTATGCTTTTCAATGATCCTACTTGATGGGGTTTCTGCATTTGTTGAATGACAGATATGGTCATTTTTCGATCGATAGGATTCCAGCATTTCTCAACTAACAAGAGTCTTGCACCCCAGCCTGATGAGAACTCTATTGATGCACTCCAATGACGATCATGTGACCCCACTCCCCACAGTGGTACAAAAGGATCACAACCCTTCGTCTACCTCCCATCGCCAACTTCTCATATTCATAGAGGTTATACAAAGTTGTTGAGAAGGGTTCTAAACCCTATCCCCGCCTAAAAATAGAAGGCCAATGCCACCATGAAAAGGAACACTTTTCGAGCTGCCAGGTTGGCAAAATCCAGAATCCACCCCAAATAAGACGAAGTCCATCGGTGGCCTCATGACCACATCAATTGACAACCATTTTTCCATCAAGGCTCGACCACCTTAACTCATAAGAGGAAGATCATATATGTCTACCCCATCACCTTTTTCTCCTTCATCTATCGAGCAATTCTAAGAAAGAGGGACATTTAAGAAGAAGGGTCACCCTACAACAGTCGTGGGTGTACTCTACTATTGAATCTTTTCTACCTGTATAAATGATAGTTATCTCCTTCTTTTTCCTTATTGTTTATTCTGATCTCACTATGAGCAGCAAATAGTTCCTTACTAGTGTTTTAAAAAGTATCCTAGGCGGACGCTTAATCTCCATAAGGTGATGGCCAATTAAAATGTTCCATAAGCACCGCTTGAGTGGATTTGAGAAAAGCGGCCATTTTTTGCCTGCTTAACCCACTTTATCCTGCTTTTTGTCCACTTTTTCCCACTTTTTCAAAAAATTGCTATAAGCATTAGCATTAAGTACATTATATGTACTGATGAGTATTGACTATAATATATTAAACTAGCATACATTAAATGTTCTATGATATACCTAGTTCTAATTTAGAACGCATACTTTGTATGTAAGATGTAATGATATGGTACTTTTGTGATATATCCAAGTATATTATATGTAACTATTATCTAATTTAGAATACATACTTTGATTAAGTGTACTGATGTAATGTATGACTATTTGATGATGTGCAAATGTAATAATACATTTGTAAGCTAGCTATGATAGGTTTGTTGTATACTATTGTGACACAAAATTGTTGTTTCATCTTGTATATACATTTATTATTTTATGTGTAGGGCACTTTATCTATGACAAGTATATTGTTTACTATATTATAATGATACAATCATTGTTGTATACTTGTGTTATAAACTATTTGGGTTCTTTATATTGTCTTGTACAATGTTTAGATACGTATAAAATTTTCAAAAATATAGTATTTATATAAATATGTAGTAATTTTGCATAAAAGTTTATAGGAATTGAAAATCTACTTTTATAAAAAGTGCTCGCTTAATCATCCGCCTGGCGATTAATCGGCTACAAGGTCCCGTCTGCATGCTTCCAGCCTCACACTTTTTTAAATCGTGTTCCTTACAATAGGATGTGGGGACTAACCCCACTTATTATTTTTATTCTTTTATTGCATCTAACTCTGTATGAACGTTGGTTTCATTTTAAAACAATAATTTTATTCTTGGATTATTGTCTTGTTTGCAAGTTTACATGCCTATCATGGTCGTGGGTGTAAAGAACTTTGAACTAAGGATCTGGGATGTCGGTTGCTTCTTGTTAAAGCCTTGATGAGAACTATAGATAGGTGTTCTCTAAGGCAATAGGTATAGTATCTCTAGGTAACCTGACAGTAAGCCTAGAGTGATATCTATCTTGGTTTGATCCTAAAGTATGAAAGGGGGATTTACCTGGCCACAATTTTGCATAGTTGTTCTTGTTTGTGATGTAGTGAGAGGAGGAATGTAGGTAGTGATGGTGAAACCCACTCATCCTAGTGTTCATCTAGTGATAGCCTTGGATTTCATTTCATTCTTTTAGTATTGTGCATTACTTGCAGTCAATGACCAACCTTCTTACGATAAACAATTTTCCTAGTTTGGTTAAATAAATCAATCAATTCTTAAAAATATTTTCCTTTGGCTTTGATTCTTAATTATACTACAATAAGACTTGTCTGTTTATGAGTGGCATTATTATACAGATGTTTTGGTAAAAGCTAGGGATTTTGTATCTCTAGTGAATTTGAGAGTATGAAATACGCACATCAACATGCTACCAAATTCTCAAGAGGTTTGTATTGTGAAGAACAAACCATCGCCCAAGTTCCCCACCATAATTGTGCTACCAAACACGGTCGTGCTACCTAGCCACCACAACGGTCATGCTGCCCAGCACTGCCAAGCTACCGACCCTCCAAATCCCAATGTTTAACAATAAATTCACCTCCACCAGTATGCTCATTCTCCCTTAGCACGACCATGCTACCCTCTACCCACCATGATCGTACTGCCTAGAACGGCTATGCTACCAAGAACCCTAACATATTTTCTTTATTTTTTTCCTATATTGCCTCCACTTAACCATAGGCTTCCCTAGCCCCTATATATACATGAATGGTGACTGGGAGCCAGGGGTTAGCACTTGTTGCCACCCACCCTAGCATTCATTAAGCTCCAACCTACTCCCACCTACTTCCACTTCATTTGCACCATCCCCTACCACAAACCCTAGTTTTCTAGGGTTTTGGCATTTCCATTCACCTTTCCATGCCATCCAACCACCAAGGAGGGAGGAGGAAGATCTCTTTCTATTATAGGTGAAGAAGAGGAGGGCTTCCATGGGATCCTATGGATATTGTCTCTTCTACTTCTTGTTCTTTTTTACTTTTTTTCCATGAGTAGCTAAGCCCCTCTAGGTGGGTTGTTTGCATTCAAATGTGACTTTGATACCATGTTGGGGGGGATAACTTGTAAACTCTATAATTTTATTTTATGTTGATTTTCTTCTACTACTATATCATTTTCCATAAATTTTCTGTAAAGACATGATCTTTATGGTCAAATATATACAATAATATCAAAAATATAAATAGACCTTTATTACCATCATGATTTTACATTAGAGTTGCAAAATCTTACAAACATGATATTAAAAGATTTACAAATCGATTCCTATCTACTCTTCAACAGAAGACAGCTCCTACACATCTTTTCTAGTTCATCACTGTATCACATGTCCATGAGTTCCCATAGGAACAAAACCGCACATGGACCCCATGAAGGAAAAATATAGGTCAGATAGCTTGGTACTAAATCTAATTATGGAGCTATTAAAAAGTAGGTGGAAATATGATTTAGGTATGAGATCAATTCTAGGAGGGGACTATTTGGTGGACATAGTTCATCAAAATGAGAATAATAAGTATTAATATTTCATTGTACAAAGTTGAAAGTAGAAATGCCATAAGGCTTAACAATTATGCAAAATTATCCAAGTTCAATGTATCAAAATATCAAGAATATTTCCAGTGATCAACTTTAAATATCAAGATTGAGCATTATCATATCATTTATTTATCTATGACTACATAGCCATGTGTTCGATCATCTATGGTAGAATGACACGGTAGCCTTATATTTCAACTAGTATATTAAAGGACCACCAATCTATTACAACATGTGCACATGGCGGCAGGACGTACCCAACCTCTAGGAGCCAAAGTTGTAAAGGGACCAAAGCCCAAAAGGACCAAAGGCCACGGAGTCAAAACTCCAAGAATTCAATTCCAGTGCTATCTTAATATTTAACAAAATCCATCAATAATGGATTTAGGGGCGGTGAACTTCAAAGGCAGGAAAGGTTTGTAAAATACTTTAGGGTTCACCATCACACAAGATATATGAAATTCAAGACAGAATCAAAATAACTCAATAAGTAACTCGAGAATATGGTACCTCAATTTATCCTAGACTCCATGATTGAATGATCACAAAGTGGCTCCAAGAATTTAAGAAGAGGTATCTAGTAGTTATTTGAGCACAATTGATCTCTAAGTACGATCTTGAAGGAAGTCATGCTTCTCCTCAGATTTCACCACATAAGCCATAGAGAGTTTATGTTTGGATATTGTGTTCCTAGAAGATTCATGGGAAGGCAAGATGGGTTATGGTTATGGTTCAAGACCAGCAGTTGGTTGTAGACTTGAATCGAGTTATAGATGACAAAGGTTCATGGATGATTTGGTAGGGAGGGGTGGACGTGTTGTAGGTGTCTTAGGATCTTTTGTGATGGTGTTTGGGTCTAGAAGTATAGGACAAAGTTTGTAGATTTGTTGGAATTCTTGGTGTGCCAAGGTTAGGACTAGAGAAGGTGAGGAACTAATGAACCGTCATAGAGGTCAAGGAAAATTATGACCTAGCCTTCACTCTAGAGGACACAATTTACATGCGGCGCTAATGGCCTACACAAACTCAAGATGACGATGATCTTTGTTCAAGGTTCCAGAATTCAGCTGGATTTTGAGGTGGAAAATGGATGGTACTCAGGGTCCAAGTGAAGGCAGCTGCAAGGAGTTTGCAGATCTTCAGACTCGTCTCTGGTGTAGGAGATGATATTCAAAATTGTGGTGTTTGGAAGATGGTGTTGTCAGTGTTGGATCACCAACCATCCATGGGTAGTTCGACAATACATCTTACAGCGTCATGGGTTCCACCGAAGAAGGTGGTAGAGGCGAGCGGGGTCAGGGCAGCGGTGTGGTATTTGGATGTTTTTGAGGTTGAGAGAGGTGGCTGCAGGTGTGCACCAAGGGTTCCTCTCGACTCTTTATGGAAGAGTAATCTAGTTAGGGATCACCTACGAAGGTTCAACTTCCATGATTTGTAATTTCTTTAGATCCTTGTGATGAAGGGAGGAAAAGGCATTGATGGTGTGATGAGTGGCGTCGGGGAAGTTGTAGGTCTACAGCAATGGTGTCAGGTTGTCTTTGCACACCCAGCCGTCGGCTAAGATTGGTGAATATAGAGGACCAGATAAGATTGGGATCTAGAGCTCAACTATTGGTCTTCTATGTACGCCAAGAGGCTAGGGTTTTTGGGTTCAAGATGTGCGAAGGTGGAAGGTAGGAGCGGTCAAGGTTGCGGTCCTGGACAGCTGGTCTGTCATTCCTTATATGGCGACTGTCATTACTTGTGATAGGACATTGATGGTGGTCCTTGCTTCAGGGGCTATGATCTCCAACCGTTGGGAATGGTAACTTCATGGGAAAGTTATGGGACCAGGGTTGCAGAGTAGGGTGCAAGAAGAGGGAGATCTTGTTCCTCTAAAATTGTTGATGGGATTTTTATCTTGGGGGAAAATGTAAGGGTTTGTGTGAGAGGGTTGAAAGCGGGAGTTACTTTATCATTAAGGTATCAAGTCAACAATATAGTTAATATAGTATTTACATATTCCTTAAAATTTTCATAATTCCAAACTACAAGCGTGATTGCTATGGAATTTTAAGTATGCATTTATTTCATGTTTGACTAAGCCTTAAAGACATTCATATCATCAATTTATGAATATAACTTATCTAATTCAATTTATATCATAATTGATTCTAATATCAATGTCTTTTTATATGATCAATATTTTCCATTGATCTCAAATCAATAGTGGTAAAATTGAGAGTAACGGGTGGGTTCGAGGTCTAATCAAGGTACTTACGCACACAAAATATCAAATTGGACTATATGACTTTAAATATGATGAATGCTACACCAATGAGGGACGAATTTGTAATTATCCTCTCAAATGAAATGCAATCATTTATTTAGGCACAAAGAACTCAAAAGGAGACTAATTTGCATCAAAGAATATGATAATCAATCAAAATGGTCACATACAAGCTTGAAAGAAGGATCTGATTGGGTGTGATCTCCAATTTAGGAGAATTGTGAATAATAGCTAAAAATTAAATTTAGTACCAAAATTTAGTATGTTACTACTCTCCACCCATTAAAATATATTTCGTCCTTGAAATTAGTGTATCTATGGTCTAATTAGGTATTATACTCCACACTTAAAAGGATACAACTAGTAGTTTGAATGGGCATGTCAATTATAATACAATATCTTTTACTTTCTTAAACCTTACCCTTCATCTTATTCTAGGTTTTTCCTCTAGGTCGTTTTTAATATCTCCAAGATTGTGACTTAGCTCAAGAAATCATCAATGAAATTCCATAAAGTCATTATTTTTTACATATAGCAACATAAAGGAAATAATTTCTCATTGGAAAAACTTTTTGATATAAACTAAAAAATGGTCAAAGTCAATGTGATGACTGAGTCACAATCACCTCTTGCCAACATTTACCATACTAATTACTTGATTAAATAGTGAAAGAAAGATGTACATGGAACCTAAAGTGTCACT
This sequence comes from Alisma plantago-aquatica, assembly GCA_963693085.1. Taxonomy (NCBI): domain Eukaryota; kingdom Viridiplantae; phylum Streptophyta; class Magnoliopsida; order Alismatales; family Alismataceae; genus Alisma; species Alisma plantago-aquatica. Next base: position 575,790,273 of record OY856411.1, read on the forward strand.
AAAGTGACTTCACTTATGATAGGGAAGAATGATATTGTTCACAAACTCAAAGTTGGCCTTCTAGTTTCACTGTTCACCTTCCAATTACTAAGATGTTCACGTTTTACTAACACCTCAACTCATCTCTACTAATATGGTGATGTTTCATCTTCAATGATTACTATGCCATATAATTTTGTGAAAATTAATTCCACCTATGTTACTATTTCCATTTAACTAGATAAGGCTAGCAAGACTAGGGTTGGTTGTAAACTATTTTCTCGAGTTCTAGGTAAGCTAGTTATTTAACCCTAACTTCTACAAGACGTGCATGAGTGTCGACTGTTTATTGCTTTGATACCATGTTGTAAAGACCTGATCTTTATGATCAAAATATACAAAATCATGTCAGGATTATAAACAAATCTTTATTACCATTGTGCTTTTACATCAGAGTCGTAGAAGCTTACAAATATGATATTAAAAGATTTATGAATTGATTCCTATCTACTCTTCAATAGAGGAAAGCTATGTACGTCTCTTTTAGTTCATCATTGTTTCACTTGTCCATGGGTTTCTGTAGGAACAAAACCACACATGGACCCCATGAAGGGATAATATAGGTCAGCTAGGATGGTATTAAATCCAATTATTGAGCTATTAAAAAGTAGGTGCAGAATATGGTTCAGGTATGAGCTCAATTCTAGGAGGGGACTATTTGGTGGACATAGTTCAGCAAAATGAGAATAATAAGTATGAATGTTTCTTTATTCAAAGTTCAAAGTAGAAATGCCAATAGGCTAACAATTATGCAAAATCATCCAATTTCAAAGTTTCCAAATATCAAGAATATTTGCAATGATCAACTTTAAATATCAAGATTGAGCATTGTCATGTCATTTCTTTATCTATGACTACAATGTCATGTGTTCAATAATCTATGAAAGAATGGCACATTATTCGACTATTTCAACCAGTAAAATGGGGGACTACTAATCAGTTACTAGATTTGCATAGGGCAGAGGGACGTACACAAGCTCTAGGATCCAAAGCTCTAAAGGGGTCAAATCCCACAAGGATCAAAGTCCAGGGAGTCAAAACTCCAAGAATTCAATTCCAGTGCTATCTTAATATTTAACAAAATCCAACAATAATGAATTTAGGGGTGGTGACCTTCAAATGCAGGAAAAGCTTGTAAATAGTTTAGGGTTCACCACCAAACAAGATATATGAAATTCAAGAGGGAAGAAAAAGAACTCAATAAGTAACTCAAGAATCTAGTACCTCAATTTATCCAAGACTCCATGGATTGCATGATCACAAATTGGCTCCAAGAATTTATCAAGAGGTAATTGCTAGTTGTCTGAGCATAATTAATCTATAAGTAGGGGCTTGTAGGAAGTCATTATTCTCCTTACATTTTGCCACATAATCCACAGAGAGTTGATGTTCGGAGATCGTGTTCTTAGAAGATTGATGGGAAGGAGAGATGGGTTATGGTGATGGTTCAAGACCAGCAGCTGGTTGAAGACCTGAATCGAGTTGTAGATGACAAGGGTTCATGGTTGAGTGGTAGGGATGAAATTTCATTAGGGTGAAGGTGTAGTAGGTGGCTTAGAATCTTTTGTGATGGTGTTTGGGTCTGGAAGTGTAGGCCAAACTGTGTAGATTTGTTGGAGTTCTTGGTCCGTCGAGGTTAGGACTAGAGAAGGTGAGGAACTAATGAAGCACCATCGAGGCCGAGGCAAATTGTGACCTGGCCTTCATGATGGAAGACTTGATTTGCAGGTGGCACTAATGGCCTACACAAACTCAAGATGATGACGATCATTGTTCTAAGTCCCAGGATTCAGCTGGATGTCGAGGGGGAAAACGGATGGCCACTTGGGTCCAGATGAAGGGGGTTGTAAGGATTTTGCTGATACTTGACTCCTCGTTAGTGTAGGAGACGATATTTAGAATTTTTATATTGGGTTGATGGTCTTGTCAGTGTTGAATGGCAAGCTATTTGTAGTGGTTTGACACTACATCTTGCAGCTTCGTGGGTGCCGTTGAAGAAGGTGGCAGAGGCGAGTCGGGTCGGGGCGGTGACATTGTATTTGGATGTCTTTGAAGTTGAGAGGGGCATCTATAGGTGTGCAACAAGGGATCCTCTTGAATCTCTATGGCAGAGTAATCTGGTTAGGGATCACCTACGAAGATTCGACTTCCACAATTTGCAATTTCTGTAGATCCTTGGGATGAAGGTAGGAAGAGGCGTTGATGGTGTGACGAGTGGCATCGGAGAAGTTGCAGGTCTACAGAAAAGGGGTCAGGTTGTCTTTGCACGCCCTATCGCAGGCTAAGATTGGTGAATATAGAGGACCAGATAAGATCGAATTCTGGAGCTCAGCAATTAGTCTTATATGTATGCCAAGGGGCTAGGGTTTTTGGGTTCAAGATGTGGGAAGGAGGAAGGTAGGAGCGGTTAGTGTTATGGTTTGAATCTTGAAGGGATGGTATGTCATTTCTTGTATGGCGGCTATCATACTTGTGATGGGACATTGATGGTGGTCTTTGCTTCAGGGTCTATGAACTCCAATCATTGGGGATGGTAACTTCATGGGAAAGCTATGGGACCAGGGTTGCAGAGAAGGGTGCAAGGAGAGGGAGATTGTGTTCCTCTTAAAATTTCGACATCTTTGTTATGTTGATGGGAAAGTAAGGGTTTGCGTGAGAGGGTTGAAAGTGGGAGTTACTTTATCATTAAGGTATCAAGTCAATAATATAGTTAATATAGTATTTACCTATTCCTTCAAAAATTCATAACTCACAAACTACAAGTGTGATTGCTATGGAATTTTAACTATGCATTTTATTCCTATTTAACTAAGCCTTAAAGACTTCCATATCATCAATTTATGAATATAACTTATCTAATACCATTTTTCTCATAATTAATTCTAATATCAATGTCATTTATATGATAAATATTTACCATTGATCCCAGATCAATAGTGGTCAAATTGAGAGCAACATATGGGTTTGAGGTCTAATCAAGGTAGTCAGGCACACAAAATTTCAAATTGGACTAGATGACTTTAAATATGACAAATGCTACGCCGATGAGGAACTAATTTGCAATTATTCTCTCAATTGAAAAGCAATGATTTATTTAGGTACATGGAACTCAAAAGGTGACTAATTTGCATCATGAACATGGTAATCAATCAACATGGTCACATACAAGTTCAAAAGAGGAACCTGATTGGATTTGATCTCTAATTTAGGAGAAATTATGTATAATAGTTCAAAATTAAATTTAGTACCAAAATCTAGTATGTTACATTTTTTTTATTTTATGCTTGAAAACATGGATTATCGTGTGACTTGTGCTTGAAATCACCTAGGTCTAGGAGAAAATGGCATATGTGAGGCTATGTTGGAATTTTCTTGTAGGGCCAATTTGTGGATCCCTATTTAGAACCCCATCTTCCCACACATATATCCCTTCTTTTACTAAGTGTGAGATCTTAGTAGATAGTTTAGAAGCACTTAGTGCAATTGGCTTGGAGCTACCTAAAGGCTCGATTATGGGTGATGTGAGGTGAAATAACCTCATTTTCATCCTCCATTACTACCTTGGCCCCCAATTTCCCTAAGATCCTCGCTTCTGGAAACCTATAATTGTGAAGATATTAGTAGAATTTCTCCTACAACCTAATTAAAATGAGTCTCACAAGGTTGGATAGGGTGTGCTAGGGTGTAGCTATGCTTCACACACCTATTCCACCCATGACCAATTAGTAGTTTAGGGTAATTCTCTAGCATCTATCTTGTTACTTGGCTTAACAAACTAAATGAATGAGTATGATTTGCATGTTATGATCCCCAACATAGGTTCTAGTCACAGTACCACAAACGGCCTACACTTCCCATTAATGGCTAAATCCCTGATTGCCTTCTTATTTAGCTAGTCTTTACACGGTTAGTTAGTTCATTGTCTTGTTCATTCTAGATTAACTTTCCTAGGATAGTTAATGCTCTCTTGTGGTCTGTTGTTGTTGTTCTTGCTAGCTTTTACTAGTTTTGGGTCCTTAATTGCCCTTGTTGCCTAATTTTCTAGTTTAGTGCTCTCTCTTGCCTAGTTTAACTAATGCTCTCTCTCTAGGTTGTTAAGTAGAATTTCATTGCTAGTGTGGTGCTAGAATTAGATCTTACCTTGCTTTCCTTAGTCTAATTTTCTCTTTTCCTGCTTAGTCTCCATTCTTTACAAAATTAGAATTACTTGTCTATGGTCAAAGTAGGTTTTTCTTTTGCTCTCTTTTAATTGCTTGCTCAATCAACACTAGTGTATCAAACCAAACCAAGTCTAAACCCTTCAATCCTAGACTTGGCATAATGAACCTAGCTTAAATGAACATAGCTCTAGTTCCCCCTCTCTCCTTTGGGTTTGACCCATAACTTGCATGTTCTATACAATGATACAAACTTGTGCACTTGTCGAGTATCATTCCTTGTGTATTTGAGTGTGCTGACTGTGGTTATACATTTTGTTAGCCAAGTGTGTGTCCTCCGCGCACCTAGCTTTCTGGAGCCATTGCCAGGGAATGAGGCATTTGCCTAGCTAGTTAGTTTAACTTTCACTTTTCCTACTTCCCTCCCCATTATTATTCTGTACTCTTTGTGTTACCTTTACATACCTATTTACTAACTTAGCTTCTTTTGTGTGGATGTACCTCATGCCGGTGACCTTTGGTGCATGTTCAAACGTTTCTCACTTTCTATCAACTGTTTCCTAGTGGATCTCGAGATAGGAATAAGAAGGCGGAAAATGTGTCATAACAACCGTCAAGAAGTTGATATGGGATACATGGATGTTTCACAAAATGAGGATTTTCATAACCCTTTGATTCTTCCATCGAACAAGCCATTGCATGATTATTTCATGCCTGAGAACTACGCTTCTCCAATTGCTACTAGAGCCAATCGAATGTGAGCAAACAGTTCTTAGTCTCACTTGCTCTTCTTTGGCTTCTCTGTTTGTTTATTGGTTTGAAAATGATAATCCGTACAAGCACACAGATGTTTTTCTAGAGACCTGCTCTACTTTTAGGATTCGTACAACTAGTAACATTTCTATTTGGCTCCCCTTGTTCCCCTTCTCTCTCAAGGACAAGGTAGAAGGAGTGGGTATTCTTCAAAGACCAACATTGTCACTTGGAAGGTGATGATGAATGAATTTCTAAAAAAGTTTATCCTATTTTCATGCTGACTAAGATAGGAAGATACATAACCAAATTTAGTCAAAAAGAAAATGAATAGATCCATGAGATGTGGGAACGGTTTCAAACATTGTTGCGAGATTGTCCTCATCATGAGATGCCTATTTAGCAGCTTGTCCTGTCTTTCTACAGTGGTCTTTCCAAAATGGGTCAAATTGTCATAGACTCATGCTATGGTGGAGAATAGGGGTGAGCAGAATTTGGTTAATAACCGATTAACCGAACGGTTAATTCCGAATGGTTAATTTTTTTGGGTCAATTTGGTTAATTCGGTTAATTTGGTTAATTTATTTCGGTTAATCGATTAAATGGTTAATTTGACGGTTAAAGATATTTTTGGTTTGGTTAACTGAATTAACCGAATAGTCAGAATTTATTTATAAATAATATCCTACATATGCATATATACATATATAGTTGTACTTTTATTTCAAAATACTTCCCCATATATGTAGTAATCAAGTTTTTACAAGCCATACAGAATTAAATTTACAACAATACTACAATAATATAACAATATTGTCCCAAATTCTATGACTTTCAAATAATATTATTACACGAGTGTTATTTGGTTAACCAAATTAACCGACCGAATTAACCATTAACCGATTGGACAATAACCGAATTAATCGACTCAATTTGGTTAGGTTAATGGTTAAAATCTCAAACCACAAATTAACCGTTTAACCGAACCGAATTAACCGTAACCGACCGAATTAACCGAATGCTCACCCCTAGTGGAGAATGCATGGCCATACCTCCTAAAGAGTATTGGCCCTTTTTTACTATTTGACTTAAAACTCATGACATCGAGCTTCTAGTGTGGGTGTCCAATATGATAGAAACATGGGAAGTTCTCCTCCTCAAGCCAAGGATGGTCAAAACCCTAAAATGATGACAATTTTAGTAAATATTATGGACCTGATGAAGATCCATGTGGGAGTCCCTTCTAGCCAATCTTCTCTCTCTATTGACTCTATTGATGAGGATATTTATGGCACTCCATTGTTTTTGAAACTGCACCAACCAAGGCCAATTGTCCAATAATTGTACTCCAAAATGGAGTAATCACCCAAATTTCTCATCAAAGCAATAAGGGGACCAAAGACAAAGGAAAACTTCAAGATTTGAAGAAGAGGTGCTTGGAAGATTGAGGATCCTCCATGAAGTCAAGAAGGGTGTGTGCTCTTATGGAAAAATATTAGTAGGCTTGAGCAAAGTTTGGATCAAATTTCTCTCACTTTCCAATCTGAAGGAAAGGATACTTCCCTCCTAAATTGTGTCTAATTGTTATAGTGTTAGTGTATCTATAGGTTCTCCTCAAGGAACTTACATCCCACCATAAGGGAAAGTGCCCACCTTGCAACAATATTAAGGCCCTCCAAACCTCTACTCTTTGCCACCACCACAACCTCCGCTCAACCTCCAATTCAATTCATCACAACCACTTCAATACCCGCCACCACCACAATATTAACCACCTCTATAACAACCTCTACAACCACAATACACCCTCCAAAATCCTAATCGATCACACCAAAGACCAACACCACAATCATAATGAGCTCCCCATCCTCCCCATGAGCAAATGAGCATAGTGCTTGTTTTGAGGTTTGATAATGTTGTTGAGAATCCCAAAAAGGGAAAAAGACAAATTGCTAAAGATCATGAAGAAATATCATTGCCAAAAGGTTCTTGTGGGAGTGCCAAGTGCAGTAAAAAATTTATTGTCCCACCTTCTTGTGAGAGTGCCAAGTGCACTAATTTCATGTCGTCCCACCTTCGTCTGAGATTATAACACCATGTGTCCCACCTTCTTGTGAGAGTGCCAAGTGCACTATAAGTTATGATGTCCCACCTTCTTGTAAGAGTGCCAAGTGCACTAAAATTATTTTTCCCCACAATCCATTGGGTTTGTAATACCCATTGTTGTCCCACTTCTATTAGTTGATAATAAAAAATGCTACACCCAATTAATCAAGTAGTCTCCTTGTGGTTCCATCTAGAAGTTCTCAAATGGTTTTAGATGATTTTGACATGAATGAGCCATTTTTCTTTGATTTCTTAGAAGACCCATTCTACAAAGGGATGCATACGCATTTTAGAGGTCTTGAGGTGAGGGAAGGCAAACATTTCATTACTCATGGCGTTGTTAAATGATGTTTGTACCGGGAAGACGAAGGTGCTAAGGAAACCACTCAAGGAGATCAGGATGATGGAGCAAGCAAGATTTGTATTAAATAGTCCTTTTGCCAAAAAGAAGGGAGATCCATGTGTTCCTTTTATCCCTCGTCATATCAATTTTCAGTTCGTTGAGAGCACAAATCTTGATTTAGGATCAAGTGTTAGCATCATGCCCTATAGTATGTTTGTTAAGATTGGCATGGAAAGGTTAAAACTAATTGATTACATTCTCTTGATGGTCGATATCTCTAGTAAAATGCTTAAGTGAATGATATATGATGAGACGGTAGTGGTGGGGAAAAAGGCACATGCACCATACCCGACTGATTTCCTTATCTTGGGCATAGATGTGAAAGATGGGAAGACTTACATTATCTTGGGAAGGCCTTTCTTGTCCATAGTTTACGCAAAAATCAAAGTATGTGTCGGCACTTTGATGGTTCACTTACTTGAGTAAAAAGATAGATATCTTTATGTTCACTGCCAAAGAGCGCCAGGACTTGATTGATGAGGAGCATTACTTTGAGATAGACTATGATGAGCCCATATAAGTGAAAGTTGAAAAGGAGCATTGTGATATATTGCATGACCCTTGGGAGGAAGATTATGTGGTGAAAGCTTTAGGGAGAATGACCTATGATGAAGATGGAAAGACCTTGTTTTTGGACACTATATGATGAAATAACACCAAAGCTTGGATGAAGGCAATAAACATAGTGCTAGTGGGAGGCAATCCACCTCAATTTTGAGATTCTTGCTCTCAAAACACATTTATTGTTATGTTTTTGTTTTTCATTTCCAAGAAACACACACAAACACACTAAAGTTGATGGTTTTTCTATTTGTGAATCATGTTAGAATATGTACATAGACGAAATAATGGTGCATGGAAGAGATAGCCATGGAAAGATAAAAAATTGAGAAAAGAATTTACGATGAGTGAAAAAGCTACATGAACGTAACCACCATGGTTGTTCCACATAGGACGGTCGTGATGCCAGTTGGCCAAAATGATTGTTCTTTACATAACAACCATGATGGCCCCGCCAAGCGTATTGATTACCATTTTGATCACTCCTCTAGATGGTTGTATCTGACGACTCTGTTCCCATCACCCTACTATTCTAAACTTATAATTCATATTGAGGACATCATGGTTTAAAATTTTGGAGTGGTTGGGCGGTAAGCCCTTGTTTAACCCCCACATTCCTCTATGTCTCTTGTTCTAAATTGTTGTCCAATATGATAAAACCATCCAACTAACCTTTATACGTGTCCATCCATACTTGTTTTCAGTTGTCTTGAATACGTGTTTATAGTTTAATTTCTTGCATTTTTGTGTACTTTTTGGTGGGGAAATGCTCTTTTTGCCATTCCATTTCATACCATTGCATTTCATGTAGGTTTTGTAATAATTGTGTGTTTTAGCAAGAATTTGCTTGTTTGCTGTTTAATGCTTATTAGTATAATTTTAGATGTAATTGAAGGAAATTTGGCACCATTTTGGCCATTTTTCCAACCTTGAATCTATTTTCCTAATGGTGTGTTCCAACCAAATCTCTACTTATTGTGATGTGAATGATTAGAATTGGGATAGTGCAGCCCACTGATGATATTTTTGGCTAAATGAGTCCTATGATGGAATTTTGTAGGTGCTCCAAGCCTCTTGCAAGTAATGGATTGTTTCAATGAAAAGTTTAAACCTTGCCAGCCTTGAATGCTTGGGATTATTCATTCAATGTGGAAAGAGGGTAATATACCATATTGTTGATTTTATGTATGGTTTGTCTTTTGGTGAATGTTGCATAGATTAGCTTTCTTGAATGAAATCATAAATGGATCTTCATCACCTATGATCCCTCTTTGATCCAACATTTCTTCTATCATCTTATTACCTTTTGGACTCATGAAAAGATGACAAAAGTGCACATATTAGCCTTGGGCACCTCCAAAAGTTTAGAGTGTTCATATCTGTCTTCTCCCGCTTCACTCTATTCACCAAATGCCGTCCTTACATATGGGGTATAGAAAAAGAAAAGAAAAATAATGGATGACTACGTAATATCCTCTCAAGAAAAGAAAAGAAGAATATGTATTAGCACTCCACTCCCTTCGTTAACCCTTTCTTCTCTTTTTATGCCTAGAAGGGCGAGGCTTATCAACTCTAACCCTCATACCCCAACACAAGCTAGGTGGGTCATGAGAGTTGGAGTGAAGTGTATGATGGAGTACTAGAAAGTAAAATGTAAAATAACCAATTTGATGTATGCCATGCATGACACAGTCTACCCAGAGCACTATGAAAAGTGCATCACTTGCATGTGTGATTGGTACCCCATATTTGAAGTTCTCGTGCTTTGTTCTTAAATCGCATTGAAAAATAAAAAGATGAATGGAGATTAGTGGATTGCATGCTTAATTCCACATGTGAACTTATTTTAACCAATGAACATCATGATATTTGCATCCTCACGTGTTTCTCTTGAATTAAATGAAAGAGAGATTAAGTCAAAGCATACTTGAGGGCATGTATGTTTTAAGTTTAGGGTGGTGATGCAGCCCTGTTTTAGGGCTTCAACTTGTCATTTTGTACTTTAACGACATCTAATCATTGTAGAATGCATGTTATTTCCCCCAATAAATGGTTTACTATCAAATGCATGTATGGATGTTCTTTGCATACTTTTCAAGTACTTGAACCATGCCTTGGATGTAGGAGAAACAAGGAGGATGATATAGGGGTTGATATACCTCTAGAGTAGTGCAAAGAGAGTCTAAGAGCTTCCCCAACCTACCTTTAGTGGTTAAGGGACTTAGTGCAAAGAACTCCAAGGATTGTGACGCTGAAGATAAAAGTGCAAGCAAAATCCCCCAGGACAATTGTGGTGACATGGACGGCCATGTTGACAATGATAAACTCACATTTAAATTACAGTTGAGAAGAAGATACAGTAAAGTCACCAACATGACTGTGAAAGCCAACATGGTTGTGCCAAGAAGATCCCAGCAAGGTCGTGCCAGTCTGAACGGTCATGTTTCCCAAAGCTCAAGGGCTCGTGTTGTGAAGAATGACCATCGCCCAAGTTCCTCAATGCAAATGTGCTACCCAGCACGACCATTCTACCTAGCCATCACCACAATCATGCTGCCTAAAATGGTCGTGCTACCGACCCTCAAATTCCCAATTTTTAACTATAAATTCGCCTCCACCAGCAAGCCCATTCTTCCTCAGCATCACCATGCTACCCAGTACAACACGCTCATGCTCCCTCAGCAGACCGTGCTACCCTCTACCACTACGGCTCATTCTCCATTAGTAGACTGTGATACCCTCTACCCACTATGGTTGTTCTGCCCATAATGGCGATGCTTCTAGCAACGCTGATACATTTTTTACACTATTTTTCCTATCATTCCCCCACTTAACCCTAGGCTTCCCTATCCCCTTTATATGTAAGGTGGTGGTTGGGAGCTAAAGATTTGCACTTCTTGCCACCCACCCTAGTATTCATGAAGCTCCCACCTACTTCAACTCCATTTCCACCATCTTCTACCTCAAAATCATAATTTTTGTAGAGTTTTGGCTACTTCCACTCACCTTTCCATGCCATCCAATCATTAATGAGGGAGGAGGACGAGCTCTTGTTGATGGAGGTGAAGAAGAAGAGGACTTATACGAGCTCCTATGGCAATTCTCTCTTCTACTTCTTCTTCTCTTTTACCCTTTTTCTATGAGTATCTAAGCATCTCTAGGTGGGTTGTTTGGAGTTAAAATGTGACTTTGATACCATGTTGGTGGAATATAACTTATAAATTTTATAATTTCATTTTACGTTGATTTTCTTCTACTTCTGTCTCATTTCCCATATATTATTTTGTGGTTTGTGCTTGAAGACATGGATTATCTTGCGCTTTGTTCTTGAAGCCACCTAGGTCTAGGAGCAATGATATTTTGTAAGGCTATTTTGGGATTTTCTCCTAGGTTCAATTAGTGGATCCCTAGATAGAACCATGTATTCCCACACATATATCCCTTCTACTCCTAACTGTGAGGTCTAAGTAGCTATTTTGAGAATCACTTATTGAAATTGGTTTGGAGCTACCTAAAGGCTAATGTTGGGTGATGTAAGGTGTAATACCCTCATTTCCACCCTCCATTACTACCCTAGGCACCCAATTTCCCTAAAAGCCTCTAGTTTAGAGATCTTGACTTGATGAGATCCTAGTAAAATTTCACCTAAACCCTAATCCAAATGAGCCTCACAAGGTTGGATAGGGTGTACTAGGGTGTAGTTCCCCTTCACACACCCTATTCCATCCATGGTTATTCAGTAGTGTTGGGTAAATCTCTAGCATCTATCTTGTTATTTGGTGTACCAATCTAATTGAATGAGTAAGGTTTGCATGTTATGACCCCCAACCTAGGTTCTAGTCACATCACCCCAAATGTCCCACACTTCCCATTAATTGCTAAAACCCTAATTGACATCTTGTTTAGCTAGTATATACTTGCCTTAATTAGTTCATTGCCTTTTCATGATAGTTTAAATTGCCTAGAATAGTTGATTCGTCATGGTGATTAGTTGTGTTTGTTCATACTAGATATTAATAGTTTAGGTCATTATTGTCCCTTTTTCCTAATTTTCTAGTTTAGAGATCTCTCTTGCCTAGTTTATATAATCACTCTCTCTCTCTAGGTTATTAAGTAGAACTGCTTTGCTAGTGTAGTGCTAGAGTTAGATCTTACCTTTCTTTAATTAGTCTAAATTTCTCTTTCTTTCTTAATCATCTTTCTTTGCTAATTAGAATTACATGTCTAGCGTTAAAGTAGGTTTTCTTTTTGCTCTGTTTTAATTTTCTTGCTCAACCACCCCTACTGTAATTAAACCAAATCAAGCTAAAACCCTTCAATCCTAGACTCTGCATAAGGAGTCTATCTTAATCGAACATAGCTCTAGTACCCCCTCTCCCCCTGGGGTTCAACCCCTAACTTTCTTTCTCTATAGTGTGATAGGAACATGTGCGCTTGTAGGGTAGTATTCCTTGTTTATTTGATCATGTCGACTAGGGTTATAAATTTGTTGGCCCAAGTGTGTGTGTCCCATGCATGCACCAACAGTCAATATAATTGATTGTTATCTAATCAATAGTCAAAATGACCCTAAATCTTTCATGGTTAGAGGTCATTCACACAAGTGGGAGCAGTGATAGTTTAGAAAATGGGGCTCAAATTACAAGTAAAATGGTCTAGCTCCAATGGAGATCTGACTTTACATTTGTAACCTAGATCCAAGATGCACTCACAAACATATATAGTGTTTGATGTAGTAGTTGGTTGAGCATAGTGATAGTGTGGCAAAGTACCGGTACCTTTGCTTTTAACTTAGACAAGTCGAATAGGATAGTATATTAGGGGTATTCCAGATCCAACAAGGTTTCAAACTAGATTAAAAAGATTTTAAGGAACAAAATCTAAGTTACATATAAGACAAAGGTAGGTAAAACTTTTTGGATTAAGATACATAATTGAATGGATCTTTATTGGGGTTCTTCAACCAAGCACACTCTCCAAACCTGCAAATGCTCAAAGTCATTACATTCCCTTGGCATACTTTGCAAGTAGTCATCACTAGCTTGTATTCTCTCCCTCTATCAAACTTAGGTTAGATATAGGTTAGAATTGAGCCTCTCTCTTGAGATGACAAACAAACAACCAAACAGAATAACTATATGACCCTTTTCTCTAGTGATTAAACATTGTCGTGGGTTTGCACTACTCCTTGCTCCATATATGTCCAAAGAGCACTCTCTCAAGGCCATAAGGAATAAAACAATGCAAGATGGAATCTAATCATATAAGAAGTGCAACATAAACAAGAGTAAGGAGACAATCTTGCCAAGAATATGTATATAAAATGGATACAAAGTACTTAATGGTTGGTAGGACCTAGTGGCTACTCCAAACTAGACACTCATCTTAATGAGAAGTATTAGGATTTTTACGATATGTCATGGCTATCGACTGAAACTAGAGTAAGAGTGGAGTGAAATAGGGTGAATAAGGAAAACAAATAGTACAAGGAGGAGTAGATCTTCTCAGATCCACCACTTGTTGGTGTAGGACTCCCTCTGTTTTGTGTAGATCAAAGAAGACGAGTATACTATAGGTTGATAGGCCTTTGTCCCTTACTCATACCTTCCAAGTATAGTGAGTGGATGATGGTGAAGTCTATGATGGTAGGGGAAGCGAACTGGAGTCATGGAAAAACTCCAATTCTCTTTCTAGTGCATCAATGGAGATGGAGGAACACCTTCACGACCTTTCATCTCTCAAGGAATGGCATTAGGATGCTCACAATAATTGGTTGGTTAAGTTAGGTTAATGATGACCCTCATCTTTTTCGATGGTCAATGGTCAGAGTAGCAACACTTTAGCATGGGGGAATCAAGATGCCTCCAAGTGAGGCCTCGGGCCTTAATTTATAGGCGTAAATGAGCGGGTAAAGATTGATCCTTGTACTGCTCTCTACATGATACTTTACTTGGGTCATAAGAAAAGGAATACATGCCCTGATGCATGTGTGGTGCTACCATAGAAGATACATAATTAGTTAGTTATGTATGAACCACATGGGTGAGTGAAGGCAAAGACTTCCTCAGACTGTGAGGGTAGAAATCTCCCTGATGGAAGGTGGTTGTTGTTATACCTTCTCATTAATTGACATGTTTGTGAGGCATCGATGTGATGCATATGTGTCATTGGTCTACCTCTTTGATCCTAATCAATGATCTGTCCTTTGATTGGTCATTCCTTATGAAAGTCCTATCCAATGGCAATCGCACCTCCAAGCCTATTGAGGATTATAACTATGATTGTTGGTCGATGGAGTTTTGCTCGATGGGATAGGGTTGATCACTCTGATCGATGAGGGTTTCATAGTTAATGGCTCGCTAGGTTGATTGTGCTTGCCTAGTGAGAAATAGGGATTATGGAAATTGTAGCATGTGCATCATGGGGCCAATTAGTTGTTTGGGGCGATTCTAGGTCGATGAAATCCTACCCTTCAGTTTGGTGATGTGCCTTCCTCTGGTTGCACCGATTGCAAGGTCCAAATTTTTGGGGATTCTTTCAAATGCAAGATTTTCACACTAGGTGGGAGAATAGAAAGTATGTTGTATAATCATAGGGATAATAAAGTTACAAATACAAATTAGACAATAAAAAGAGGATAAAATACTCATATAACATCCATGTAATTAGATATTGTCAACCCCCCAAGCTTAACATCTAGCTTGTCCTTAAGCTAGTAATGGATCTAAATGTGAGGCAATTGGGCAAGTTACATGAAAATAATCAACAGTAATGACATGTTCTTATCTTAGTCTCCTACCAAGGTTGTCGAGTGGATTTATTGGACTATTTTGGTATGGGTATGCCCTGCAGACTTTATATGGGATTTGGAGTGTATTAATCTCTACCTGCTACTTTTCCCCTTCAAAGATGGGATTATCTCTGTGATATCAACTCTAAAGCCTATTCCCAGGCCTCCCATGCACATTTGTTAAAGGTATATTTTTTTATTGCCTTTTAATTTTAGGATGGATAAATGTGGATAGGTAGGTTAAGGTTGACATGTTGTCGTGTACCTCTCTAAGTAACTCACCCAGAGATCCATATAACAAGCAAGTGGTCCATGAAGTCCAAGCTACTTGCTTTAGAGAAGTATTGCACATCCTACTTACCACCGCATAGGATTTGTCTAGATTTAGTGAGCATAGTAAAAGGCCAAGGGTTTACCCTGATCAATTTTTCAGAACTACTATCGATCATAGTGTATCTGCTTTTGTGAGAACACCAATCCACCTGTGGGGCAGTGCCCTTGGTTCCTACATGGAACAACTCTCATTTTTTTTCACAATAGCTTTTGTTCTCTCTCTTAATGGGTATTTTATGGTTTTAGTACTTTTAGGATTTGAGTATGCTTCCAGGTCCTATCTTCCTTTTTAGGATTTTCCTTTGGCTCAAAGAGGGGTTGGCTTTTTTTCCATGATAGTGCATTTCAAGCCAATAGCTTGGGAAATGGATGATCATGATATGGTCATATTGTAGATTAAGATCCTTCTTGTTCCATGTGTCTTTAGGGCTCAAATGCAGCTTAGAGTATCCTACGGTGCATTGAAGGTTGTAAAATCATGGTCATTCATGAAATAACAAAGATGAATTAATTCCTAATACATTTCTTTAAGAAGGTGCAAACATTTTAAAGATATATTGAACACAACTAAACCCAATTCAAGGGTGTGTAAACAACCTAGAGGTCGGATCAACAACATTGCCTTAGTTTATCCTATTAGTGTCAAAAAATATTCTTGTTTAGATTGCATCTAAGAAAAGAAGATTTCGAAGAAAACCAAAATTCCCCTGTGAAATAGGGCTTAAAAGGAGTAAATAAAGGGAAATATAAAGTTGAAAGTGGGCTCGAATTTAGAATTCAAAAGTGGATTTCACAAGTAAAATTTTGCCTCCCTTTCCTATTTTCAACTCCCCCCCCAACTTAGCATTCACTCTGTCTCCATAGTGTCGAAGTGTGAGAAGAAATGCAAAATGGTGACGGTTTAGAGCAGTTGGTTGGTGAGGTGTTTATTTTACCAATGTGATCACAACATAGTGACAACATAAGTGTCTTTGAGTTGATGATAATCATCTCCCTAACAGTCTTCAACTTGTAAGTCCAAACTAACTAAAGTTGGCATCTAGATAGAACATGATAACTACAATCATTTAATGCTTTGATCTATCATGGACTTCTATGGAAAAGTTGAGGTTTACCACAATTAGAGTCTCCATGTGGTAATGTGTGGATTTTTTCATATTTCCTTATGAGGGAAAGGATTGCATTTGCAAAAGCTTTAGCTCTTCATTCAATTGATGTTTGTCTTAGTAGCATTGTTGGTTTTTCATTTTTTAACAAAGGTTTGGATATGTTATGTATAATTTCTTTCTTGGCCTTTGTATTGACAAGAAATAGCATTGATTGAGCTTTGTGCAAAAAGGTAAAATGAATGTTGGTACAAAGTTTTAGATCTACTTTATTAGCAAAACTTCATCCCCGAAATCTTTTTTGGATATCAAGTTGCCTAGAAGTTCATATATTGCCATGTACACGTCATGAAGGTCGTCCTTAAGGGGGGATTGATAAGCCCTCACAATGTTTATTGCCATGTATCTCTCTTCTTTGATATTCCATGGAGGTCTTCTTTGAGAATGCATATGTAATCTTGTTTATTTATAAAGTTATCAACATCATTTGGTTACAACCATTCCATGACGAGCGTCCTCTTAGCTCAGTCTCTTGCATTTCCATCTGTCAAAGTTTTAAAATTTGGGCACCCTAGTCCTTGTTGGGCCAGATACTTCTTCTCCATCAACATCTTTAGGGAAATTTAGTACAGACTCCTTAGGTAGATCCTTCCATTTTGTGGATTGTTTTGGTGTATGTTGATGGTTTTTCCATCTCATTTCCTAGACAAGATTAGATTGGTGATGAAGGTGAAGTTGCACCTCCTTTTTTTATTGCTCAGGTGTTTGAGGATGTTGTTTTGTTGGTTGATCATCTTTTTGTTGTTGTTCTTGAGAAAACTATGTCCTCTATTTTGTCATAGATCTCATCTCTTCTCACCATGGGCATTTGTATGAATGAAAAATGAAATAGGAATGCAATGATACATTGATAATTTTACATACACATCTGACTTTATTTAGAGTGAATCATTTGGGATGAGAGTTTGGTTAGTTAAATCATCTAAGTGGTGATAATCAATTGATTATGACGATTAAAAGAAATGAAATTGCCACATAGCTACATGCATTCATCATACATATCTGACTCTATTTAAAAGTGGATCCTTTGGGATGAGAGTTTGGTTAGGAAAATCATCTAAGTGGTGATCATCAATCTATCATGATGCTTGAAAGAAATGAAATTGGTAAGTACCTACATGCATTTGTAAATATGTTAATTGATTGGTTGCTATACAATGATTGTATCGAAAATTATTTATTATTGTTGAGTTTAATATTATAGCATTAAACAAGTAATCAAGTCAAAACAATCAAAAATTATTTATAGCATGAAATATATTTAATAAATTATGAGAAAAATGGAGTTAATAAAGTGTAAATTTGATTTGTTGTAGATTAATATCATGAGCACCATAGATATTCTATGATTTCTCTAATTCATGGAAATAAAGTAGATTATCTTGTATGGAGCAATGGGGTGTGAGAAGGTTCATGGACTGTGGCATCAAATCCCAAGAATCAATTGGGGGGGATATAGAGGGAGTGCTTGGACAACCCACAGCTTCACCAGTAGAACTCTTTGAGTGTGGAACTTCAATATTGATATAAAATTAATTATATCTCCTTAACAATCATCCATTTATAGTGGTTGTTTGTGATTTTTGGATAACATCCATTAGTCATTAATACTTCTTGTTTAGTTAGGGACCCTCCTTAAACCCAATTTAGGAGACTAAAAGAGCAATTTAGTAGGTTGTAGGGTTTTCCCCTATTCGCCAAACATGACACCCTCATATGGAATGAGACAGTTTTGAGACAATGTAGTACGTTGAAAGCCCTAGAAAGGATTCGTCCTACTCAGTGGGTATATATATATATATATATATATATATATATATATATATAGAGAGAGAGAGAGAGAGTCAGGCTAGAATACACTCGAGTGTACAGATCGCACGAATACACTCAAGTGTGTTTGCATATCAAGACTATTTTTATAAAATGTAAACCATTGATCTTCATTTTCATACTATAACTAGGTTACATACAAATTTTGAGCCCATTTGGATGAGTGTAAGTCACTCATCCAAGGGCAAAAAAATCGATGCGTGAAACTAATTTGAAATGCATAATTTTTGCGGTCTTTATAACATAACCTACAAATGTCCAAATGTGTTCAAATTTTGTATATGAGATATTCACAAGATGTTTAAGAAGTTCAACAGATTAAATTTTTGAAAAAAAAATATTGCATCATAAAAAACTACTTGAGTGTATTCTGCTTTGAATACACTCGAGCGTATTCTAGCCTGACTATATATATATATATATATATATATATATATATATATATATATATATATATATAATATATATACTTAAATAATCAAGTGGAATATTATCATGTAGAGCCCTGGCCATAGATCCATCATCATCAGTAGCTGGTGATGGTGAAACGGGTTCTCCTGCTGGTTAATCCGAAGTGTATATTGTTGAATATGTGGGGTTTCTCCTAGCCAAAAATAGGAGGATTAGAGTGCAACTTCGGTTGTAGACTCAAGATATGTTTAAGATCATGGTGAATAGGCCCATGGCTCAGTGTGATAGAGCATGAATGTGTTTATGGATCAGTGAGCACGGTGAACTGGCATGTGGCTCAGATTTACTAGCGATGGGACCTGTACCAAGGCGGGCTAGAGAATGGGTAGCCATGAGAGCTAACCCTGTGACTGACGTCACTTAAGCAAGAGACTGAGGTCCTGCTTGTGGTCTCACACTGACCGAGGCAGATGAGATCGAGGAGTCTGACTCTTCCTTTGATCTTGTATGGCACCGGCTTTGGGTTTCGCAACCGAAGGTTGGATTTGAGCGATGTGGCTCCCTTCCTCAGGGCATAAGTATGATTGTAAAATGTAATCAGTTGTGTAGCATATTTGCTTAAGGACGAATCACGGAAATTATTGGTTGATGTCACATTGCTTATTGTATCCTAAAGTGGATAAATATTATACATGTTCTTCATATTTCTTAGTAAAATGAATACATGATATTGCTCTATTCTGCTTAATAATGATTTAATCTTGTTGTTCAATAGAGATTACTCTGCCCAATTTATTACTATTTACCTGTAATAATAATATTTCTGGCGGAGAGTTATATCTCTCGCTGGGGCAATTTCAATTGTCTCACCCTGTGGGATCCAACATTTTTAGGTGGACAAGGACGAGGAGGTAGAAACTCTACTGTAGGGAGGAAGGACAGCTGCATCAGGGACAGCAGTGACATCTCAGGTGGAGATACTGACTGTCACGTCTTGTAGATATGAGTCCTATGAGTCGTCTCTGTACTCTCAGGTCCTAGGAGTTAGTAGTTAGTGCTTTTATGATCGATCTGAGATTTTGGCAATGAATGCCTCGAGATTTTATGTTGCTTATGTGTAGATTTAACAGAGCAACTGTTGTATGTAATCCTTGAGAAGACAAGGTACATGGTATGTACTTTGTGAACCAGAATATATATGTGATACTTTGGTTCTTGTTACAAGAGTTTCTTAGAAATGGATCTCTTTGTAAATGGTTTTAATTTTTACTGGTTTTCAGTAATCCGCTACTAATGTTTACTTCCACATTAATCATTATCCGATGTTTGGGGTCCGACATCACAATTTATTGGTATCAGAGCTCTAGGTTTGCTGAGTCTACAGAGATATAGGATTAAGGTCGTTGAGTCTGTTCTAGTGTCTTTCAGTTTATCTGATAGTGACTTCTGCACTCAGGAGGAGAAGTAAAGCTTGAAGATGGTTGGATCACACAAAGAACATGTTGCGGAAAGCAGTGTTGCTACACCAAGAGGAGGTTCAAGGGATCAGGATAGGGAAGAACCAGTACCTGAACATCCTCAGCTTGATCAGGCTACACTAGAAAACCTGGCTTTCCATGCTCTGTTTGGGCAGTTCATGGCGACCATGACACACATGGCGGATAGGATCCCACCACCTACACCTAAGGTACCAGCTCACAACGAGGGACATGGAGTTGGAAATACTTTTGAACGGCTTCGTCGGGTAGGAGCCACTAAATATGCTGGTACAGCTGACCCAGCAGATGAAGACTTGTGGCTGACTGAGCTGGAAAAGGCCTTCAGAATCCTTAATATTCTAGAAGCTGAGAAGGTTAGACATGTGGTGTACATGTTGAAGGGGAGTGCTAGCCATTGGTGGGCCATAGAAGAAGGAAAAAGGCCAGGTATTAAAGTCAGATGGGAAGAGTTCTGATGAGAGTTTGTTAGTAGATATTTTCCTAAGACTTATCTGGATGAGAAGATTTCTCAGTTTGAGCGGATAAGGCAAGGACCAATGAACATTAGTGAGTATGAAGCTAAGTTCATGGAGCTTCTATGATTCTGTCCGCACATGGCTGCTATAGATGTGGAGAGGATTCGACATTTTGAGAAGGGTTTGAACACTGATTTGACCACACCAGTGTCTGCCCTAGAGAATAGAGAGAGGTTTGCCACCTTTGTAGAGTCAGTTAGGCGGATAAAAAGGTCTGTGACTGAGAAACGACAAGCCAGTAGTAAGAAGGTGTATACACAGTTCCAACGATAGAGGTCTGAGAGGTTTAAGAAACCAAGGTTTTCTGCACTAACAACACCACCGAGGTTCAATACTCAGTCACAGTGGACATCCAGCAAGGGTAGAGGTCATAGTTTACCACCAGAGGGAGCTCACATCTCAGCCTCAATGTCAGTAATAGGACCATCTAGACCACAGCGGGAGAACAAAGTTTGTTATAAATGTGGGAAGATGGGACATTTGATGAAAGATTGTCTAGTTAGAGACATGAGTGTAACCCAACCACTGAGGCAGAGTCAACAAGGCTCTCAGAGGAAACAGTTTTCTATTGGCACTCGAGGATGTGGACAAGCGTCCCAAGTTGGCTCATCTACATCCAATAACAGAGCACAAAGTCAACATCAGGCAACGGCAAGATTCTATGCTATGAATCATCCTGAGACAGTGGTCAACCCATGAGTTGTAACATGTCAGATGGAATTATTTCATTCTTATATGTCTTCATCTTGATTTGTATCTATTTTGATTGATCCGGGTGCTACACATTCCTTTATCACTCGAGAAGTGATTCATTACTGCAATATGACTGTCAGTCATAGAGCAGATAATCTGTTATTAGAAACTCCATTAATCAGATCTACAGTGTTGCGGGAGGTATGTTCTTCCTGTGTTCTTTCTTTTTCAGAACATAGCATTTAGGTGGATCTTATACCACTTGAGATGCATGGGTTCGACATAATCCTTGGGATGGACACCTTAAAAAAGTATAAGGTTGTCTTGGATTGTGGTTCCAAGTAGGCTATGTTCACAGACGATGGTAATACATGGATTTTTTAGGGGGACAGAAAGATTCTTCCAACCTATCTAGTTTCGGCTATGGTAGATGAAAAGTTGATGAGACAAGGATGTGTTGCATTCTTGGCACATGTGGTAGATACCAGAATAGAGAATTCTAATCTTTCTAAAGTTCGAGTTGTTAGGGAGTTTGAGGATGTATTTCCTGAGGAACTTCCAGGTGTTCCTCTACCCTGAGAGATTGATTTTGAGATTAATCTAATCTCGGAT
The DNA here is from genome assembly GCA_963693085.1 of Alisma plantago-aquatica. Lineage (NCBI taxonomy): Eukaryota > Viridiplantae > Streptophyta > Magnoliopsida > Alismatales > Alismataceae > Alisma > Alisma plantago-aquatica. The sequence goes on from OY856411.1 coordinate 575,812,141, forward strand.
ACACAACCAATAGCTCAAATACCTTATAGAATAGTACATGCTGAGATGGTAGAACTCAAGAAATAGTTACAGGAGTTTCTTGAAAAGGATTTTATTCCAATCGAGTACTTCACCATTGGGTGCTCTGGTTCTCTTTGTAAAAACGAAAGACGGGTCTATGCGATTATGCATCGACTATAGACAGCTAAACAAAGTAACCATAAAGAATAAATATCCTCTTCCAAGGATAGATGACTTGTTTGATCAGTTGTGTGGTGCAACTATATTCTCTAGAATAGATCTGAGGTCAGGATATCATCAGTTACGTATCAAAGAGAGTGACATACCTAATTCAGCATTTAGAACAAGGTATGGTCACTATGAGTTCATGGTTATGTCGTTTGGACTAACTAATGCACCAGCTGCATTTATGGAACTCATGAACAGAATCTTCCGATCATTCCTTGATCAATTCATAGTAGTCTTTATATATGACATCCTGGTTTATAGTAGAGATGCTCGACAACATGAACAACACCTTCATCAGGCTCTGACTTTACTGAGAGAACACAAGCTATATGTCAAATCTAGTAAGTGTGAATTTTGGTTATCATAAGTGTCTTTTCTTGGACACGTAATATTTGCCTCAGGTATCTGTGTTGATCTTAAAAAGGTAGAATCCATCTTGGAGTGGGAACAACTAAAAACACCAACGGAGATACGTAGTTTTCTAGGACTGGAAGGCTACTATAGGAGGTTCATTAAGAACTTTGGTTCTGTAGCATTACCCCTAACCAAGTTGACCAGGAAGGAGGTTCCTTTTGTCTGGAATGACAAGTGTCAACATTCTTTCCAGTTGTTGAAAGAAAAGTTGACCAGTGCACCTGTGTTAGTGTTACCGGAGCAGGGAAAGGGGTATATTGTTTTCCGTGATGCTTCTAAGAATGGTTTAGGATGTGTGTTAATGCAGGATAAGCAAGTGATTTCTTTTGCTTCTCGACAGCTTAAGAAACACGAGGAAAATTATCCAACACATGATCTAGAATTAGCTGTCGTGGTTCATGCATTAAAGATCTGGAGACATTATCTCTATGGAGAGACATTCTAGATTTTCACAGATCATAATAACCTAAAATACATCTTTTCACAACATGAGTCGAACATGAGACAACGCCGCTGGATGGAGTTAATCAAGGACGACGATTGTACAATTGATTATCATCTAGGAAAGGCTAATGTAGTGGTTGATGCACTAAGTAGACAATCATCATCACCAAACATAGACAAAGCACAGTTGAATTCCTTAGTGTGCTTTAAATGAGACATATTTGTCTCTTTAAGGCAAGACAATGTACAGCTTAAAGTATCTATGTTAGCTGGATTGTTAGCTGAGATGCACATAAAACCTACTCTGAAACAACATATCAAAGAGGCACAACTGGCTGATCCTGTTATTCAGCAGATTAGATCAGAATATGGTAGTGAGAAATGGGAGGGTTTTCATGAGTCAGATGATGAAGTAGTTTGTTGCCATGGTAGGATGGTAGTACCTGATGCCAATAACTTATGGAAGTTAGTCATGGAGGAGTCTCACTCATCTATGTAAGCAATGCATCTAGGGAGCACCAAAATGTATCATAACCTGAAAGATATGTACTGGTGGCCTGGTTTGAAGAAAGATGTAGCTGAGTTTGTTATGTGGTGTCCAGTATGTCAGCAGGTTAAAGCTGAACATCAAAAGCCCTCAGGAACAATGCAACCTTTACCTATACCACAGTGGAAATGGGATCATGTGACCATGGACTTTGTGGTTGGTTTGCCAAGAACAACCAAGAGTCATGATTCCATTTGGGTGATAGTTGATAGGTTGACTAAGTCAGCACATTTTCTTCCTGTCAAAATAACCTATACTGTTGAAAAACTTGCACAGATCTATATAGATGAGATAGTATGTTTACATGGGATTCCAGCTACAATTGTTTCTGATAGAGGTCCCTAGTTCACAAGTCGTTTTTGGGAACGACTACATAAAACTTTGGGTACGCAGCTAAGGTTTAGTATTGCCTTTCACCCACAGACATATGGACAATCTTAGAGGACTATACAAACTTTGGAGGATTTGCTAAGGGCATGTGTCCTTCAGATTGTAGGAAGTTGGGATATACACTTGATCTTAATAGAATTCGCTTACAACAATAGTTATCAACACAGTATTGATATGGCACTTGTAACATACTGGAGTCCAGGGTCTTTCCTGTAATTTACCCACTTTTGAGCTTTTCTTTGCCTTCTAGTCCATTTGGACCTTTTTCATAAATGTCCCATCATTTTGAATCATTTTTGGACTCCTTGTGCAATTCGAGCACAGTTCAAGGTTGAAATAACCTTTTTCCCTCATTTATATAAATGGAGGGTGTTTGCACAAATAACCCACACAATGAGATAATTGGGGTCTTAGTTGGGTTTTAGGGGAGGCAGAGAAGGCAGCGGAAACAAAAAATTTTCTCCCCCAAACCCGGAACAAGGAAACGTGTCAACGTCTATATAATAAGAAAGGATGGTTTGTGGAATCAAACCTTATCCCGAGGCTTGCTCGGCGACAATACCTTGCGCCTTGCGCGGTCTTCACCTCCGGTCTTGGACGGTGTCTGTGCAGCTCCTGGTCACACCGGGATTGACGACTCCTCCTCTCACCGGGACTGTCGGGGTTGACAGTTGTCCTCCTGAGCGGCAGAAACCTCCCGCCTCTGAAGTAGTCCACATGGACCACCTGGAACTCCACACTCCTTGTCTCACAAGGAAGTGGAAGGAGTCACACCCTCCTGTTGACGTACTAGTCGCCAACACACTCTCCTACCTCCAGTTGCAACTGCAGTTGTCTTTCCCTTGCTGCACCTCCCTTTACGGGAAGCCCTTGCTTGGGCTCTCTCTCGGTTACCAAAACCAGAGATAAGGACAACTTTGCAGAGCAACTGGTTGCACTGAGTTGTACTTTGAGAAGCCCCCAATACCCATATATATATGAGGGTCATGGGACAGGGTTCTCTATCCCGGGCAATGCGGGACTAAAAGCAGGAGTAGAAGGGTTCGAGATTTTCCACAAAAGAAACCAACTCACAACCTGAACCGGTCGGTTGGGGACCTGAACTGGTTGGTTGACACCTCAACCGATCGGTTGGGACACCTCAACCGGTCGGTTCACAAGTGAACCGGTCGGTTGGTGGTCCTGGTCGATTCCCGATTGACTTTCCTTCTTTTGTTTCTAATTGGTATCGAATACCAATCCTTGTTCCAATCAAATTGGGCAAGTGAAACGCAAGGAAAATTCTCACCAATCCTACGTTCCCAACTTGCTCGATTGCACCAGTTGAATCGATCGTTTCAACACTTGAAGCAATCAGTTCCCCCTGGGATTGAGCCGATCGGCTCAATACTTGAGTCGACCAGTTCAGCAACCTTAGCCGACGGGTTCAACACTTGAACCGATCGGTTGGGAGTACAGGTTGTGCAGAATCAGTCAATTGTGATTTCAATCAATCCGATACTCCAATCAACGTGTCCAACACCTTGAACATTATGAGATTGAGCTATCGATTGATTGAGTGTTTAATTGAACTACTAAACTCCTTTAGTAATCAATCTAAACATTGCTTGTGGGCAAAACTCCTCTTCCAGGTTAAATCCTATGTGTGTGACCATGCAGGTCCATTTCACATTGGTAGTGAAAGTCCATAACACTTATGACTTCACAAGCAAAGAGTGGTGCTTAGTCACACATTAGTGTTACCCAAGTGAAAGTAGAAAGTTGGAGAACAACTTTCAATCCTACAATCCGTGAATGGTGTTACAGTGAATGTATAATTCCTTTGTCGCTGATATCCCGAATGAACTCGAGGCATGGAACAGTCATCCTGTCAATGTTCATTCACTTTCTTGATCTCAGAGTAGATTGGAAGAGATATGTATGACATCAATATCACATACTGATTCACACATGTGTGTGCACGTCTATTTCAATCCTACTCATCAAGTGGCCTTGGATATCAAACTCCCTCAAGAGGGACAAATCCCATATCTATCACTCACCCCTCAAAAGCCCCATGTATCAAAGCCACCCAATCATCACCTTTATAACAACCCATGTTTCAGGACTGTGTTTGATGATGGCAAAGTGTGCCCAACGACATGTGTTGAGTGCAGTGATTTCAGGTCTAAGAATCACACTCACCACCATTACTGTGAGTACTGACTGTGACTGCCATGTCATGGTTCCATGTGTCAAACTCACGGTGGGTCTATCCGGTACACTTGTTCTCTAACAAGTACCTATGTGTTTGGTTTGATATCTCTATATCATGACTAATGAGATTCTGTCATCAACCAACACCACAATCTAGTCTTGTGTGTCATTGTTGTCTATCTACCTTCCACAATGACATCCGACTAGGGACATAATAAGAATGTACAAACTCTTAGCATCCGTATGATCTCATCGTTCAGGTCATGAACATGAAGGCATACGTCATTGAGTATTGTCATTCTCTAGACATTCAATCTATTCTATCACTATCTCATATGATTGAACCAGAAAGAATTGGAAGCTTGCCTTTGATGTTTATCAAATCAATCTTAATGTATCCCGCCAATCATCCCATGATTGTCTCTCAGGGCATACATACCAACAGACTCCCACTTGCACTGCGAGCCAATCACCCTTGAATCATATTCATAGTGATCTTCAAACATGTCCCACATGTTACTGTGCTCTAGTGCCAAGATAGTGAGTAATGGCAACACCTTGCCAAAGTCAGTATAAATTTCATGTCTCTCATCTCTTCGTTGTACATCACACGTATGAGATGGAGGTGTCGTAATATGCGATCTAGTATTCCTTTGCTAACCTTTAGCCACATTGCATGATCAAGGATTCCATACTTGTCATCAATGAGTGGAATATAAGTTCATCTCATGAACTTCCAGATCCATATAATATCCACTGTTGTTCTGTAATGCATAGATACTCAGCATTTCCTTTTAAATGGTTTTATTGGAACACTTCCAATCATCAACAAACTTTCACTTTTATATATCCTATATATATATATATATTGTGATTAATTTTCTGTCCTTTCGGAAGTTTGCATCAATGTAACTCTTTACATTGAACTCTTCCTTATCTCCATAGAACTAGTACATCCCAAGTACTTATCAAGTTCTCATGGTATTCCAGTAACCCTTACTGGAAGTAGACAGATATCCACTCGTCATGTCCCACGTACGAGTTATCAGGATGAGCACATCATATTGTCATGTCATACATACAAAATGATGAATGCATTTTATTCTTGCCATGTCTATACATGCAAGATAATGGGATGATTACATACATGATAGATCCTTATCTATTCTTAGTGTTCCCATTCTTCATAAGAATTGGACACTTGGCCTTGGGATACTAACTCCATGTAACATGGACAAGTTTTCTCCCACTGAATCTGTGCACACTGAACACTTCAGTACAGATTGCCAATCTATGCTCTCTCTTTTCAGGTCAAGAGATTTTTCGAGAACTATCTCTATAGATCTCTATTCCTATCACATAGGAAACATCTCTATCTTCCCTAAAGATAATTTCCACTTTTGGATTTCCATTCTAGAACAATTCCATTTCACATCAACATGTGGAATGTGAACACGCTCCCACTAAATCACAGATCCCTTCTTTATCTTTGACATATCAGTCAAACCCTTTGACTATATCATCAAAGTAAAGATCCAATTCTGAGTTTCTTGTAATCAATCAATCACATTGATTAGTCCATTTTAACTTACAGACTTCATTTGCATTAGTGGATTCATAAACTTTATAGGTTGTGTCACATACACATCCTTGTTTTATTCCTCATAGGAATGCGGTTTTAGTATCCATATGCCAAATGTCTTAGTCATTAAGTTTCAATCAACAAGCATCATCCTTCTCAAAATGTTATCCATGTGTCTTAACACTTACGACTCATTTGCACTTATGGATTTCATCCAATGAGTGCTACCATCAAGGTCATACCTTATGGTTCACATGGATATCATTTAGGATGTAATGGTCATAAACCATAATTCAGAATTTGATTCCTCATATTCATCTATATAGTTGACTCATCACATGAACAACTTATCACATAGATAATTGAGGTGTATCTGTCAAGGATATAAGAACTCACAACTCCTTGTGATTCTCAACGTCCTTCATTAGTGTGGGGTATCCTTTTATTAAGAAGAATTCCGTTATTTGATAATCATTCTCTAACTCCTTAGAGTATGATTCCTTCTTGATTTAGACATCACCATGCCTTAATCATGAGTTCACTATGATACACTATCACAATCACTCATAAGGATCTCAAACATTTGGTCCAAGTATTTCATTCATTGATCTCATCAAGAATTAACACTTTACCAAATTTGCACTTCATCTATGATAATCTTGAACACTTCAAGATATTCATATTGGTATTTCTCTAAACACTGTTTGAAGTATTAGCATTCGCTCCAATAGGTATGTAAATACATCACATGTATTATACCTAATAGGATAATCATTCTCCCACTACCATTAGTGAAGATTGATTAATCATGTACAAGAGATTCATGTCTCTTACTGGTTCTCTAACCAAAAGAGTCTAGATTTATCCATCACATGGAAACTAGAAATGAATTTCTCATGATTGATGCTAATTTGATTGTTTGAGTTATCAATAACTTTAGGTATCATTTTATCTTATGTATACCATGTATCACAAGATAAACAAGGCATTTCCACAAAGATCATATCTTTAAGATTGAAACATCAACTTTATTAATTGCCATCATTGTCATACAATATGCAAAAATAAAGTGTTTCTATCTATTGGCAATATATGAAATAGCAGTTCTCAACTCTATTTCATGCCCTTTAGGCTGAAATAAACTAAAAGATACTCCTATCTATGGCAGCAACACTTGCTCCAATGATGGGTACTTCTTTCTTGGTACTTTCACAAAGGCCATCACTTCTTTGCGGATATTGCATATCATATATGACATATCCATATCTTGGTATCATATACCTCAGATTAAGAAGTAGTTCATTTCATGATACCTTAGGTGGAGATCTTCATCCCCTCCTTTATCTTCTTTTTTTCTTCCAGATATAGAGGGAAATCTCTCATACACCCTTTCCCCATGTGCCTTGAGGCTGAAGACAGCTTGGATTGTTGGCTAGCATCAGAACACTTCTTTGCTTTGCCCTTGTCCTTGCCCTTAAGAATTACCTTTTCTTTGATCACATCAAAGATTAGGGTTAGTCTTTCTTCATATTTTCCTCAACATGTCCTCAACATGTCCAACAACTCTGACAATGCTTGTCAAAGTTGTTCATGTTGTAACTTATCATGAATTGTATGACTCTCGCAACCATATCAGTAGCCAACTCTTGGCTCAGAAGGAATCCTTCTTAGTCAGGTCTTTCCACATACCCAATTACATTGAGTGTGTGAATACCTTACTGGATCTCCTTCTGTCATGACATACTAGGACAGTATCTTGGAGACATCATATGTCTCATGTTGTCTCTGCAACTCATAGTTCAGAGAACACAACATCAAGCACTCCTCATCAATGTCATCATCGGTATGCTTCCATAAGCATACTTTCAGCCATTGATATGGTGGGATCGAGTTCATCTGGTTCTGGTATAACTAGGACTTAGAGCTTTCGCTCTTTAATTGAGAAAACTTCTCATCGTCCTAACCAGTCGTGGAATTATTCCCATTTAATTTGTTGGTCTCAAAGACCGATCGCAAATAAAGTGATTATTGTTGATTAACCATTTATCTTAATAAAAGGAAATATATGCAATTTTAGTCCAAAACTCTTTTTGACTTGTTTGATTGATTTGAAAAGTTGACGATAAAATTAGGCCTTTAATTAATTATCGCTCCCACTATTTTACTTCAAATTGATAGACCTCACCATCAATTCAGAAGATTGCAGCGTACAACCTTCTAGTGGGCAAGATCCATATTTCATCAAGTCATGAGTCAGCTTTGGCTGATCGCCCACAATCTTGACTATTTAGGTAGGCCATCATGCCAATTGCATCATATACAACTCTTGATGAATGAACATGCGCAACACCTTGCCATGAACATTCCTTGCCTCTGGGCTTAGACACTCTAAGAATCACCAGTTAAGTCTAACCCAAAAGCCGACACGGTAAACATGCACCCTGCTTTGGCAGAACCTACATGTCTACCCTTCACACTTCCACAAGATAGACGGTGCACCACGCTTTGGCGTAACCTACGCTTGGTCGATTGAGTTTTTCATGTGTGCCACTAATGGAAGGCATATAAGACTTAATATTTTAATTAGGGATTTGGTTTTTATATACATATACATATCCAATCACCATAATACATAGTACGTATCATATACATGCTATATCCCACTAAAAACATGCAAAACGATAAAAGCGATGATTATGGCCATCCTAATGTGATTCCTCGAGCCAAGAGGAATCACGGTCATCTAGGTCTACATCATATGCAACATGTACAAGATGAACTCTGTGCTTTGCCTTCGGAGTAGATCAACTCATCACATGATTGACTTGCTCGTTCTGGCCCGGTCATCTGGGTGCCACCAGCCGATCGGTTGTCTCCTCCAACCGATCGATTCGCTCGGTCATTGTGCATCTTGTCATGGCTGCCACCCGCTCGTCTCGCTCCTCGAACCGGTCATCAACCGACCAGTTCACTCCTTGAACCGATCGTCTGGAACGTCAATCGATCGGTTCACGTCTTGAACCGATCGCCTCAGCTGTCGTCTGGATGTCCTTCGTTCTTTGACATAACAGGAAATAAAATCTATCCTAATTTTACATTGCTTAAAAGGGAAACCCCGAGTAACATTCGGGGGGAGCAAAGGTAGGAAAGAATCTCGAATTATTTCGAGTTACATTAGGAATAGGAGAGGGAAGATCGGTGCGCAGACCAAGATGCAAGCAACCACACACAACCATTCATAGATAGGGTTTATTGGCCATAACCACGCTATACATCCACCACAAAACTCGTTTAAGGGCGACGCGTATCGAGTGCATTAATAATACATATCATATATGTAATTGGGATTTGTGGATTTAGGATTGGACATGCATAAAGCCAATATTATTCGCATCGTATGCAATAAATAAAGGTGACAAACCAAAATTGATCATATCGATATTCCTAAAATATAGAGCAGTTGACATGGCTCTGATACCACTGTTGGGTTTTAGTGGAGGCAGAGAAGGCAGCGGAAACAAAAAAATTTCTCCCCCAAACCCAGACCAAGGAAACGTGTCAACGTATATATAATAGGAAAGGATGGTTTGTGGAATCATACCTTGTCCCGAGGCTTGCTCGGCGACAATACCTCGTGCCTTGCGCAGTCTTCACCTCCAGTCTTGGACGGTGTCTGTGCAGCTCCTGGTCACACCGGGACTGACGACTCCTCTCACCGGAACTGTCAGGGTTGATAGTTGTCCTCCTGAGCGGCAAAAACCTCCCACCTCTGAAGTAGTCCACACGGACCACCTGGAACTCCACACTCCTTGTCTCTCAAGGAAGTGGAAGGAGTCGCACCCTCCTGTTGACGTACTAGCCGCCAACACACTCTCCTGCCTCCAGTTGCAACTACAGTTGTCTTTCCCTTGATGCACCTCCCTTTGCGGGAAGCACTTGCTCGGGATCTCTCTCGGTTACCAAAACCAGAGAGAAGGACAACTTTGCAGAGCAACTGGTTGCACTGAGTTGTACTTTGAGAAGCCCCCAATACCCCTATATATAGGAGGGTCATGGGACAGGGTTCTCTATCCCGGGCAATGCGGGACTAAAAGCAGGAGTAGAAGGGTTCGAGATTTTCCACAAAAGCAACCAACTCGCAACCTGAACTGATCGGTTCACAAGTGAACCGGTCGGTTGGGGACTTGAATCGGTCGGTTGACACCTCAACCGATCAGTTGGGACACCTCAACCGGTCGGTTCACAAGTGAACCGGTCGGTTGGTGGTCCTGGTCGGTTCCCGATTGACTTTCCTTCTTTTGTTTCTAATTGGTATCGAATACCAATCCTTGTTCCAATCAAATTGGGCAAGTGAAACGCAAGGAAAATTCTCACCAATCCTACTTTCCCAACTTGCTCGATTGCACCAGATGAATCGATCGTTTCAACACTTGAAGCAATCGGTTCACCCTGGGATTGAGCCGACCGGCTCAATACTTGAGCCGACCGGTTCAGCAACCTCAGCCAACTGGTTCAACACTTGAACTGATCGGTTGAGAATATAGGTTGTGCAGAATCAGTCAATTGTGATTTCAATCAATCTGATACTCCAATCAACGTGTCCAACACCTTGAACATTATGAGATTGAGATATCGATTGATTGAGTGTTTAATTGAACTACTAAACTCCTTTAGTAATCAATCTAAACATTGCTTGTGGGAAAAACTCCTATTCCAGGTTAAATCCTATGTGTGTGACCATGCAGGTCCATTTCACGTTGGCAGTGAAAGTCCATAACACTTATGACTTCACAAGCAAAGAGCGGTGCTTAGTCACACATCAGTGCTACCCAAGTGAAAGTAGAAAGTTGGAGACCAACTTTCAATCCTACAATCTGTGAATGGTGTTACAGTGAATGTATAATTCCTTTGTCACTAATATCCCGAATGAACTCGAGGCATGGAACAGTCATCCTGTCAACGTTCATTCACTTTCTTGATCTCAGAGTAGATTGGAAGAGATATGTATGACATCAATATCACATACTGATTCACACATGCGTGCACACGCCTATTTCAATCCTACTCATCAAGTGGCCTTGGATATCAAACTCCCTCAGGAGGGACAAATCCCATATCTATCACTCACCCCTCAAAAGCCCCATGTGTCAAATCCACCCAATCATCACCTTTATAACAACCCATGTTTCAGGACTGTGTTTGATGATGTCAAAGTGTGCCCAACGACATGTGTTGAGTGCAGTGATTTCAGATCTAAGAATCACACTCACCACCATCATTGTGAGTACTAACTGTGACTACCATGTCATGGTTCCATGTGTCAAACTCACAGTGGGTCTGTCCGGTACACTTGTTCTCTAACAAGTACCTATGTGTTTGGTTTGATATCTCTATATCACGACTAATGAGATTTTGTCATCTACCAACACCACAATCTAGTCTTGTGTGTCATTGTTGTCTATCTACCTTCCACAATGACATCCGACTAGGGACATAACAAGAATGTACAAACTCTTAGCATCTGTATGATCTCATCATTTAGGTCATGAACCTGAAGGCATACGTCATTGAGTACTGTCATTCTCTAGACATTCAATTTGTTCTATCACTATCTCATATGACTGAACTAGAAAGAATTGGAAGCTTGCCTTTGATGTTTATCAAATCAATCTTAATGTATCCCACCAATCATCCCATGATTGGCTCTCAGGGCATACATACCAACACTCTTAATATGCAAAATGGAGTCTTATGAGAGAATATAAGTAGATAATGTTAATTTGGAGCTTTTGGATCAATATATTAGTTATAATGTGTATTTGAGTGTTTAATGAGAGTATTACTTCTTTTACTTTCTCTCTCCTCTAATTTGAAGATAAATGTGTGAAAACATATTTTATTGCTGATATTTTTCTCTTAATACTCATATATATCTATCCCCACGAATTTGACTCACTAATTTCATTAATATAGTCATTTCAAATTAATTCACACCTTTTAATGTGTTAATATACACTTTAATGAGCAATGATTTATTGAGGGCCAAACTATGTGTTAAATGCAAAACTAATTACATAGCATTGTAATATGCATCATTATCAGCCTATGGTTAAAATTTGGAGTTATTTGGAGTTGATTTGACCCTTCAAATTGATTTTAGAAGCTTTTAGTAAAGGGTGACCGAAGTATTTAATCGACATCATTGATTTAATGCCTAACGCCAAAGTCTGGCGAATTTTCATCTATCATGCGCCCTTACACACCATCTGACAGTCAGGATTGATCTGGACTTGATCCAACGGCGTCTGCACTGTCTCCTACCTCCAACCGTTTAGGCTACCAGACCCCTTGGCTCCTCATCTCGGTTCTCCCTCTACACAACACCGTTCCAGACGATTTCACTTCTGTTGGCTTCATCTCACATCGTCGGTTCATGTGATCCCTTGATCGGCCATTATGGTGGCTTCTACAAGAAACACCCAAGTCGCTTCTACTCCCCCCTCTCCGTCGGTCTTTCACATAGGGTGTAGACCCTTCCTCACGATTGTTTAAGGGTTGAGAAACGACCCTCTGGCTTCGAGCCTTCCTCCTCTCCCTCCAATTTCACCTCTCCTTGCCCGAGACACCCCGACCTACTCCCTTTGGTATCTCCGGTGATTTCTGTGGCTGCTCTCACCTCTGGCCTCCTCGGGTCGATTCATTGCGCGGTAACCAACTACAACCTCTCCTCTTCATTTCCACCCTAATAGATTTCCTCGCCTTTGCCTGAGTTGCCCAGTCCTATAGGGCCTCCTGCGAGCCACTTCCAGCGCCTATCTTTCCGGCATTCAGGCCCTTCTCCGCCGTCACCAATGTTCGGTTTTGACTCTCCACCACCCTACGAACCTGTGTATGTCGTCCATTTTGAGTTTCGTGGATTTGTCAGGTGTCTCCGCAATCCATCGCCTTCCCCTATTTCCGGCCAGATGTGGTCTCCTTCCGCGGTGCTGAGGCTCGTGAGGGTTGAGCATATGGTCAATGAGTTTGGGGGGTCACCGCGGACTTGTACGTGCGGTTTGGATCCTGACTTGCTAAAGCTTTTCTCAGTTGACCCTTCTTGTATTTCATGTTGTTTCTCCTCTGCAGCAATGGCTGCGGGAGTCAGTCCTTAAGGCTCCTGAGCACTGCGAGACCCAAACTTGGGCTCAATGAGATCGTCGAGCGATGGGGACGTCAGTAATGTCCTTGGTTTGTATTGGTAGCCAGTGCTCCGTGATCTGGGTCGTGGAGTCGAACTCCAGTAGCAGTGGGTCGCCATGGATGTGGGCTGGTGCATACCTGGTCCGGCAATGACCAGGGTGCCCATTCCCTTTCAATCGGAGGATTTAATCCCCAGGGGCAATACAGACTATTCACGTTTGGTTTTGTTTTCTCGCTGTAACGATTGAAATGAACATATGACACTGGTCAGAAAAATGCGAATAAATAGTCAATGGAAAGGATTTTTAATGTAGAATTCGATTTTGAAGTTTTTGAGTCATGATTTGGATTCCTTTTTTGAAGTTTGCTTTGAATTCCTTTTTAAGTGTATAAAATGTTCTAAAATACATAATTAATTCATTTTAACTCCAAATTGAGAAATAAAATATGTTTTCTTATTCAGGAGAATATGACTAATCTGTTAGACTAGGTTTTGAACCTTAAATCGTGGTTTTGAATAAAAGTTCCAAAATTAGGGTTTTTCCTATGTGTTAAGCCTTATAAATACTAATACATGTGTAATGTTTGCAACTAGGGAAATATGGAATTGGATACAATCAAATTTATGAATGTGATGGTAATGAATTGAAACTAAGGTATGTGACCCCTATGTATGTGAATCCTATCTCGTATGTGGATCATATTTTGGTATGTGAAAACCTATTGGTGTATGTGATTCCTATTATATATGTGGAATGTATGTTTGTGAAATCTATGTGCAAACAATCCTAATCCTTCAGTTGGGTCTTGTCCAACCCTACCTTCATTACGTGCTAGCCTTGTTATCCTTCTACATGACTTTATTTGGCTCTTTACTTATTTAATGCTTCTTTTGCCTTTGTGGCCCATTCATTATATGAATCTTGCTACTACATAGGTTGGCTCATTTATTTGGAGTTCTTGGATATTGTAGTTGCCTATGATGGCCTATTTATTGAGATTGTTTCTTGGGTTTTATTCCCAATGCTATGTTGCAATGTTGTCATACTTCTCACTACTGCCAAGTGACTATTAAGCATGATGTATTTTAGGCCAAATGACAATGTAGTGTACATGAGTACAGACCACCCATAGGGCACTAAGGTTTTAGTCCTCCTGTTGGGCACTGGGGTTTTAGTCCCCCTGCCACTTTATATAGGCACTGGGGTTTTAGTCCCCCTGCCACTGGTGAGGTCCGGTAGGTGCCTCACCCTACATTGAGATGACTTTGTGTCTTAATATATTCATGCTTTTTTATTATTATTGTGGTGATTGATTATGGCAGTTCTCTTTTTCTTATTTGAATATTTGTCTCATTCTCTTAAAATCTTGTAGTATAGAGAATCTTTTATTATGCAATATTGTTGTCTATTACTTGTCCTATTCCTTTTGTTTGACACATACTTTTCCTTACTCTCTTGCTGGATGATCTCAACCATCCAGGCTAGGATCAGAGTGTGCAATGGAAGCTTGGTGAGCTTGCCTAAGGCTAAGGAGAGAGAATATCTAGCTCGGACTTAGCTATACCTTTATGTATGAGTTGTAGTTTGGAGACAAGTTGTATTTGTCTAAGTGTTCCTCTACCTAGATCCTATGTTTTGTTTAAAGTTCTACTTCCTTTATGGAAATTTGATAATGTACTCTTTATACATTTTGAATAAAGTCAAGTTTTTATTTCTTCCACTGCCACACATTTGATGAATTTATTTATCATGTTTAATAGTAGAGACTATGTCTTTACCGCACCATATGAAGCATTATATGGTAGACGTTGTATATCTCCACTATGCGGGTACGAAATAGGGGAATATCAACTTTTGGGTCCTGAAGTAGTACAATAGACAATTGAAAAGATTAAAGTAGTACCACAACAGTTAAAGGTTGCACAGGATAGACAAAAGTCATATGCTGATAAACTGCGAAGACCTTTAGAATTCCAAGTTGTAGACAGAGTATATCTCAAGGTCTCACCTTGGAAATGTGTTCTTAGATTTGGAAAGAAGGGTAAGTTAGATCTTATATTTATGGGGTCATATCCAATCATTGAAAGGATTGGAAAGGCAGCCTATAAGCTAGAGTTTCCACCTGAACTACACAGATTGCATCTAGTATTCCATATGTCCATGCTGAGAAAGTGTCACCCTGATACGGAGTTGGTTTTGCAACCTGTGGAGGTAGAATTAAATGAAGATATATCCTATATAGAGGGACCAGTGTTGATTCTTGACAGGAGAATCAAAAAGTTGAAAAGCAAAGACATAGCCCTTGTGAAAGTTCTTTGGAATCATCGTGGCGTTGAAGAAGCTATGTGGGAGCTGGAGGAAGAGATGAGGAGGAACTACCCTTCTCTTTTCTCTTGATGATTTCGGGGACGAAATCCCTGTTAGGGGTGGATAATTGTAACATCCCTGACATGGGTTATATCTTAACCCTAGAAGTTTTGCTTAAGTAAGTCATTTAGATTCTTGTTTTTATCTTTTGAAAAGTAATTAAGGGTAAAGGAGAGCTTATGTTTCAATTTTGGTCCCATTTGAATAATGTTGAAGCAATATTTTACCTATTTTGGACTAAAGTGCAATTTACCCAATTTGAGGGCTTACTTTGCAAATGTTACATGATAAATGTTCCTCAAGTGTTATAGCATCATAAGAATGAGAATGATGCTGAGGTATGGCTTCTACAAGCCTAAGTTTCAAAATTGAGCTTGTCCGAGTAATGTTTGTGCATTGAATGTTAGTTTTGGTGTAATTTGCAAATTACCCAAAATCTAGGGTTGAACATGTAAAATACCACTTCAAGAATGTCCCTACTATTTCTTGGTATCATTTAGAGAAAAGAAAAAGAAAGGGGCGTCTTGTTTGAATTACTTTTGAGGAGAGATAATCTTAATAATAAAATATTCAAGATTTAAGCATAATTGAAATCCTAATTTAATTTGTAGCAAAAATAAATATATTAATTGAAGTGCCCATCAACTAAAAAGGCTTTGGTTGAAATACTATAATGCAAGGACGTCCAAATTCCTTGAGTTGCACCGAAATATCCTAAGTAGGTGAAGAAACCCACTCACATTTGTTAATTAAAAAGTAATGTCCACTAAAAATGGATAATAGTATTATATTAATTAAGGTGCTTAAGTGATTGCTTTTAATTCAAGGATAAACGAGAGGATATTGAGGATGAATGGAGTTGTATTCGGAGTCAAGGAAGGGAGGGGGCATGTGGCAAAGATAATGGATGAAATTCGTTCTACTTTCTCTCTCCTAGAAAATCAATTACATATATTCAATTTTCTCTTTACTTGAAAGGCCATTTTGCAAACCACTTTCTTCCTTTACTTTGGCCGACGACCAAGGAGCTTAGGAGCAAGAGGAGAACGTTCCCCAAGCTGAATGTAAGCTCCATGATCATCTTCAACCTTAAATTGATGGTTGAAATCGGATTTCAACATTGAATTTCTTCTCTCCTCCATCCAATGCTTAACCTTGGTCATTCCTTTGCATCCAAAGAGTTGGAAACGAGCCTTGACTAGTTGAAGGATCTTCATTCACCATTATATACGTGAAGCTTGGAGCTTTGAAGATACTTTGAAGGAGGGTTACATAACTTGAACCCATTGATGTTGTTATTGATTTCAATTTCTCATCATATGTTGATCTTTATTTGTCTTCTTGAATAATTAACGAAATTATCATACACATGATAGTAGAATTCAGAGGTCTGAATCTTGATGATGATGACATCATATTAGCACACACCTCAAGAAATATCATGAGCAAACGATTTTTCTTTGTGTTGGTCAAACGGTTTCAAAACTGATTGGAGGGCAAACGGTTTGAAACCGTTAGAGATTAAATGGTTTCAACAGGTTCAAAGATTGATTGGTCTCATGACCTAATAACTTCAAATAAATCAAATTTAATTCAATTCAGAATCCTAGCACAATTGGGTTCAAAGCCCTAAATCAATTGAGATCCTAACCCTAATTTAGGGTTAAACGGTTTCAAGCTAAATTGATCAAACGGTCTTAGACCGTTTGAGGACCATTCGGTCTCAAACTGTTTGAGGACCATTAGGTCTCAAACTGTTTGAGGACCATTCGGTCTCAAACCATTTGAGGACTAAACGGTCTCAAACCATTTGGGGTTCAATAATATTCAAATCAAATGGTCTCAAACCGTTTAGGGTTAAACGTTTTCAAATTGATTTGATCAAACGGTTTCAAAACCGATTGAGGATGTTGAGACCAAGACCGTTTGAAGGTCAAGCACTTCAAGACCATTTTGAGGTCAAGCACCTCAAGACCGTTTGGAGGTCAAGCACCTCAATACCGTTTGGAGGTCAAGCACCTCAAGACCATTTCGAGGTCAAGTACCTCAAGACCATTTGGAGGTACAAAAGGTTCAAGACCGTTTGGATATTCAATTGAACCAAGACTGTTTAAGGTCTAACTGTCTTCAAGACCGTTTGAAGGTCAAGTAACTTCAAGACCATTTGAAGGTCTAATTGACTCAAACCATGTAAATGGTTGAAGAGTAACTCAAGGTTGATTTCAATGAAAGTACCTCTAAAATAATAAGTGATTAGTATATTTAGAATGATTATCACTCAATGTCTATGAAAGTGAGAAATTCAATACACTATGATAAACATAGGTGTATGTACTTAGTGAGAGGTTAAGTCAACCTAATAAGGTATTTTGATGATGTTGTGTGTTCCTAAGTACATGGAACATTGATAAGCATCATTTAATACTTAAATAATACTATGTGCTCCAAGATATGTGGAAGCACTGATTTAGGGTTTGTATTAA
The DNA here is from genome assembly GCA_963693085.1 of Alisma plantago-aquatica. NCBI lineage: Eukaryota > Viridiplantae > Streptophyta > Magnoliopsida > Alismatales > Alismataceae > Alisma > Alisma plantago-aquatica. The sequence goes on from OY856411.1 coordinate 575,829,973, forward strand.
TGAAGTAATCATAAAACCCTAATCAACGTAGAATGGAAACCCTAATCAATAAGGAGAATTACAATCCAAAAGTTTATTTGAATACTTATGAAGGTATTATGTAATTCTAGATATGTGGAACAATGAATTAGGTTTTGGATATTAATTGTAGTATCTATGCAATCTTCAGATTACATGAAGTTTTGAATTAGGGTTTCATGATTAATAATGTGATTACGAAACCCTAATTAATAAAGATAGAAAACCCTAACCCTAATTTTGGGTAATGGGTTGTAAAACCCTAATACAGGGTGATGCTATGTGAAACCCTAATATAGGGTGATGTTATGTGAAACCCTAATAAATGGTGATGTTATGTGAAACCCTAATTGATAAGATGGAAAACCCTAACCCTAAGGAGGGAATAGTGATGTTATCTTTGTATTGCATATTGTTGATATGTAATTGATATGGTTGTTATCAAGTATACTAACCATGCAGGTATCATGAGATGATGAGCATAACCAGGTATGAGCTATGATGTTAATGGGCTTTGTGAGCCATTATTTTATTTGTTGTCTAAATGACAAGTGACAAGAAGTTGAATATACCTGGTAAACTATGTGAAATTCTTGTGTAACAAGTATCCTGAATACCTTAGTCAGATGACCTGGAGGTAATAGTTACCTGATAAATGGTAACCATGTTCAGTGTTGAACTAAGGGTTTGAATACCCAGATCCAGCAAACATGATGATGATGATGTTGAGGGATGTGAATTCCCAACAATGAGACAAGGGATTGAGATTCCAATGCTTTATAAAGTTTTGAAAAGTACTTGAAAGGAGTATTGTTTCTTTATAGCATTTGTCATAATAATTCTTGTTTGAAAACTTGACAGATGCTAAAAGAATATGATAATGTACTTAAATAATCAAGTGGAATATTATCATGTAGAGCCCTGGCCATAGATCAATCATCGTCAGTAGCTGGTGATGGTGAAACGGATTCTCCTTCTGGTTAATCCAGAGCGTATATTGTTGACTATACAGGGTGCTCCTAGCCAAAATAGGAGGATTAGAGTGCAACTTCAGTTGTAGACTCAATATATGTTTAAGAGCATGGTGAACAGGCCCATGACTCAGTGTGATGGAGCATGAATGCATTCATGGCTCATTGAGCACGGTGAACTGGCCCGTGGTTCAGATTTACTAGCGTCGGGACATGTACCAAGGCGGGCTAGATAATGGGTAGCCATGAGAGCTAACCCTGTGACTGACGTCACTTTAGTAAGAGACTGCGGTCCTGCTTGTGGTCTCATACTAACCAAGACGGATGAGATCGAGGAGTCTGGCTCTTCCTTTGATCTTGTATGGCACCGACTTTGGGTTTTGCAATCGAAGGTTGGATTTGAGTGGTACGGCTCACTTCCTCAGGGCATAAGTATGATTGTATAATGTAATCAGCTGTGTAGCATATTTGCTTAAGGACGAATCATGGAAATTATTGGTTGATGTCACATTGCTTATTGTATCCTGAAGTGGATAAATATTATACATGTTCTTCATATTCCTTAGTAAAATGAATAGATGATATTGCTCTAAATATGCTTAATAATGATTTAATCTTGTTGTTCAATAGATATTACTCCACTCAATTTATTATTGTTTACCTGCAATAATAATAGTTTTGGCGGAGAGTTATATCTCTCGCTGGGGCAATTTCAATTGTCTCACACGGTGGGATCCAACAATTTTAGGTGGACGAGGACGAGGAGGTAGAAACCCTACTACAGGGGGAAGGACAGTTGCATCAGGGACAGTAGTGACATCTCAAGTGGAGATACTGACTTTCACGTCTTGTAGATATGAGTCCTATGAATCGTCTATGTACTCTCAGGTCCTAGGAGTTAGTTTTTAGTGCTTTTATGATCGATCTGAGATTTTGGCAATGAATGCCTCGATATTTTATGTTGCTTATGTGTAGATTCCTTAATATTCCAGAAGCTGAGAAGGTTAGACATGCGGTGTACCTGTTGAAGGGGAATTTTGGCCATTGGTGGGCCATAGAAGAAGGCAAAAGGCCAGGAATTGAAGTCGGATGGGAAGAGTTCCGACGAGAGTTTGTTAGTAGATATTTTCCTAAGACTAATCTGGATGAGAAGATTTCTTAGTTTGAGAGGATAAGGCAAGGACCGATGAATATTAGTGAGTATGAAGCTAAATTCATGGAGCTTCTACGATTCTTTCTGTGCATGGCTGCTACAGATGAGGAGAGGATTCAGCATTTTGAGAAGGGTTTAAACGATGATTTGACCACACTAGTGTCTGCCCTAGAGAATATAGACAGGTTTGCTACCTTTGTGGAGTCAGTTAGGCGGATAGAAAGGTTTTTAACTGAGAAGCGTCAAGCCAGTAGTAAGAAGTTGTATACAAAGTTCCAAGGACAGAGGTCTGAGAGATTTAAGAAACCAAGGTAATCTATACTAACAGCACCACCGAGGTTTAATACTCAGTCACAGTGGACATCCAGCAAGGGTAGAGGTCATATTTTACCACTAAAGGGAGCTCACAGCTCAACCTCAATGTCAGTAATAGGACCATTTAGACCACAACGGGAGAACAGAGTTTGTTATAAATGTGGGAAGATGGGACATTTGATGACAGATTGTCTAGTTAGAGACATGAGTTAACCCAACCACTGAGGTAGAGTCAACAAGGCTCTTAGAGGAAACAGTTTTCTAGTGACACTCGAGGACATGGACAGGCGTCCCAAGCTGGCTCATCTACATCCAATAACAGAGCACAAAGTCAACATCAGGCAATGGCAAGATTCTATGCTATGAATCAGCCCGAGGCAGTGGCCAACCCACGAGTTGTGACAGGTCAAATGAAATTATATTATTCTGATATGTCTTCATCGTGCTTTGTATCTATTTTGATTGATCCTGGTGCTACGCATTCCTTTATCACTTGAGAAGTGATTCATTACTGCAATATGACTGTCAGTCACAGAGTAGATAATTTGTTATTAGAAACTCCATTAATCGGATCTGCAGCGTTGCGGGAGGTATGTTCTTCATGTGTTCTTTCTTTTTCAGAACATAGCATTCAGGTGGATCTTATACCACTTGAGATGCATGGGTTCGACATAATCCTTGGGATGGACACCCTAGAAAAGTATAAGGTTGTCTTGGATTGTGGTTCCAAGCAGGCAATGTTCACAGACGATGGTGATACATGGATTTTTCAGGGTGACAGAAAGATTCTTCCAACTTGTCTAGTTTTGGCTATGGTAGCTGAAAAGTTAATGAGATAAGGATGCTTTGCATTCTTAGGACATGTGGTAGATACCATAATAGAGAGTTCTAATCTTTCTCAAGTTCCAGTTGTTAGGGAGTTTGAGGATGTGTTTCCTAAGGAACTTCCAGGTGTTCCTCCACCCCGAGAGATTGATTTTGAGATTAATCTAATCCCGGATACACAACCAATAGCTCAAACACCTTATAGAGTGGCACCTGCTGAGATGGCAGAACTCTAGAAATAGTTATAGGAGTTGCTTGAAAAGGGTTTTATTCGACTGAGTACTTCACCATGGGGTGCTCTGGTTCTCTTTGTGAAAAAGAAAGACGGGTCTATGTGATTAGGCATCGACTATAGACAGCTAAACAAAGTAACCATAAAGAATAAATATCCTCTGCCAAGGATAGATGACTTGTTTGATCAGTTGTGTGGTGCAACTATCTTCTCTAAAATAGATCTGAGGTCAGGATATCATCAGTTACGTATCAAAGAAAGTGACATACCTAAGTCAACCTTTAGAATAAGGCATGGTCACTATGTGTTCATGATTATGTCATTTGGACTAACTAATGCACCAGCTGCATTTATGGAACTCATGAACAGAATCTTCCGACCATTCCTTGATCAATTCATAGTAGTCTTTATAGATGACATCCTGGTTTACAGTAGAGATGATCCACAACATGAACAACACCTTCGTCAGGCTCTGACTTTACTGAGAGAGCACAAGCTATATGCCAAATTCAATAAGTGTGAATTTTGGTTATCATAAGTGTCTTTTCTTAGACACGTAATATCTGCCTCAGGTATCTGTGTTGATCCTAAAAAGGTAGAATCCATCTTGGAGTGGGAACAGCCAAAGACACCAACGGAGATACACAATTTTCTAGGACTGGCAGGCTACTATAGGAGGTTCATTAAGAACTTCAGTTCTATAGCATTAGCCCTAACCAAGTTTCCCAGGAAGGAGGTTCCTTTTGTCTAGAATGACAAGTGTCAACATTCTTTCCAGTTGTTGAAAGAAAAGTTGACCAGTGCACCTGTGTTAGTGTTACCGGAGCAGAGAAAGGGGTATATTGTTTTCTATGATGCTTCTAACAATGGTTTAGGATGTGTGTTAATGTAGGATAAGAAAGTGATTTCTTTTACTTCTCGATAGCTTAAGAAACACGAGGAAAATTATCCAACATGTGATCTAGAATTAGTTGTCGTGGTTCATGCGTTAAAGATTTGGAGACATTATCTCAATAGAGAGACATTCCAGATTTTCACGGACCATAAGAACCTACAATACATCTTTTCACAACATGAGTTGAACATGAGACAACGTCGTTGGATGGAGTTAATCAAGGACTACGATTGTACAATTAATTATCATCCAGGAAAGGCTAATGTTAGAAAATCATCATCACCAAACATAGACAAAGCACAGTTGAATTCCTTAGTGTGCTTTAAATGAGACATGTTTGTCTCTTTAAGGCAAGATAATATACAGCTTAAAGTATCTATGTTAGCTGGAATGTTAGCTGAGATGCACATAAAACCTACTCTGAAACAACAGATCAAAGAGGCACAACCGGTTGATCTTGTGATTCAGCAGATTAGATCAGAATATGGTAGTGAGAAAAGGGAGGGTTTTCATTAGTCAGATGATTAAGTAGTCTGTTACCATGGTAGGATGGTAGTACCTGATGCCAATAACTTAAGGAAGTTAGTCATGGAGGAGGCTCACTCATCTATGTATGCAATGCATCCAGGGAGCACCAAAATATATCATAACATGAAAGATATGTACTGGTGGCCTGGTTTGAAGAAAGATGTTGCTGAGTTTGTTATGTGGTGTCCTATATGTCAGCAGGTTAAAGATGAACATCAAAAGCCCGCAGTAACAATGCAACTTTTACATATACCACAGTGGAAATGGGATCACGTGACCATGGACTTTGTGGTTGGTTTGCCAAGAACAGCCAAGAGTCATGATTCCATTTAGGTGATAGTTTATAGGTTGACTAAGTCAACACATTTTCTTCCTGTCAAAACAACCTATACTGTTGAGAAACTTACACAGATCTATATAGATGAGATAGTGTGTTTACATTGGGTTCCAGCTACAACTATTTTTGATAGAGGTCCCCAGTTCACGAGTCATTTTTGGGAACGACTACATAAAGCTTTGAGTACGTAGCTAAGGTTTAGTACTACATTTCACCCAAAGACAGATGGAAAATCTGAGAGGACTATACAAACTTTGGAGGATTTGCTTAGGGCATGTGTCCTTCAGTTTGTAGGAAGTTGGGATATACACTTGAGCTTAATCAAATTTGCTTACAACAATAGTTATCAGCAAAGTATTAATATGGCACCATATGAAGCATTATATGGTAGATGTTGTAGATCTCCACTATGATGGTATGAAATAAGAGAATATAAACTTTTTGGTCTTGAAGTAGTGTAACAAATAACTGAAAAGATTAAAGTAGTACAACAACAGTTAAAGGCTTCACAGGATAGACAAAAGTCATATGTTGATAAACGGAGAAGACCTTTAGAATTCCAAGTTGGAGACAGAGTATATCTCAAGGTCTCACCTTGGAAAGGTGTTCTTATATTTGGAAAGAAGGGTAAGTTAGATCCTATATTTATGGGGTCATATCCAATCATTGAAAGGATTGGAAAGGTAGCCTATAAGCTAGAGTTGCCACCTGAACTGCACAGATTGCATCCAGTATTCCATATGTCCATGCTGAGAAAGTGTCACCCTGATACGGAGTTGGTTTTGCAACCTGTGGAGGTAGAATTAAATGAAGATACATCCTATATAGAGGGACCAGTGTTGATTCTTGACAGGAGAATCAAAAAGTTGAAAAAGAAAGACATAGCCCTTGTGAAAGTTATTTGGAATCATCGTGGTGTTGAAGAAGCTACGTGGGAGCTGGAGGAAGAGATGAGGAGGAAGTACCCTTCTCTTTTCTCTTGATGATTTCGGGGACGAAATCCCTGTTAGGGGTGGATAATTGTAACATCCCTGACATGGGTTATATCTTAACCCTAGAAGTTTTGCTTAAGTAAGTCATTTATATTCTTGTTTTTATCTTTTGAAAAGTAATTAAGGGTAAAGGAGAGCTTATGTTTCAATTTTGGTCCCATTTGAATAGTGTTGAAGTAATATTTTACCTATTTTGGACTAAAGTGCAATTTACCCAATTTGAGGGATTACTTTGCAAATTTTACATGATAAATGGTCCTCAAGTGTTATAGCATCATAAGAATGAGAATGATGTTGAGGTATGGCTTCTATAAGCCTAAGTTTCAAAATTGAGCTTGTCTGGGTAATGTTTGTGCATTGAATGTTAGTTTTGGTGTAATTTGCAAATTACCCAAAATCTAGGGTTGAACATGTAAAATACCACTTCAAGAATGTCCCTACTATTTCTTGGTATCATTTAGAGAAAAGAAAAAGAAAGGGGCGTCTTGTTTTAATTACTTTTGAGGAGAGATAATCTTGATAATAAAATATTCAAGATTTAAGCATAATTGAGATCCTAATTTAATTTGTAGCAAAAATAAATATATTAATTGTAGTACCCATCAACTAAAAAGGCTTTGGTTGAAATACTATAATGAAAGGACGTCCAAATTCCTTGAGTTGCACCGAAATATCCTAAGTAGGTGAAGAAACCCACTCACATTTGTTAATTAAAAAGTAATGTCCACTAAAAATGGATAATAGTATTATATTAATTAAGGTGCTTAAGTGATTGCTTTTAATTCAAGGATAAACGAGAGGATATTGAGGATGAAGGGAGTTGGCTTCGGAGGCAAGGTAGAGAGGGGGCATGTGGCAAAGATAATGGATGAAATTCGTTCTACTTTCTCTCTCCTAGAAAATCAATTACATATATTCAATTTTCTCCTTACTTGAAAGGCCATTTTGCAAACTACTTTCTTCCTTTGCTTTGGCCAACGACCAAGGAGCTTAGGAGCAGGAGGAGAATGTTCCCCAAGCTGAAAGTAAGCTACATGATCATCTCCAACCTTAAATTGATGGTTGAAATCGGATTTCAACATTGAATTTCTTCTCTCCTTCATCATATGCTCAACCTTAGCCATTCCTTTGCACCCAAAGAGTTGGAAACGAGTCTTGACTAGTTGAAGGAGCTTCATTCACCATTAGAGACGTGAAGCTTGGAGATTTGAAACTACTTTTAAGGGGGGTTATATAACTTGAACCCATTGATGTTGTTATTGATTTCAATTTCTCATCATATGTTGATCTTTATTTGTCTTCTTGAATAATTGATGAAATTATCATACACATGATAGTAGAATTCGGAGGTTTGAAGCTTGATGATGATGACATCATATTAGCACACACCTCAAGAAATATCATGAGCAAACGGTTTTGCTTTGTGTAGGTCAAACGGTTTCCAAACCGTTTTAGACCAAACTGTTTCAAAACCGATTGGAGGGCAAACGGTTTCAAACCGTTAGAGATTAAATGGTTTAAATATGTTCAAAGATTGATTGGTCTCATGACCTAGTAACTTCAAATAAATCAAATTTAATTAAATTCAGAACCCTAGCGCAATTGGGTTCAAATCCCTAAATCAATTGAGATCCTAACCCTGATTTAGGGTTAAACAGTTTCAAGCTAAATTGACCAAGCGGTCTTAGACCGTTTGAGGACCATTCGGTCTCAAACCGTTTGAGGACTAAACGGTCTCAAACCGTTTGGGGTTAAATAATATTCAAATCAAACAGTCTCAAACCGTTTAGGGTTAAACATTTTCAAATTGATTTGATCAAACAGTTTTAAAACCGATTGAGGATGTTGAAACCAATACCGTTTGAAGGTCAATTGGTTCAAGACCGTTTGGAGGTCAAGCACTTCAAGACTATTTGGAGATCAAGCACCTCAAGACCGTTTGTAGGTCAAGCACCTCAAGACCGTTTGGAGGTCAAGCACCTCAAGACCGTTTGGAGGTCAAGTACCTCAAGACCGTTTGGAGGTACAAAACGTTCAAGACCATTTGGAGAGTCAATTGAACCAAGATCGTTTAAGGTCTAACGGTCTTCAAGACCGTTTGAAGTTCAAGTAACTTCAAGACCGTTTGAAGGTCTAATTGACTCAAACCATGTAAATGGTTGAAGAGTAACTCAAGGTTGATTTCAATGGAAGTACCTCTAAAATAATTAAGTGATTAGTATATTTAGAATGATTATCACTCAATGCCTATGAAAGTAAGAAATTCAATACACTATGATAAACATAGGTGTATGTACTTAGTGAGAGGTTAAGTCAACCTAATAAGGTATGTTGATGATGTTCTGTGTTCCTAAGTACATGGAACATTGATAAGTATGATTTAATACTTAAATAATGCTACGTGCTCTAATATATGGGGAAGCACTGATTTAGGGATTGGATTAATGAAGTAATCATAAAACCCTAATCAATGGAGAATGGAAACCCTAATCAATAAGGAGAATTACAGTCCAAAAGTTTATTTGAATAATTATGAAGGTATTATGTAATTCTAGATATGTGGAACAATGAATTAGGTTTTGGATATTAATTGTAGTATCTATGCATTCTTCAAGATACATGAAGTTTTGAATTATGGTTTGATGATTAATAATGTGATCATGAAACCCTAATTAATAAAGATAGAAAACCCTAACCCTAATTTTGGGTAATGGGTTGTGAAACCCTAATACAGGGTGATGTTATGTGAAACCCTAATACATGGTGATGTTATGTGAAACCCTAATAAATGGTGATGTTATGTGAAACCCTAGTTGATAAAGATGGAAAACCCTAACCCTAAGGAGGGAATAGTGATGTTATTTTTGTATTGCATATTGTTGATATGTAATTGATATGATTGTTATCAAGTATACTAGCCATGCAGGTATCATGAGATGATGAGCATAACCAGGTATGAGCTATGATGTTAATGGGCTTTGTGAGCCATTCTTTTATTTGTTGCCTAAATGACAGGTGACAAGAAGTTGAATATACCTGGTAAACTATGTGAAATTCTTGTGTAACAAGTACCCTGAATACCTTGGTCAGATGACCTTGAGGTAATAATTACCTGATAAATGGTAACCATGTTCAGTTTTGAACTAAGGGTTTGAATACCCAAATCCAGCAAACATGATGATGATGATGCTGAGGGATGTGAATTCCCAGCAACGAGACAAGGGATTGAGATCCCAATGCTTTATAAAGTTTTGAAAAGTACTTAATAGGAGTATTATTTCTTTGTAGCATTTGTCAAAATAATTCTCGTTTGAAAACTTGACTGATGCTAAAAGAATATGATAATGTACTTAAATAATTAAGTGGAATATTATCATGTAGAGCCCTGGCCATAGATCCATCATCGTCAGTAACTGGTGATGGTGAAATGGATTCTCCTGCTGGTTAATCCGGAGCGTATATTGTTGAATATATGGGGTGCTCCTAGCCGAAAATAGGAGGATTAGAGTGCAACTTCGGTTGTGACTCAAGATATATTTAAGAGCATGGTGAACAGGCCCATGACTTAGTGTGATGGAGCATGAATGCGTTCATGGCTCAGTGAGCATGGTGAACTGGCTCGTGGCTCAGATTTACTAGTGCAGGGACCTGTACCAAGGCGGGCTAGAGAATTGGTAGCCATGAGAGCTAACCCTATGACGGACATCACTTAAGCAAGAGACTGCAGTCCTGCTTGTGGTCTTGCACTGACCGAGACGGATGAGATCGAGGAGTCTGGCTCTTCCTTTGATCTTGTATGGCACCAGCTTTGGGTTTCGCAACCGAAGGTTGGATTTGAGAGGTACGGCTCACTTCCTCAGGGCATAAGTATGATTGTAAAATGTAATCAGCTATGTGGCATATTTGATTAAGGACGAATCACAGAAATCATTGGTTGATGTCACATTGCTTATTGTATCCTGAAGTGAATAAATATTATACATGTCTTCATATTCCTTAGTAAAATGAATAGATGATATTGCTCTATTCTGCTTAATAATGATTTAATCATGTTGTTCAATAGAGATTACTCTGCTCAGTTTATTAATGTTTACCTAAAATAATAATATTTTTGGCAGAGAGTTATATCTCTTACTGGGGCAATTTCAATTGTCTCACCCTATGGGATCCAACATTTTTAGGTGGACGAGGATGAGGAGGTAGAAACCCTACTACAGGGGAAGGACAGCAGCATCAGGGACAGCAGTGACATCTCAAGTGGAGATATTGACTGTCATGTCTTGTAGATATGAGTCCTATGAGTCGTCTTTGTACTCTTAGGTCCTAGGAGTTAGTAGTTAGTGCTTTTATGATCGATCTGAGATTTTGACAATGAATGCCTCGAGATTTTATGTTGCTTATGTGTAGATTTAACAGAGCAACTATTGTATGTAATCCTCAAAGAAGAGAAGGTACATGGTATGTACTTTGTAAACCAGAATGTATATGTGATACTTTGGTTCTTGTTATAAGAGTTTCTTAGAAATGGATCTCTTTGTAAATGGTTTTAATTTTTAATGATTTTCAATAATCTATTGCTAATGTTTACTTCTGCATTAATCATTATCCGATGTTTGGGGTCTGACGTCACAGATTACAAATGTATAAAAAATAATCCAACCTTATGGATGTGATCCATACCCTTTATATAACATGTGTATCAAAAATCACTTCAAATTGATGTTCCTAAATCATCAAATAAAAGAATATACATATTTTCTAATCAACGGTGATTGTAGAATTGCAGAAAATGTTGAATGATATACTATTATATCTCATGATATACATGAGGTATGGTTGTGATTTTTTGAACACATCTAATCTATTGAATTTTAATTCAATCCATAAGGTTGGATTGAATAAATGTATTTCACATACGTCATTTTCATAACTGGTACACATAAGTTGCATGTACCAGCTGGTACACATTTCCTAAACCCTATACACACACACACAGATATATATATATATATATATATATATATATATATATATATATATATATATACATACACACACATATATACACACATATATATACATATATATACACGCACACATACACACACATACATACATTTATGTGTGTGTGTGTGCCTCCTCGTGTGTGTAGCAGTTTAGACATATATGATAAAGAATTCGGGTATTGAGTTGGAAATTAAATTTTATTTGAAGTTCAATGAAAAAAATAGTTTTTATCACTTTATTAACTATCACTGTTTGTAAAACCACAATGCATCAAATTTGAATCATGTACTACCAGAACAAAATTAGACCACAACCAAATTCCATCTAAAAGTAGTGTTGTTAGGATGAGGGATATCCAAACATAATCAGAATATAAAGCCTGTGTTTGGCACGGGACTGAAACCCGATTTAGGCTTGTCTTTTAGTGCCAACCCCGCCAAACATGCGACCGATTGGGAATGGGTTGTGTTTGGTTGGTAAACCAATTTTGGCCCCGTTTTAGGATAATGGAACCCTGAAAACTAGCCCAGGCCAGTCCTGCGACGGCCGAGATTGTGATTCCTAATCCGATTTCCACTCAGAATGTGAGTACCCTCCTTTTCACCTCGCCCTACCCCCGATACCCCCCTCACCCGCCTCCCAACACCCCCCCTTCTCCCCTTTCCCCTCTCCCTCTCTCGAAACCTCGACGTCCTCCCATCTACAATTTCCTACGTGAGTTAAAGCTAACGGCCCATCGATTCCATCATGAAATCAATGGAAGGACATGGGTGTAGTGTGTACAGACGGCCAATGAAGGCGAGCAGATCGTTTCGGGGGTGTGTTGGTTCGCCTACCATCGTCGAGCTACACCACCAGGCTAGATAGAGAGATTCAAGGTTAGGCATCTCGACTTGTCATCTCCCATTAAAGCCCCTTGAATCCCCCTTTTCACTCTGTGCAAGGCATGGACTTAACCCTAGCGAGAGCAACAGCTGTTGTAGCTGCTATATAGTGTTGTGTGTGTTTGCCGATATCCTACCTATTCAACTGTGCATCCTCCACCAAGTCTTATCTGAAGCTGCCACTGTCGAGCCCCTGTATTCTGAAGTCACGCAGCTGCTTGAGACCAAAGTTGCCTAGCTGCTTGAGAGGTATGTGTTGGACGACCATCTTTTTGTTTCAATAGGCGGGCGTTGTAGCGGCTTCATGTATGTACCGAGAGTTTCTTTCAGTAGGCTAATCTATATTCCCTTTACCTTGTCTTCATGTATGTACCACCCCTTCCACTGTGACTGACCGTGATCCCTCTTATACATGGATTTCGGCTTAACAGGTATATCTCCTGAGCAATATGAAAATATTTTCTGTAATTTGTTTTGTAAGCATAGCCATGTTGAATGCTTGATACTGATGTAATATTTTTTGTAATGAATGATATTGATGTTCCAGGGATGTATGATTTGTTTGATAAAAACCTATTATATGGTTTGATCCATTGAATGAGGTCTGACTGCTTCGTTCATATTCATTCAATACCAAAAAAATAAATGTCTCTATTTAACTCATCTACCTTCATACCAAATAAATCAGAATGATTCACCTTGAATGCTTGTTTGAATTTAATGTCCAACAAAGCTTGTTTTGCATTATGATTGTGTAGTGAATATTTCTGTCTGTTAAGAAATAGGTCATTATGTATATAAATACTCCACCTATTGTGTATTATGTTTATTGTCAAGTATTTCATATGAGGACACGTTTTAATATGTAATGAAGATTAGGTCATCAATAATTCTCTGTGATGGACCCAAATATGTGCATTTGTTCACTTGAATGGGAAGTGATCCCTTGAATGAGGTCTGAATGCTTCGTCAACTTCATTCAGTACCAGAAAAATAAATATGTCAATATGTACCCCGAATGTTTGTTTGCATTTCATGTTCAACAAAGCTTGTTTTGCATTACGATTGTGTAGTGCATATTTCTGTCTATTAACAAACAGGTCATCATATATAACTACTACACCTATTTTGTATTATGTTTATTTAAGTTGGAACCTTGTGTGTGTCTAGTATTTCATAAGAGGACACATTTTAATATGTGATTGTGTAGTGAATATTTTTGTCTGTTAATAAATAGGTCATTATATATAACTACCACACCTATTGTGTATTATGTTTATTTAAGTTGGAACCTTGTAGCGTGTCTAGTATTTCATAACAGGACACGTTTTAATATGTAATGAATGATTAGGTCATGATTAATTCTCTGTGATGGACCAAAATATGTACATTTGTTCACTTGATCTTGTTCTGATCCCTTGAATGAGGTATGACTACTTCGTTGAGCTTCATTGATTACCAAAAAAATAAATATGTCATTCTTTAACTCATCTACAATCATACCAATAATGATTGGCCAAAATATGTATATGTGTTCACTTTAATGTGCTATGATCCCTTGCATGTGGTCTGAATGCGTGGTTGAGCATCATTGAGTAGCAATAAAATTAATATGTCACTATTTAACTAATGTACCATCATACCAAATAAATTATAATGATTTACCATGAATGATTGGTTGAATTTCATGTCCAACATAGCCTATTCAGAATTATGATTGTGTATTGAATATTTTCGGTGTTTATAAATAGGTAAATATTTACCTAGTCCACCTATTATGTATTATGTTTATTTAGATTGGAACCTTGTTTGATCCCTTGAATGAGATCTGACCCCTTGAACTAGGTATGTTATGTTGGACCAAACTTCGACTCCGCCTATTATGTATTATGTTTATTTAAGTTGGAACCTATTATTGTGTAGTGTATATTTTCTGTGCTCATTAACATTGCATGTTCAACTATAATGAATGATCAAAATATGTATATTTGTTCAGTTGAATGAGCTCTGAATTCGTGGTTGAGCTTCATTCAGTAGCAATCAAATTAATATGTCATTGTTTAACCAATATACCATCATACCTAGAAAATTATAATGATATACCCTAGTCCATATTGGTTGAATTTCATGTCCAAAATAGCATGTTCAGCATTACAATTGTGTATTGAATATTTTATGTGTTCATAAATAGGTAAATATTTACCTAGTCCACCTATTATGTATTATGTTATTGAAGTTGGAACCTTGTCTGATCCCTTGAATGAGCTCTGATTTCCTAGTTGAGCTTCATTGAGTAGCAATCAAATTAATATGTCATTATTTAACCAATATACATCATACCTAGAAAATTATAATGATATACCCTAGGCCAGATTGGTTGAATTTCATGTCCAACATAGCTTGTTCAACATTACGATTGTGCATTGAATATTTTCTGTGTTCATAAATAGGTAAATATTTACCTAGTCCACCTATTATGTATTGTGTTTATTTAAGTTGGAACCTTGTCTGATCCCTTGAATGAGTTCTAATTTCCTGGTTGAGATTCATTGAGTAGAAATCAAATTAATATGTCATTATTTAACCACTATACCATCATACCAAGAAAATTATAATGATATACCCTAGTCCATATTGGTTGAATTTCATGTCCAACATATCCTGTTCAGTTACGATTGTGTATTGAATATTTTCTTTGTTCATAAATAGGTAAATATTTACCTAGTCGACCTATTATGTATTATGTTTATTTAAGTTGGAACCTTGTATGATCCCTTGAATGAGATTTGACCCCTTGAACTAGGTTTGTTATGTTGGACCAAAATTTGACTCCGCCTATTATGTATTATGTTTATTTAAGTTGGAACCTATTATTGTGTAGTGTATATTTTCTGTGCTCATTAACATTGCATGTTCTACTATCATGATTGACCAAAATATGTATATTTGTTCAGTTGAATGAGCTTTGAATTCGTGGTTGAGCTTCATTGAGTAGCAATCAAATTAATATGTCATTATTTAACCAATATACCGTCATACGCAGACAATTATAATGATATATCCTAGTTCATATTGGTTGAATTTCATGTCCAACATAGCTTGTTCAGCATTACGATTGTGTATTGAATATTTTATGTGTTCATAAATAGGTAAATATTTTATGCATGTTAACAAACAGGTCATCATATATAACTACTACACCTATTGTGTATTATGTTTATTTAAGTTGGAACCTTGTGAGTGTCTAGTATTTCATAAGAGGACACGTTTTAATATGTGATTGTGTAGTGAATATTTTTGTCTGTTACCAAAAAGGTCATTATATATAACTACTACACCTATTATGTATTATGTTTATTTAATTTGGAACCTTGTAGTGTGTCTAGTATTTCATAACAGGACATGTTTTAATATGTAATGAATGGTTAGGTCATGATGGACCAAAATATGTACATTTGTTCACTTGATCTTGTTCTGATCCCTTGAATGAGGTATGAATGCTTCGTTGAGCTTCATTGATTACCAAATAAATAAATATGTCATTCTTTAACTCATCTACAATCATACCAATAATGATTGGCCAAAATATGTATATTTGTTCACTTTAATGTGCTATGATCCCTTGCATGTGGTCTGAATGCGTGGTTGAGCATCATTGAGTAGCAATAAAATTAATATGTCATTGTTTAACTAATGTACCATCATTCCAAATAAATTATAATGATTTACCCTGAATGATTGGTTGAATTTCATGTCCAACATAGCCTGTTCTGAATTACGATTGTTTATTGAATCTTTTCTGTGTTCATAAATAGGTAAATATTTACCTATTCCACCTATTATGTATTGTGTTTATTGAAGTTTGAACCTTGTTTGATCCCTTGAATGAGATCTGACCCCTTGAACTATGTCTGTTATGTTGGACCAAAATTCGACTTCGCCTATTATGTATTATGTTTATTTAAGTTGGAACCTATTATTGTGTAGTGTATATTTTCTGTGCTCATTAACATTGCATGTTCTACTATAATGATTGACCAAAATATGTATATTTGTTCAGTTGAATGAGCTCTGGATTCCAAGAAATGTATTGTACATTGTGTATTGAATATAAAATGATATACCCTAGTCCAGACTGGTTGAATATACCATAATACTAAGAAAATTAAAATGATATACCCTTGTCTGATCCCTTGAATGAGCTCTAATTTCGTGGTTGAGCTTCATTGAGTATCTATCAATCAAATTAACATGTTATTATGTGTAGGCTACATTCTCTATGCTCATAAACATAGCCCGATCAATTGTATTGATTGACCACAACACCCATTATTCTTCATTTTAATGTGTCCTGAGCCCTAGAATGAGGTCTGAATTCATGCTTGAGCTTGATTCACTAGCAATTAGTTTAATAGGTCTACTATTTAACCACTAAAACCCACATACCACATAATTTAGAATAAATCTGAATGATTTTACCCTCAATGGTTGGTTGACTATTTTCTAGTCCAACAGAGCTTGATGTGGATTACTATTGTGTACTGAATATTTTATATGTGTTCATAAACAGGGTCATATTTCCCTAGTCCACCTACTTTGGTTTATGTTGAATTTAAATTGTCTCCTTGTCTACAACCCTTGACTGAGGTCTGATCCCTTGACCTAGGTCTACTATGATGCTCCAAAATTGGAATCCATCAATTACGTAGTATTTTTATTCAATTTGAAACATATTATTGTGTAGTGTACATTCGTGCTTGAGCTTGATTCAGTAGCAATCAGTTTAATATGTCATTATTTGTTCAGTTTTAAATATATTATGTATTATTTTTGTTTAAGTTGGAACAAGTATATGGTCCCCTTAAGTGTGCTCTAAGCCCTACATAGAGGTCTGAATTTGTGCTTGAGCTTGATTCAGTACCAATCAATTTAATAGGTCATTATTTGTTCAGTTTCAAATCAATTATGTATTGTTTTATTTAAGTTGGAACATATATCTGATCCCCTTAATGAGGTCTGACCCCTTCAGTTAGGTCTATTATGTTAAATAGCACCTAAATTTTGTTGTTGTTAATCATCTTATAAATATCAATAGACCACCTACAGTTGTAATAGACAAAAATTAAACACCACCTACAGCTGTAATATCAATGGTTGTTATCCCTAAGTTGTCACCATTCAATCAGAAAACATTGACCCTATAATAGACTACATTAATACAAGTTATCACTGTCAAGTACACAGACTCAAACTAGGTTCGTATAAAGGTTTCATTTGAACACCCTGACTAAAGTGATCTATTGCAGTGTCATTGCAACTATGTATGCACCAGACTCAAAGATTCGTATTGTATGGATGAAAGAGTTGGATGAGGCTCTGGTTGCGGCATTGAGGAGACAATATGACCTAGGTAGGTGCGTTGATGGCATTTTTACTAGGGATTCATGGAGGGAGACGCTAGGCGATTGGCATAACAGGATGGGGAGGAACGAGGGTTCAATGGAGCAATTAAAAACTCAGTGGAAGAACCTCGGGAGAGACTTTGCCAAGATAAAATTGGTGACCAACAAAAGTGGTGTTGGATGGGATGAGAGCATGTACAAGCCAATATTGTCTGACACCCCAGAGTGGAGGTAGGAACTTGCGGTATGTCTAATGATATATAGTCCCATGAGTATTAAATATTAACTTAAGTTATTAATATTGACCTAATCATTAGTGTTTGACCATTTTAGGAAACAAGGAACTAGCGAGATTGATCACTAGACCATTCTACCACTACTACGACGTTGAGATGATGTGGGGGGGACATAGTTAGGAGCCATCATGCAATGTCCTCAATGGATAGACAACTTCCTTCTGATGTTGCATCTGAAGATGATGTTGTTGTCGACCTAGATGCATCTGATTCATTTGTCAGCCCAGAACCAACCGGTCTTACTAAAGATATGGGTTATTCTGGGACGCAAAGTGAGGACAACAACGGCGGAACAAACAACCAAGGTGTTGGTGCAAGGACTCCTACCACGCACAGACGCAG
Source organism: Alisma plantago-aquatica (assembly GCA_963693085.1). Taxonomy (NCBI): domain Eukaryota; kingdom Viridiplantae; phylum Streptophyta; class Magnoliopsida; order Alismatales; family Alismataceae; genus Alisma; species Alisma plantago-aquatica. The sequence continues at coordinate 575,848,170 of OY856411.1, forward strand.
GAAGTGAGCCTCAACCACACAGGACAGTTGTGGCTTGTCTAATGATGTCATTTCCAAATTCACAAAGGTGTTTTCCAAGGTACATGAGATGAGCAGTGGTATTGCCGATAGATCTAATGACAAATATGAGTATCAAACCATTTTGCACCATTTTCATGCAACCTACCCTGACGCCCTTATCCCTATTTATACCACTCTTGTACATGCCATAAAGGAGTCAGGAAACTGTAACATTTACCTAAGCTTTATGGATACCCCACACAAAATTACCATTTGGTTGCAAGACCTTTGGGAAATGAAGAACATAGCTTATGGAGCTTCTGGATCACAAACACCCTTCACGCCATCACCATATTCACAATCGCCACCGTTTCCATTTAGTAGCATGAGTGGTTACAATAGAGGTCTTGTCATGTAGTCATTCTTATGAGGTTGTGTAATTTAAGAACTATATCAATAGCCTGCCTTTAATTTAAGAGCTATTTCAAATTTGGATGTTGTAATATTTGATTCTGGTGCATTCACAATTTCTGAATTATGGTACTATGTAATGTTTTATCTTGTTATTTGCTATTTGGTCGCTATCATGGTCATTTCATTTCTGCAATCTGTCTATATATATATATATATATATATATATATATATATATATATATATATATATAATGCGGGTAATTGCTTTTAATTGTAGACGTCATGGCCGGTATTGAACAACCACAAACAATGGATGACATTGTATAACTTTAAAATCTTATATCTGGTCCAGCTAATGACATTGCTAATACAATATGCTACCAAATAGCAGACCAAATATCACACAATATCATGGACAATTCAAACGACGCAAGCACACAACAACCAATATTGAGATCTATTAGTATTAGGAGCGGCCACCAAAAGGTTTTAGAAATAATAACCAGCCATGAAATGAGGATGTATGATCTGTACCGTATGCTTCCCAACACGGTTTTAGACTTTGTGGACAAACTTGAGGACCGAGGTTTGTTGAAAAGTACTAGAGGTGTGTCGTCAGTGGAGGCAGTTTGCTACTTCCTTCAAATGGTTGGACATGGCCATCGTGTTCTGGCTGAGGACTACATTCACAATGGTGAGACCATAAGTAGAAAGTTTAATGAGGTATTGGATGCAGTGTGTGCTTTGTGCAATGAATATGTTGTGATGCCAACTGCATCGATAACTCCGCACTACCGCATACTAGAGAGTTCAAGATTTTACCCTTACTAAGGTATGACCATAACTTTGTTGACCATGTGTATTCCGTTGTTAGTATAACCACTTTTGTCGTCACTGAATTTCATATATACTTGTCATATGATGCTATTAGGGCAATTGACGGGACACACATCTCCATTTTGGTGAAGCGTGATAAGCAGAACCTTTATAGAAATAGAAAAGGGAATGTTTCCATGAATGTCATGGATGTAGTAGACTTCTTAATGGAGTTTACATATATCATGACTGGTTGGGAGGGCTCTACGGCTGACCAAAGGGTACTACACGCAGCTACAATCATAGGTGGTTTCAAAATACCCGTTGGAAAGTATTATCTTGTTGATGCAGGGTACGCCAACACCCGACAATTTCTTGCACCATACTGAAACGTAGCTTACCATAGCAGAGTATCGGGGTAATAGAAACTCATACACCAGCAAAAAGGAGATGTTCAACCACTGACATGCTCAACTATGTAATGTTGTTGAACGAGCCTTTGGTGTGTTGAAGAAGAGGTTTTCCTTCTTTTGAAAAGGAGTGACTTTTCCTGTACATTCACAGTCTCGCATTGTTATGGCTTGTTGTATCATCCACAATTTTATCTGACGCCTCAATTTTATCCGACACCAAAATGATGGTGATCCTTTGATGGACGAAAACTTGGAAGACCCTCATAATACTCCTGAAATCTTGAACGATTTGAGTTCTCTCCAACAAACAAGCTAGGCTGATGCTAGGGAGGGAGATGTTTTGCGCGAAACACTAGCCAATTCCATGTGGGAAAATCAATGGTTTTTATATTTTTTATAACTTGCAGACATTGAAACATGATCTACAACATGTTTCACTTATTCCCTTTTCGAATTTCATTCTGTAGATTAACGGTCAAACATTTATTCTCAAACTCTATTATTGACTACAATTTTGCCTACTTCTAAAAAATGTCACATTATGTTTCATTAGGTTATCTGTCTAGAAATGGATAATGGAATGTTTTCATGTCCATGTGGTCTCCAGTGCACCGTATGAGTGTACATAGATGCCACAGATGCGGCTAATGGACGGTTTGAAGACAACAACCCCCACATTCCGTATTTTACATGTGGTAAGGGTCTTGTTCTGACCAGATGTCGTATGATGCTGCCCGCGCAGTGAGTACAACCTACAATGGCCACGCTTACTGCAATTAGGGATGTGTTGGTAACACAACTTGCATATGCACGCAACAAACGCAAGCAATGGTCAGAACAATGCGATTGTGTCTGCTCTAAAAGAGCAGACACCGATAGGCTAATAGAAGATATTGACAGTTTGTGGAAGAGGCGCCTATATCTCCACGAACGAATTCACCTACCGAGTGATAATGACTCTTCAACAGAGGAAGATGGATACAATACATCATAGGTGTAGTATGTAGTATATTTGGATCTATGTTTTTGAACCCGATAGGCTAATAGTATAGTTAGAACACTCAATTAGTCGTATCAGAATACTCTCCAACTATGTTTTGTAGAAATCTATGTTTTGAACCTGACTTTATGTTACTAATCATCAATCTTGTTCTAGATGTCGATGAATCCAACTGAAGTTCTGATGTGTGAATGTGATTTGGTTGCAGCATTGCGGCTAAACATAGAGGATGCAAGGTTATATGACTTTGGCATTCTTAGAGAAAGGCTGGGAGAAATGTATTACATATGCCTTTATAGTATGGTGCACTAGTAAAATAAAAAATAATCAGTTTCACTTGCTAAGTACATCGTGTATTCGTTGTTATTAACTAGAATTTGGGGGGAAATTTAGGGAAAGGACCAATGCAAATACTTTCATTGGGCAGTCAATCTCTCCCCAACAACTTATTCGTTTAAGGCTGAGATTATGTTACTAACTTGCGAGTGCAAGTCAGTATGGGGTCAGGCGATGAACATGAAGGACTTTGTTAAAATCCATCACAACTCCGAACACGTTTACACCTACAGAAAGAATGACTATGAAGTTCTACAAACTTCTGTTCATAAGTTGGAGGAGAGTTAAGCTCTTCTTTTAGATACTCCTTCACCTCCGATGTCTCCATAAGTCATTTTTTTGCATGGTTATGGATGTATAAGATTGTATGCCCTATGTTACTTGCACATAAAATTCAAATATAACATTACATCCACCATTGTCATCTAATATGGTTCTACTTATGCTATTTCAACATTTTACATACAGAATTTGTTCTATGGCTTGTCATCTAATAAGGTGTGTGAACCACGATCAAATCCTACTTGATGTGATGATAAACCAGTATCACTTGGGGAGATGTGTCAACGGAGCATATACTATATAGGCTTGGAGGGAGACATTGCTTGACTTTCATAACATAACCGGGGTGATTAGCATTGATTTGAATATGCTAAAAACCTGTTGGAAGAACTTAAGGAAACAATTTATCAAACAAAATCGTTTCCTTTTGGGACATTTATTGCCTCCTCATCCCTTAGCGCAATATGTGATCCCCCCATGAGTTGTTGAAAACCTAAGAAATGTTGACAACAATAATGACACAAATGTAAGATTAGGTGGTGAAGCAAACGAATGAAGTTGTGAATAATTGTTGACCACCTTAGGGATGTTCGAATATTTTGTTTTATATGCATTTAAAAATGTTTGTCGTTATGTTCGATTCAAGAACATTTGTCATTATGCTCAATAGTTTGCATGTTTGAATCTATTTTAATGAATGCATAATTGGGCATACTCATTTCATGCACTTATAATTAAATGTGATATCGACTTAGCTATATGTGTTTTTTACCATTCCTTTTGGAACAACATGTAGATGTCACACAACAACAAATTCAATACAAAGTCCGTACGCTACACAAAGCGTAAGGATAAGTCGACGAAAGTTGTAGTAGACTTCTCAATGGAATGTGATGTAGATGGGATACCCCTTTACTAGTCAAAGTATATACGTTGTATCGATGACAACTAGGGTTAAGGTTTTAAAACCAGTGTACAAGGGAATAATTGGGTGTGTAGATGTAGTCATGCACCACGAGATGTTGTGCCGACCAAAAGAGTCAATTGATACATTTGGTAGAGAGAGACTACATTTTTGTCAAAAAATAAGTGGAGTCCAATTAGCATGATAGGAGTTGTACGGTTCACAGTGGTCATTCTATGAAACACCTTTGTTTGTTACAAAATTTAGCTAGAATAGGAACGGGATGCAGTATGGTTTGGTTTGGCTACTGTTATAGTTGCCAAATTAAATCAGACCAGATCCTGTGACTAATCCAGCTGAATTTAGTAACAACTGTAGGTTTTTCATTGTTTGACCAAACTGAACCAAACAAATCATACCATGCCAAATCGGACTTCATTTCCTTGTTGACAAAAATACAGTCTTCTATCTACCGGTTGTTTACATTGCCTTCTTTAGGCCAGCGCAACAACTCTTGAAGCATGACCACTCACCGTATGGTCATCTAATGCCCTTGCTACACTAGTGCAAATTTGTTTTTGTCAATGTACCACATGTTTATTTGACTACGTACTACACTTAGTTTGTATGTTTCCTACTAACATCTTGAATGGTGGACATGTACTAAGATTATTCACACAGTACTTAATTTTAAGTGCTATATAATTTCTCATTCTACATTATCTCCATCATGAATGTTTCTTTACCGACTACACATTTATTTTTCAATTTAACAGATACAATGAATCAGTTTGTATGAGATGCAGAATGTGATGCAGCCCTAGGAACAGTATTAGGTCGATAATATTACTTGTGCAAACTATGTGGACCTTCTGCACGGCAGGGTTGGCGTGATGCCATAGAGGAGTTTCATGAGATAATTGGCAGAATGGATATTAGTATGGGTGTGTTTAAGGCGAGATGGAAATTTTTAAAAATTATGGATGCAGTTCCAAAAACTTTTTGGACTAGCCCGCGAACTTATCCACTAGGACTACAACAACATCCAGTTAACCAACAACACACATCGCATACTTCCACAATACATACAGAAGATGCATGCAGACTACTCGAGGATGTTGGTAGAAAATGAAAAACTTAGTGCAATGAATGCCACTTGTATTTGATTGACTATTGTCTATTGTTTGCTTCGTTTGTTGTTAACTACGCAGAAAATATGTTATCTTTTCATTTGAAAAAATCATTTATCTGTAATGAATATCAAATAACCCATGTTGTTGTATGTTGTTAGAATTTGCATTTATAGTATTTGTTCTCAACATTATATTACATTGTTGTAGGCATAACATCTAAATTGTTGACACTCTCTCCTACCACAACACCCTAGGACCATGTCCTGGGCCTCTACCCCAATGTTACTATTCCCTATTGAAGAATAATTGGACATCACCCTAGACGATTGTTCCTTAGCAAAACTCATTATACCTAAACATTGGCGTGATCTAAATGGAAGACGCTACAAGGTTGGTGAACTATACCTAACTTATGGAAATTCAACATCTGTTATCGAGGTTAAGTACGACATTGATGGAAATCTTGTATCCACATCTGGTTGGCACGAGTGGGTTATGAAGATGCTATTGGGCCGTACTGACAAACTTTTTCTTTGTCCGGTTGACCATAATACCATCAAGGTATGGATAACCAACATCAACAACGAGACGCCTGATCATCTCAAACGAATTGAGTATTCGATAGAGGATAGCGAACATGACGACGAATCTGATGATGGGAACACACCCGACGATTGCTACGAAGTCCCTTTTATTCCTTTGGGCACCGTCGATTTTCCTATTACAATCAGTTCAAATTCATCTAAAGACAACAACGAGCTCCGCGACACATCAACATCATCAAAAAAACCAAAGTAGGTCCAATCAACAAATTGTTGATTCCAATCTTATTTTGTTTTTCCACTTTTTGTATTAAAGTAATCAAACTTCATACCTATTTTTTATTGTTAAAACTTCACGAGAAGACAACAACAATGAAAGGGCCTTCACAATTGTTGATTTCGGACCATGATGTTGTTTTTAAGTTGTGTATCTAGTCTAGTAGTGTCTCTCTGTTCCAGTTATTTTACTTATGTTTAGTTAATGTCATTCATCCCTTGTAATATTAGTAGAGTGGTTACAATATTTTTTGTTTGTATTACAATAACAAACTATTGAGGTTAATTTGTGTTGTATAACCATTATAATATAATCAATTAATTTCTAAATACCTTACCACTGACAAAATCACCAACATCAAAACTACAGCCATAGACAGATGAATGAAATTGTAAAAAAGTTGGTCCAACTTGTATTTGTTCATGATTTCTTGGCAACATTTTCTTATAAAACTCATGCCCATCATTACTTTATTTTTTCCATCATTTCATCGAAGGTGTACTCACGTATTCTGTTTCGAAGTCTAACATTGTGTTACAACTTACATATCTAAGTTTGTTTGCCAACTTTAACTTGTACAAACTGTTGCATATGTACTTTGTTATTATGATTATTTTGTCTTACTTATATTTATTTTAAAAATTTATTAGATGTCGACATCGCAGTCAAAGTCACGATCAAAGTTTGAAAAGTTGTTGATGTCCCCATCAAAGATACACATATATGTTGAGGAATACTTAGTCTGCAAACAAAAATGTTGTGAACCTGGAAACCAAGGTGAGCCTACACAAAAGGGGTCCAAATTTGACAGCCACAAAGAAGAAAATGTTGGGGTCAATAAACGTGTTCCTCATCTACCGTTGTTGTTTGATTGGCAAAAAGATGAAATCAAAAAACTACCTCAGCCATTGCAGGAGGACTTTCCCGTGTCATGGGACGAGTATGAGGAGGCCCTAAAGTGGGCCAACTGGAAAGGTTCTACATGGGAACAAGAACAATCATTATCCACCCCAAAAACTGACCAACACTATGGCTAGACATTGTCTTAGCATGTGTGTATGGGTGTGTAGGTCTAGGTCCAGGGCAAGCAGTTCCTTTTTTGTCTGCTCTCCCTTGGTTCATGACACTTTTGTCCCGGATCACATTATGTTCTTATCAACTTTTCTTCGGCGTTGTTTAAGTTCTACTGCAAACATTATTATCTTTACTCTATCATTTGTTTTATGATAGAACTATTATGGCCATTTTAATAAAACTATCTTTCAAATAATGTTTGGTCTACTTGTGCGTAATTTATGTTCTATTATGCCAATTACAAATATCTTGTCATTTACCAATTACTAGGTACAAGTTGCTCGAGAATAGTCATCAATAAAAGTCATAAAATAGCGAAATCCAGACAGGCTAGTAATAGAGCAAGGTTCCCCGACATCAACATGAACAAATATCAAACATATTTTTAGAACTAATCTCTTTTTTCTTGTGAAACACTGCCAGAGTTTGTTTTTCAAATTGATACGTTTCACATAAAAAAGTTTTATCAGGTATCTCAGGAATTAGGCATTACAGTTTAGCAGCGAAAGGATGTCCTAAATGATAGTGCTATTGTAATCCAGTCACTAAAGATGACATCAGAGCAACAACAGATTGTGGCACATCCAGATAGTATAGTCCATTCGATCCCTCATGGTCTGAACCAATCTTCGTCATTGTGTGGAGACCTTGAAACACACAACCCTGGCGGTCAAAAGTGATCGAGCATTGAAGGCTCTTAACAATTTACTGATCGATAAAAGGTTAAGAGGAAATCTTGGAACATATAACACATGTTTTAATGGCAGATTGTGGGAGAGAGATTTAGTTCTAATGCCATGCACCGGAGACTAAGTTCCATCCACCACAATTACTGGTGGAACTCTAGTTGTTTTAGATATAGTAGAAAATAGTTTAGAGCATCCAAATATATGTTTCGAAACACCTGAGTATATAACCCATTTATTTGTACCATAAGGTGCAGGAGAAACAAGTAAGGCAGAAGAACCTCCATATTGAGCAGAGGATGCGAGGACATACAAGCCTAAAAGAGTTTCTCAAACTCCAAGCAGATCCACTCAACTGTGGACTGGGTAGAACTGAAGGTAACACCAGGATATCTTCGAAAGCATCAGAGTTGACCTGGTTTGCCCATACAAGCTCACCGTGTTTTGCCCAACAACAATCTTTAGTGTGGTTTGTGTGCCCACAAAGGTTGCAGAAGTGATTGGTAGTAGGAGGTTGTCCTCGTCCAAAAATAGTTGGAGGACCACGTGTAGGAGTGCCAGAAGAACGACCATCACGACCGCGTCCACGACCTCTATCGGGAATTATTGGAGCGAACCGCAAGAACCGAGTGATCAAAAGAAGAAGGTAGGGAAGACATGGATAGAAGGCATTGAACACACTTGAGAACATTCTGTAGAGTAGGAAAGTGATCACTAGATAAGATCTGGTCTACAACACCAGAGAAATTGAGGAAGTCTGCACTAATTGGAGTTCTTGCGTTGTCGCTGAACTTCTTTGATGTCAAAAGAGAGGGGATGGTAGACTTTGTATTCATCCATAGGGCTGAGTACTGGTTGTAATATTGTTCGATAGATTCATTAGTCGAATACTCCTTTTTCTCCATATTTTTGAAGATCTTGAAGACCTTCTTTGGATTCTGTTGGTGAGAGTACACATGGAACAATTTATCCCACATGGCTTTGGCATTCTGAAGGCGGAGGAGTGTCTGACTGATATTTGGTTTGGTGTCATTCACCATCCATGTAATGATAATATTGGGTTATGGTGACGATGGGAAACCTGAACAACAAGGCCCAACGAGCTTGTCGTGGAGATGCGGAAGCGTGGGATCGAGCAATTCAAACCGAATATGTATGACGAAGATAAAAAAACGTTCAAGCAATCAACCACAAAGACAATATTTATAGTGGTTCGACAAATTCCCAATGGGGGAGCCTACATCTACTGATAGAGATGATATTATTGACAGAGAAATTACATAGATGATGATACAAAAGAGAGAAGAAGAACTCGATCCTTTTTTACACCCGAAAGCCAATCGTGGAAGAAGACAGTTGCTTAGAGAGGAGCTTTTGGAGGCGTGAAACCCTAAGGGAGGCCCTAGGTCCGTCTGTGGCTTTATCTCTTTGGAAAACAACATCTCTTGATGTCCCTTCATTGCTCTTCATGCTTGGGACGAGTTGGGGATTCTATTTATAAGAATAGGATCCACATCCAAAGTCTTGAAGTTTAGGTTGTTTTCTGGCCGCATTTATAGCCTGATTGGACTATATATGGCCTGTAACACGGAGTGTATTTTCATTTCAGCAACATTTACAATTGAACTCTGGACTGTATAAGGTTCAATTGGACCGTAAATGCAAATACAGTCCATACATACCATATATGGTTTGAAGTAATGACCGTAAATACACATGTAGTGCTAAAACGCATCCCAAAGATTCCGAGGCTTGGTGTAGACGTATAATTCATTAAGGAAGCTTTTCTAGAGAGTTTAAGACACTCTCTCAACACGTACCTGAGTCAACTTTGGTCCATTGAGCGTAGGCTTGTTTGACTTTTTCATCGTCCCAGGCATTAGGTTGGGACGAAGCAGTAGAAGATATATGGGAATAACGTCCTTGTGCTTTAACATAGAGATCGAATGATGCGGACCAAAGGTGATAGTTTAATCTGTTAATTTTCACGGTTGCAACACAGTGACTGAGGAGGATCCGTAGTCGCCATTAGAGGCGGGATGATGATGTGCACATAGATAGAACAGTAAGAAACAAAAAAATATTGTATCAAAAGACCAAAAAAATCCGCATAGGTGCAAAAGAGAGATGAAAAGATGACCTACGCTCCCGTGGTGTGAGATTTTAAAAAAAAAAATCCAAGGGGTACTCTATTTATCCCACCCCCTCTTGTGGGTGAAATCATCAATAAAAGGATACATCTCCTGCTTATAGGATGCAGGTATATCACCCTCGTAAAAAAGAACCCACGAAAAGGACAACTCAGCCTCCACAAAAAGAACACACTCAAGCTATTGGACCTCGGTCCAACTGAAGTAAATGTATGGAGTCGGTTGGGTTTTGGAGGAGGCAGAGAAGCAGCGGAAACAAAAAAAATTTCTCCCCAAACCCAGAACAAAAGGAATCGCGTCAACATCTATATAATAGGAAAGATGGTTTGTGAATCATACCTTGTCCCGAGGCTTGCTCGGTGACAATACCACGCGCCTTGTGCGGTCTTCACCTCCGGTCTTGGACGGTGTCTGTGCAGCTCCTGGTTGCACCGGGACTGAAGACTCCTCCTCCTACCGGACTGTTGGATGACAGTTGTCCTCTTGAGCGGCAGTGACCTCCCGCCTCCGAAGTAGTCCACACGGACCACCCGGAACTCCACTCTCCTTGTCCCACAAGGAAGTGGAAGGAGTCGCACCCTCCTGTTGACGTACTAGTCGCCAACACACTCTCTTGCTATCAATTGCAACTGCAGTTGTCCTTCCCTTGCTGCACCTCCCTTTGCGGGAAGCACTTGCTCGGGCTCTCTCTCGGTTACCAAAACCAAAGAGAACGACAACTTTGCAGAGCAATCAACTTGCACTGAGTTGTTCTCTGAGAAGCCCCCAATACCCCTATATATATAGGCGGGTCATGGGACAGGGTTCTCTGTGCCCGGCAATACGGGACTAAAGCAGGAGTAGAAGGGTTCGGAATTTTCCACAAAAAGCAACCATCTCACAACCTGAACCGATCGGTTCACAAGTGAACCGGTCGGTTGGGGACCTGAACCGATCGGTTCACAAGTGAACCGGTCGGTTGGGGACCTGAACCGATCGGTTCACCAATGAACCGATCGTTTGGGACCCTTGAACCGATCGGTTCACTCATGAACCGGTCGGTTGGGGTACCAGGTTGGTTCCCGATTGACTTTCCTTGTTTCTTTCCCAATTGGTATCGAATACCAATATTATTCCCAGCCGAATTGGGCAATTTGAAATGAAAGGAAAATTCTCACCAATCCTACTTTCCCAAGTTGCTCGATTGCACCAGTTGGACCGATCGGTTCAACACTTGAACCGGTCGTTTCACTCTGTGCATGAGCCGATCGGTTCAACAATTGAGCCGACCAGTTCAGCAACCTCAGCCGACCGGTCCATCACATGAACCGATTGGTTGGGAATGTAGATTGTACAAAATCAGTCAAAAGCGATTTCAATCAATCCGATACTCCAATCAATGCGTCCAACACCTTGAACATTATGATATTGAGCTATCGATTAATTGAGTGTTTAATTGAACTACTAAACTCCTTTAGTAATCAATCTAAACATTGCTTGTGGACAAAACTCCTCTTCCAGGTTAAATCCTATGTGTGTGACCCTGCAGGTCCATTTCACATTGGCAGTGAAAGTCCATAACACTTATGACTTCACAAGCAAAGAGCGGTGCCTAGTCACACATCAGTGCTACCCAAGTGAAAGTAGAAAGTTGGAGAACAACTTTCATCCTACAATCCATGAATGGTGTTACAGTGAATGTATAATTCCTTTGTCATTGATATCCTGAATAAACTCGAGGCATGGAACAGTCATCCTGTCAATGTTCATTCATTTCCTTGATCTCAGAGTAGACCGAGTGAGATGTGTATGACATCAATATCACATATTGATTCACACGTGCATGCGCATGCCTTTCTCAATCCTACTCATCAAGTGGCCAAGGATATCAAACTCCCTTAGGAGGGACAAATCCCATATCTATCACTCACCCCTCAAAAGCCCCATGTGTCAAAGCCACCCAATCATCACCTTTATAACAACCCATGTTTCAGGATTGCGTTTGATGATGTCAAAGTGTACCCAACGACATGTGTTGAGTGTAGTGATTTCAGGTCTAAGAATCACACTCACCACCATCACTGTGAGAGCTGACTGTGACTACCATGTCATGGTTCCATGTGTCACTCTCACGGTGGGTCTGTCCGGTACCTTGTTCTCTAACAAGTACCTATGTGCTTGGTTTGATATCACTATATCATGACTAATGAGATTCTGTCATCAACCAACACACAATCTAGTCTTCTGTGTTATTGATGTCTATGGCTATTTCCACAATAACAACCGACTAGGGACTAAACAAGAATGTATACTCTTAACATCCATATGATCTCATCGTTTAGGTCATGAACCTAAAAGCATATGTCATTGAGTAAAACAATCTTTAGACATCTATCATGTTACACCATCATCTCAGAAATAGTTTAAACATATAGATTGGAAATTGCCTTTATTATTATTCAAATCAATTACAAAGTATCCCATTACAATCATCATATGACTTGCTCTATGGGCATACATACCAACAGAGTCATCCTCGCCTCTCAAGATTGGCCATCCCTCTGATATTCATTGGGAGGATAGTTGGATCTGTCGTGATGAAAGCCCACTCATAGTCGCTTCCCTAAATGATGAGTTCCTTAGGAACCGAGTTAACAACTTTGGGAACAAGATAACCCATGATTGCTTCATCTTGCAGGACTCTTTTAATCTCCCTATTAATCGTGGTATCTTTCCACGGGCATGCGTGGTTCTCCCAGAGAATCTGATATGTGTATGAATCATCAATTTCTATGACAGAAATGTTTAGGTTCTTATCGTCAGCTGTCTTCAAAGCTACAAGGATGCCTCTAATGTATGTGGAGGTGTAATCAGTCGAGTTCAGCCAGTAGCAGAAGGCTAATCTGATGTAGCTGTGTTTATTGTGAATGATACCAGCAACCCATCTCCTATAATTATCAGATGGATCCTTAGATCTGCCGATAGTAATATTATGCTTGAGGTTGGTAATGTCTGGAGGAGTCCATCTTACGGTCTGGAGGAGTTCATCTTACGGTCTTGATGGCTCTAATCTTCATCTTCAGTTGTGTAATACCTTCTCTATACAGATGTGCATAGAAATCGGGACTGTCGATCTTCTTGAAATACTTAGCCTGCACACCGCTGTTGATACGAGATATAATGTTGTTCCAAAGCATGTCTATGTTAGGGTTTTGGTTATTGAATCTTCGTGCACACCGAGCTTTCCATACCGACCAGCAAACTAGAGAAACTAGTTCGGTGGTGAGCCATCCACGGAGATCACCTTGTTGTTGGGATGCACCTAACATGAACAGATCGATGATAGAGGCGGGCTTGAGGTCAGGGTTGTCCATGAGGTTGGCTGCGGCGGCCCACAGGGCAGATGCCGTCTCACTATGAAGAAACAGGTGATCTGGCATTTCTGAAGAGTGGAGGCGACATCATGAGCATCGGGATACCATTGGAATCATGCATCTGGCTATGTTATCATCCGTTGACAAAATGTTGTGCCCCAACTTCCACACAACTGCACTGGCTCGCGGGGTGGAGTTGTTCCATATCCAACCCATGTTTGAAGAGACGGCTGCATCACTGGCTTGGACAATTGCAATCTTGGCTGATCTAATTGAGAAAAATCCATGATGGTCGGGAGTCCAGGTAAGAGCGTCGGGATGCTGTGAAATCATTGACTGAGGTCTTCTAATTAATTGAGCTCCTCCTTCGTCAATAACTTGTCCAATAGAAGGCCAATCCCAACCGACATTGTCGTCCCAAAAATCTCGGACTCTAAAGTCTCTACTACGATCGCTGTGATGGATGACATAGTCTTTAAGAGGCTTGTCACACCACCTACTATCCCATAAAGAAATCTCCCCATGTCCGACTATCCATCTACATAAAGGCATGAATTTGGGAAAACTTTTCCAAATTATCTTCCAGAAAGGCGAAGAGTTGTAGCCCATCTTGAGATATGGCGGGTAGCAACCATTATGGTTAAGAAAGTCTGAGGCGTATTTTGCTCTGCAAAATTTAGCCCAGGGAAATGAGCCCGTGGAAATTTCCCAACAAGCTTTATGCATGTAGGCCGCTTCGATGGTCTTGAGGGAGGTAAAACTAAGACCACCTTGTTGAACTGTGCATGTGATTCGGTTCCAGGCTACCCAGGCACGTCTCTTGTTGTTTGAGCAATCCTCCTAGAGGAACTTGGACATCATGGCTTCGAGACGCTTGATGATATCAGCAGGAATCCCAGTGGATGCAACTGAGTATATGGTCGTCGAGGTCAAGGCATGCTCTATCAGGGTTCTTCTACCCGCAAAAGATAAGAGTCTCGCTTTCCATGAGGACATCTTCCCTTTCATCTTCTCCAGCAGACCATTGTAGTCAGCTAACCTTGCTGATCCAAAGCAAATAGGAACGCCAAGGTATTGAATGACACGCTCCGACGCCTGCATGCCAAGGGTGTTGACGACGGATGCAGCCGAGAGAGGGTTAGTTGTGCCGATGAGACATGTGGATTTAGCATTGTTCACACTTGGTGTGAGATTTACTCCACCATGTGGTGTAGGTAGAGAAAAGATGGCACCTTTAAAACTTCAATGTGCAATTGTAGTAGAAGGGAGAGAGGAGGAGAGGACTATTGGTGAGGGAAGGTGGTGGTGGGAGTGAGCGATGGTAGATCTGGGTAGTGGGGGCGATGGTGGTGGTGGAGGTTGGCGGTTGGGAAACGAACAGAGTTGCTGCAGATTGAGGGTGAGGGGATTGGGTGAAGGGTGTGAGGGGAAGGGGGGTGTTGAGGAAGGGAGGGTGGGCTGCAGCAGTGGGGAGTTGGGATGGGGGACAACAATGACAACAGGGAAGAAAGAGGGGAGGGGGATGAGCGGCGACATGTTGGGGTAGCTAGAAGGTGGGACATCAGTGGGAAAGGGAGGGGAGGTGGCAGGTGGCTACGACGGGGAAAGGAGGGAATGGGAGAGGTGGCTCTGGGGGGAGTAAGGAAGAGGAAGGGTGGCGGTGGGAGATGGAGGGTGGAGAAGTGATGGCAGGTTTGGATCGGCGGGTTGGGGAAAGGAGGGGAGCAGCGACTAGAGTGAGAATCGGGTGGACAACATTACAGTTGGGGAGGGGAAAGATTATGGAGGATTGTAACCATCTAATACCATATTGAATAAGAAAATCTTTATTTGATGTGTCTAAAACAAATACAACACACTCTTTTTATGGGATAAGAGAGTAAGTGAGAAACAAAATTAGACAAAAGAAAATTTTAAGACAAATTTGAAGCACACAAATAAATATAAAGCATAAATCATATATACTAATAGCACAAAATAGAAGTTTGGATGTTAACATGCAGTATATTGTATGAACATTAATATAATGTTACTGTTAATGTATCAACAAGTAATATCTTGATTGTTTTTAACTCTTGTTATCTTTAGTTGCATGTAGTGATCTATTTTTCATTTGCATTTATGTTATCTACTTGATTAGACATAGCAAGATCATTCTCCTCCATGAACATTTTCTAATCTTTTAGAATAAGCCGATAGGCTATATTATTCAACCCGCCATTCCCTTCCTGGCCAGCAATGAATGCATCAATGTGTGAATTGTATGTGTTTGAGAAAATTAGATTACTTCGAAGACTGCAAAGACAATGTTATATCACTTTATCTAGTCAAAGAGAAAAGTAAAGAAACAAGATTGGAGTAAATAGGCCATTGAGTTGTGTATGGTAGACAGATAGAAAGGAAAAGACATTTGTTGAATCATTGTTTCGACTAATGTCATATTAGATATAGTGCTAGGGAAGGTAAAAAATTTCAGTAAAAGAAGAAAAATAAATAGGGAATTCCCACAAGTCTAAAGGAGTGCTGATTGGTTTACTGGTGTCCACAACGTTGCCGCACGGATTATTCAGGCATCGGCATGTCGGAGTGATCATGTCCTTCACCTCCTTTGAACTTGTTTTTCATGTACTCCCACCGTAGTAGTTAGAAAAAGACGGTGCAATGTGGTGCGGAGATTGTTGTGAGCCAACTACCACTATACAACTTTATTAGAGTTACAATGGTCAATCTATAATTTGAAAAGTTAAACACAAAAATGCATGCAACCCTTCCAACAGCCTTTAATATTGTAAGACTATAACCTATTTGTGATTTAGAAAACTAAAAAGGCAAAATTTACGTCCTTCCCACGACCTTTCATATAGTCTTATTAGAATATATAGACTCGTTTGTATTTTAGAAAATTTACATAAATTATATCAAATCCCTCTCAGTCTCTTTCATATACATTCAGATTTATCATCATTGGATCTATTTATCTTTAGCCTACCCATACCAACAACTCAGAAATATGCCTGTTACCACCATCCAAAATGATCATTGGTAAGAGTGTCATCCTAATGTTAGCTTCTTTATACACATGGCTGAGTATAACAGCCCATTCCCTAGTGTCATCCTAATGTTAGCTTCTTTGTACACATGGCTGAATATAACAGCCCATTTGTTATTTTATTGAATTGGGTAGAAATCAGGGTAAATGGGGGCGTGAGCCCCATCGTAATCTGGAACCTAGGGACGCAGAATCCTGTTCTCTGGATTAGAATCATACCTCTGTTAGAGTTTGTCTTTTCAGTAATGAGATATGCAATTGTCATGCTTGTGAATCCTAACCCAGATTGAAAGAGGGGGGGATTTTGAAGAGGCTACCCATGTTCTCTGGGATAGCGCCGCTTGGGTAGCTAGATCCGGATCTATAGACAGACATGGTGGTCGTTGGTATCTACCATACAGATATTGATTATTGTAGCAACTTCACTTTTCTTCGGTTGAAAAGGGACGTCATTTCTGTATTTCCATATACTCCAAATGGCCACCTGAATGGTAATATTTCAGTCCTTTCTGTGTGTTCTCAATATTGTTCCTAATCTAGGCTTCTACCTCGAGTGCAAAGAAATTGAGGGTATAGTGAACCACCTTACAGTTCCATACATCCTTTCCTGGAAGTCTCAGAGTCCCTTTTCTTATTGACTCCAGCCTCTCATTGTAGAAGGGACAGTTTTCAATGCTTGTTATGCCTCTCGTCTTCCTTTCATGTTTGGTCAAAATTCTGTCATGAAAGAATACCCATAAGCATGTTTGTATTCTTTCAAATCCTTACCATGTTGAAACGACTTTCCAGACCTATTTGTTGGGGTATTATCAGTATAGTGGGTTATTGAATTATAAGCTGTTGCTTTAATAGAAATCATTACTTGACGATTATCCGGTATTTTTCATCATCTTGCTTTTTAGAACTCTACAGTCGATCCTTGTGATTTTTGTTATAATCTGTTAGGGAGCTTATCATGAAATAGACTTCAGTCCCATCCCTCCTTTCTCATCCACATAGCTTCTCATGGCTTGACATATTTCCGCCTTAAATTGCTCCGCTATACTCATCTTCTCAGACAGCATCCCTTGTCCATAGATCCAACCAAAATGACATTATATCTCCCTTTCCAACTGTGCAATCAAAATCTTTAAGTAGTCTACTGATTTATATAGTGTGCTCCACATGCTAGAGCAGCGGTTAGAAGTAGAATATAACAATTCTTCTTCTTTCTTCAGATACCATAAGAATGCAGTGTTCATGTCAGCTACAGCTCTTAATTTTCTCAATTCCCCGTCTTACAAAAGACTAATAAGATTCCACTGAATGAGGTGTACCCTTCTCTTATTTCCCTTCTCCCCATATGAAGTTTCTAATAATCTTATCAACCACATTGCAAGTTGAAGCACGAAGTGTTGTTGCATGCTATGATATAGAACATATTATACTTCTGGTTAATGCAATCCCTTCCCACTAGAGACAAGTGCTTGGAGTTTATTTGCTAAAGTTTGCGGTAACATCAGTTTTTTTGTGTCCGTAAAAGATGGATTTTTTTTTCTTTTTTTCATTTCCTCATGTTTTGGTACCCTAGAAGGGTGAGTGAATAAAGAAAAAGGAACACAACAATTCTACACAACATTATAAATTAATACAATATAGTTGGATGCTAGTCCGTAGAGAATCAAAGATATGTTTCGTCATAAAGATGATTCCATTCTGTGCAATTCAGATATTATAAACAAAAAGGAGAACCAAAACGTGTCTTCTTCTGGTGTTTTGTTTGAGAATATCATAAATACTCTTTGGCATGAGTGGGATAATGCCATCATTGAAGGCTTTACTCAAGACGTCTATTGCTAACAGACTGCCATACAAGATACGAGTGTTAGACTTAGCGCTGCAGTATAAGGCTCCGTTTGTGTTTGGTTTGCGGGACTTTATGCAGGATAGGATATTGATCCTGTTGGAAAGCAGAATACCATATTTGGTTACACAAAATCTCTGATTAGGATTGCATTTAGACGGTACTAGGAATCCATATATGTTTGGTTACACAAAAACTCTGATTAGGATTGCATTTAGACGGTACTAGGAATCCATATCATTAGGACTTTATGTTCCGCCATACCCCCAGGGATTTACATCTTACTACCCTATAAATAAGAGGGAGTGTCCAGCCTGCTTCCGAGCTGCTAGGCACTCCCTCTTTTCCGAGCAAATCTGTTCTCCGGTAACTTTCTTTTACATCTTTTTATTTTCACACAGGCAAGGTTTAACACATACTTCCCAAGTATGAGGTGGCTGACGAAGATTAAAGGAGTGTCGAGTATATCTTTATTTATTGATACATGACAGGTCTCTATTTTATACGTGCGAAAGTTCACCAAATTACATGTGTACCGTTCAGTAACTCCCGCCGCTGCTGTATAAACACCTCATGCTTGGTCAGTTTACGTGTTATAAACATTGTTCATTCCCATAAATATCTATCTGCGGAAAAATAATTGGTCTTTGCTGGTTATCTGCTTTCTCGGTGTTGCGCTCTGTTGGTTATTCAGTTTGACGGTCTACTGGTTATCTTTTTTCATAGTCTGGCACACTGGTTATTCAGTCTGACACTCTCTTCTTTCTCAGTCGACGCTCTTCGACGCTCTGCTACTTATTCAGTCTGACTCTCATCTTCTTTCTCAGTCAGACGCTTTGTTGGTTATTCAATCTGACGTAAATCATCTTCTCTTTGCTGGTTATCTTCTAATTCCAGTCTGTTGCACGTTGTACGGTTTCTTTGAAAAGGTATTTGTTCTCGCTACTTATTTATAACAATTCTCTTAGATTTTATTCTTTTCTCTTATCTGTTGCTGAAAGATTAATTAGTTATATTAACGTAAAGAAATTTGCCGTTTGAATGACCGAGATTTTGACCTACTGGTGTCAACCGAAAAACAGACATCCCACAATTGCTACTGTTGTCGTCACGACAAGTTCATATATACTTACTATAGATTCATTGTCATCGCGTATTTGGATTTCAGCCCAGACATTACAGTCTGCCCACGATGTGGCTGACGTTCACCATGTATTGTCGACGTTGCCGAAGATGATGAAGAGGTTGAGCGAGTCATTTGAAGGAGTGTTTACAGTGATGGGTCAAGTTGGGGAGTAGTTTTCAATAGTGATCACTAACCCACTCCCACCAAAACAATCCGACTGGCAATTCGCTTGCCAGTCAAGATGACAACTGCCTCCTAGATCATCAAACCACAACAACTTCCCCCTAGCACCTCACTCATGCAGGCTCTTGATTAATCACTTTCAGGATTAGTTCATGCATTTTGCAACAGTGTGTTGCCATGTAATTTTGTGTGTGTTTATATAGTTCATAATTCCTCGCATGCTCTTTCGGTTTACTATTACACTTGATCCACTATAGCGTTGTGGCATCAACTTACCGGAAACATAGGCAAACAATCAAGCAATGTCTCATTGTCACTGGATAAATATGAAAAAAAGTTTTCCGGCTAAGTTTAGGTAGACACTCCTCTTCTCCGCATAGAATATTTACGATGTTAAGAAAAATGTGTCAAGAGGGAAGAGAACAAAAATCAAACACATCAAAACAAATTAATTTTAGTGTACAAGAGCTCCCAAACGCCATGAACTTAGGCGAGAATAGCAATAGCCACCTAACATACATCCGTATAATAAGTAACCAAAATGGCAGTGTCGATGTATTGTTATACTTTGTGTCTAACGGGAAAAATAATGCAA
The DNA here is from genome assembly GCA_963693085.1 of Alisma plantago-aquatica. Taxonomy (NCBI): domain Eukaryota; kingdom Viridiplantae; phylum Streptophyta; class Magnoliopsida; order Alismatales; family Alismataceae; genus Alisma; species Alisma plantago-aquatica. The sequence goes on from OY856411.1 coordinate 575,868,346, forward strand.
TTATGTGATTCAAAGGTCCCCAATCAGAGGAGTTCAGTCTGAACAAACCAACATTTTTTGTGTGTCATTGTCAAGGCATCCAAATTCCAAAGTACCATATATTGTATGAGATGGGAGAATCGTCAATCACATAGTTTCAATTTTATCTGTCATAGTTTACTTATTTCAGTTGTTCATTCTTTAGTTTGCACGTTACTAATTTATTTATATTTCGGAAACAAAGGTGGTTAAGAGGGAATAGGAGGCAGTCTAAAGGCTGAGGCCATAGCGGCCATTTTGACAAGGGATGTTTCACAATCGGTATGATTCTTTATGTGTGGTTGGTTGGTGGTTGGTAGTGATACATCCCTGCTATGACTGTCCCTCTTTAGCTCAATATATTAATCAACACAGAAAAAAAAAAGTTTACGGCATATTATTAAAGTGTGGTGAAAGAAATAACGAGTTTCATTATTCTACAACGTCCTTTATAATCATTATGGTCTATGATTACATGTATGATATAAATAAGTCACAGTCATCAGCCTTCTTACGAGCAATCAACCTGCTTCGTAGCAGTATGCTTTTTGTGAATTTCCCTATAGTATGCTTCCCGTATGATTTGTGCAAATTTCACTTTCAATTTTTGCCCAAAGTTTAACACTGGGTTTGTCAATATGAGGTGGCTGATGGCTGCTAAAAGAGATTTTGACATATCTTGGTTGATTCTATTTGTGACATGCAACAAGTGGCTACGGGTCTTATTTAGTCTATGTTAGACCTCAGTTGAGTTAATTTGCATGCTATAAACTCTCGGGTCGGTCTGGATCGGGTCGGGTCCGGTCGGGTCTTATTTAATCTAGATCAAGTCCGGTCGAGTCAGTTTTTGGATTTACATTTTTTACAAATGTTTATAATAGAGTGTAAGTTGGGATTTTTGGGTTCAGTCAGTCTGATTGATTACGGATCAGGTCTGTGCGAGTCTGGGTTCACTTGGGTTTGTTCGAGTCCGGGCCCATTTTGGTTCTGATCATTTTGGGTTCGAGTTCATTTCGGACCGGGTCTATTTGGGTCTGGTCTAACAAAACTCAAACCATTAACCATAGTCATACTCTGGATCTGCAGGATCTCTTTCTACTACACCTGTTGTCATAAGTTTGCGGTGTTCAAAAATAGACAACAATGATCCTTTGCCATAACTTAGCATGGGTTTTCTTCCTTCCATTGAGTCGTTGTCTGTGTCGCTAATAAATGACGATTTACCACCGATGTTTCCGAGAAGGGTGAAGATGTTTAAATGTTTCCCGAAAGTTGTGAAATTTTATACACAATCCATTTCCCTTTAATTTCAGGTATATTTTAAGGCTTCAATTACAAGATGATATTGATGTAGCACCATCTACTTTGTTTGGAAAACAAGTATAAGACCTTTTCTCATGTGATCCTACTCTTTTGATGTCAGTCAATCTTACTGTACGTTTTCTAACATCACACTGGTACACACATGCATACGTTTTTGTCGTCCAAAATTTTCTATAATTTTAACATGTAGGAACAAGTTGATCTCATTGAGAAATGACAAGGTTAGCTTACAATGATAAATCTTATCTTTCAAGTATAAGTTGGCACAAAGTATATGAATTGTACACAGTTGAAGATCATGAAAGTCGAAGGAAAAGATAACAACTAGAGAACCATCTACGAAGTGGGTTGTGTTACTTATCTCATGGTCCATTCATTTTGTAACCGATTTGTGCATTAAAATCAACATATGATGTGTAAATATATGTGTGCATAAAAATCCATATATGATATGTAAATATATATGTGCACGAAGTGTTATCTATATATATGCTTCATGTTACTATCCAAACATAATTTTTGTTAGCATGCTCTATATTTTGACATTGTTGAACATTACAAATAGATTATATACATAGATATACCTACTGAAAATCAATTAAAATTCACGTTCTTAGCAAGTGCACCCTACTAGTGTGTTTTATAAAACTTCAAGTAATGCAATTATGTCTAATCTTCTTTGCATCACGTCAAATGATGTAGAAACTATTCTTCCATATATGTACAGAATTACACATGTCGCCCATATTAATTTGATGGGTTTTTTTCGCTACCCATCCTATGCATTTGGGACGTGCCCCACGTCATTGCATACTTAATCAACAACAAACTTTTATATTACATATAGACATGATATATAACATACCATACCTACACACGAGTCGAAAAAGCACACATAAAGGTCTATTTGTACTATAGATGTATATCACTAAAATACTAAAAGCATCTTTACGAATATCTAAACTTTTGATGAACTATCATGGTGCACAATGTTCGTCCTAGAAGGTCGCTATTACATCAATTTTTTTTATTGGAGCTTTATGAAACGGCCGAGAAGTTACCAACACCTCTTATTTGTAGTATACTTAATAGTGTAAGGCCTTTATTACATTTAATTGCCCTTCAATTTCAAATGTTTGTTTTTTCTTCTCTATCTTTTTTGGTCTTTGATATTCTTCCCTATTAATTTTCTCTTTTCCATTTTCTTACATCATCATACATGCTTTATTGAAAATATGTTCTTTTTATTATCCTATATCAAAATATTAATTCATACAATTTATATAACATAATCCGTGTTTCTAGGTAAACTATGTTAAGAAATAATATTTTTTTTCTAAATCTTATGCATTGAATTAAAAATTAATGTAAAAATCACCAAATATTTCTAAAAGGAGAAGTATTTTCCTCTTTGTAATTTAGATCCGATGTCATGTTTTACAAAATTCTCACTTAGGTTTAGTCACGTGATCCTGACCCCATCGGTACTAACGACTTGGACTTGATAGCATCGACTTTTTGCGATTTCGAACAACCTCTCTGACGTCAACTCAGTAGCACTGAGTTGGAAACTCGGTAGTATTGAGTTTTCTTGATTCACGTTGGGCTTACTAACGTTATCTCAAAAGCACCGACTTTCTCTATCGATAGCATCAAGTTCTGGCTGGTTTTCAGGCACATCCCTGAGGGAAAATCGGTACGACCGACTATTATAGAGTCGGTAACACTGAGCTGTGTAGAACTTCTTTGTGCCGAAATCACATAATAGCATCATGAGTGCTTAGAATGCGTAAAATGCTAGTAAAAATGGTTTAAATCATATAATTTGATACATTCAAGGGAATTTAGGCTATCAATGACATTCCATGCATAATAGGTCAAATAAAGGCCCAAACTACACATGAAAATAAGGAAAATGAGCCTATAATAACGACTGAAAACACATGCATCAATGACCCTTGTTCTTTGGTCGATGAGGCTGTCTTTGTTCTCTTCAGTCGCAAGACGTGTTTCCCCCTTCGACATGAATGTGTTTCTATTCTCTTTGATCTGGATGTGATGTTGTGTTTCTCTTTGATCAGAGGTGTCTTGTGTTCCCTTCGATCGAAGGGGAGATGGTTGTGTCTTTTGTCGTTTGTTTTGGTGATGGTCTTCGACCATGAAAACATGTTCTCTTTGATTGCATAGTTCTGAGACCTAACACCCTCTTTGGTCGATGGTAATCCATGAACCCATGGTTGACTTAAAGTGTTCCAAGAATGTGGAAAGTAGTGATATGAGGGTTGAATGGTATATGTTGCTTTAGAAAACCCTAATCGGTTAAATATGATTAACCCTAACCCTAATCTTGAATACATGATGTAATGTTTATTTGCTTGAACGATTGGCATGTATTGAAGTATTTTCTATCTCTCCTACTTGTGTAACCCTTATGTTGCAGGTTTAATGAACATCATAGCCTGTGAATGTTGTGATATCCTAATGTAACACAAGGTGGTCATTATGAGACTTGAGGAGGCATGATGAACTAATGATGTTTCTATAGGGAACAATGTGAGTAGACTAGTGACCTTAAGGATGGCTTTGTGCCTAATGTGAGGTGATATCCTTTAATGATGTGATTAGGAATGGATATCCCGTGATGATGTGATAATGATGTGATCAACTTTATGTTTGATACGTTTTATATCTTCTGAAGTTTATGTATATGATTTATACGTTGTAACTTGATTGATGCATTAAAAAGATAGTAAGATACCCAATTGGCAATTATTATTGGTTCCCGACTTCCGTCCGGAGCTCCCCGCACTGCTTGCACGTGCAGTTGCCCCGTCTATCTTCACCTTTTCCTCCACGCGTGTCCCCGTCTTCAAAGCAGAGTTCACCGCCGTTAGCCTGATCCGCTCGGCGTTAAGGATGCTCATGCCTCGGCTGTAGCCGCTGATTCAAGCACGGATTTTTCCTCCCGTCTCCTCCGGTAGCCTTCGCATCCCGCTCTCGTGGCGTGTCGCACTATCTGCGCCTCAATCCTTGTTCCGGATTCTCGTTCCAGGAGAGTCACCTGCTGCTTCAACCTGTCCCCATGGTTGTTGTCCAAGTGCATGACCTCCAGCTCGTCGGTCTGTCAAGAGCTGTTCCCGTAGAACGGCACCTCCATGGAAAATCACCAACGTGGCAAACAAGTAACAGAACCTCCTCGGCGACGATGCTTTGAAAAGTGCAAAATCTAAAGCTTCTGCAAAAAATACCCGACGCAATGAATGAAACACCTTTCCGTTGGTGCTCTATTCCTCTTCTATTACGATGGTATAGTTTTCCAGATTTGGTGGTTAGTTTCGATGAAAAGGGTGTCTCCCTATCAATGACTAGTCCTATATATCTTCATTGTACCCAAACATGGGAAGAGAAAACAAATCTCCCATCCCATACATTACCTTCGTTCACCTTTCCTTTTCACATCCTGTTGACATCCTTTCCGGTAAACCAAACGGGGCCTAAAGCTTCTGCATAAAATACCCGACGTAATGAATGAAACACCTTTCCGTTGGTGCTCTATTCCTCTTCTATTACGATGGTATAGTTTTCCAGATTTGGTGGTATTTGGAGACGGTGTATATGCCTCTCTTTGTTAGATCAAGTCGTCTGTCTGGCTCACAGAACTTTTCACATGGTTGTCGTTTTCCTTTTAGGGGTTGGCCATTTCCATAACCATTTGGCACAAGGGAGCTTGTCCTTATCCTCATGTTGAAATTCTGAAGCAGCACAGAGAGAGAATTTAGTTATGCCAGTCATATGAGACGTGTGATCCCCTGATGATGATTACGGAATTTGATCAAGGAGGTCGTTTGGAAATCCCAAATTAAGTTTTCCTCAAACTGTTTTAGCTTGGCATTATATATCATAGAAAAGACTTCAGCATCGGCACCCAGCCCATTAGGAAGCAAGATGGCAATGTCCACATGGCTGGACTGGAAGCTAACATGTGGTAACCAGGGGTCTTACCACAACGCTATATCATTTACCGTCACCAATGATGCGTCTAACATGAGGAAAGACTCCCATCTCCATGCTTCTAGTTACGTCTCTAATCCCACGAATGGAGACCGCTCATTGAGCAAGACCAGATATAAATTTAAGTATTTTCTGAGACCACTTCTCACTTGAATGGCTGCTAGATTAGATATGATGAAATTCTTAAAGAGTTTTATTACATTGCTAGAGAAAGGTATCCTTCTTCCTAGAGACTATGCTAAGTTCTCATATGTAAAAAGTCATTCCTTTGTAATTGCCATTCTTGCGTCCTCGTGCTTCAACAGAGAGCATAACAGAGAGCATCGTGCCATTTGCAAATAGGAGAGGAGTAAGGGGATGACCACCTCCGGTGAGTAGAGAGCTTGACGAGTTTCCATATTTCTTGCATCTCGTAAATGTGGACCAACAAATATAATCTTCGCAATACAACCAATCTGTCTGTCGACAGTGCATTACATTTTCCGATTCATAAAATCGATTAATACGTTCAACTATCTCCACATTCAATAGATTTTGAAAAGTCCTTTGCTCCAAGAATGATGTTACCAGCTTTACTGGGGTGGTAGGTATACGAATGCGTAGCATGAGAAGTTCCTGATTCTATTTATCAAAGGCCTATTCAAAGTCACCTATAGCCTCCATGTGTCACCTTCCTTCTTTTTTTTTTCTTCTTCTTCTTCATCATTGTATCAATTACGTCTTTGGCATTAATGATATTATCAAAATGAACCTTTTTTGGATGTGAGTTAATTGTATTCTTGTTTCCAACTTTGGCATATGTTAGTGTAGCATGTTAGCATTGACTTCATAAATCTACTTTTATTTACTCTTGAGATTGAGATTGATTGGTCTAGATTCAGATCCAATCATGTTTGGGAACATAGTTTGATTGATTTAATTATGGTTGTATATTAGTTAGAAAAATATGATTGAATCTAAATCCAATATGCTTCTTGTCTGATTATGTTTGGATAGTAACAAAAAATCAAGATAGAGTCTATATTTTGTCTCTTTGCCTGCGTTTGGCACGGGACTGGGATTCTGGAATCTAGACTGGGTTAGTCGGGGTTAGTCTGATGATCTGGGTTGGGTTAGTCAGGATCCAGTCTGATTTTGTTTGGCAACTCAGTCTGATTCTGGTCAGCTGGTCAGTTTTGAGTCTAGTTTCAGACTGATTCTGTTTGGATGCCAGTCAGTATTCAGCCTGGTTCTATTTGGCAACGTAGACAGGATCTACTTATTCTGTCCTATTCTTACATAGCTGTTTTAATAATAACAACTTATGTAAAACTGTGATGCCACTATAATACAAGTATAAAATTAACAAAATAAATGTATTTTGATACATAATGTGGGTGATATTGTTTTTTTTTAGTTAAATGGATAGTAATGAATATGGTCATTTTATATGTTTATTTTAAATATATTAAACTTTACAATTGTCTTGCATGACATGTTCATTTTGTATGTATGTATAAAGTTTTTCATATTCTTTTAAAGGATTGCCATAATATTTTGGACACTATTAACACACTAAAATCCAAACTCAATTCAATAAACTGACAAAATTCTTAGAACTAATAATGTCTTAGAATTCATGCAAAAATCAGTTGATCTGTTTTGTAATGCTCACATTATCATCCACCAGACTTCCAGCTCTTACACACCACAACAAAATGGGGTGGCGAAGAGGAAAAATTGTCATCTTCTTGAAGTAGCGCACACTATTCTTATTCACTACCATGTATCTAAGAGTTTTGGCCTGAAGTTAACTCTACAGCGTGCTACTTAATTAACCTTTTGTCCTGAAGAATCAAGTCCCTTTCTCTCTTATGTATCCAGAATCTTAGGGCTGGAAAAACAAGACCCGACCCGAATGACCTGACACACCCGAAATTGACCCAAACTCGAAGAATCCAAAATTAATTTAGGGTCGGGTCTGGGTTTGGATTTTAGACCCGATTGACTCAAAATTCACAATTATATTTTCAAATAAAATTATAAATACTACATTTTAAGAACCCCAATAACCTATTAAATTACTAATCCATCAATCATTAAGTTTATTTAGGTAATTCTACATTGTTTTGTATTGATTTGCATGATTTATTATACTAATCACATTATGAATTTGTGTTTAAAACTCACGAAAAAACTACAATTGGCTTTATGTGTTTCTCAATCACATTGTAAGTTTATCATGATGAATTTGTTCATTACACTTGGAAATTATTAATGATTAGACAATTCATAGCATTTTTTCAAAAAATATTCTCTTGGTATTGGATTTACATGTCAGACTCGATAGACCCAAAACTATTTGCGGGTCGGCTTAGGGTCAAGGGTTTCGACGAAATCCATCTTTGTAAGTTTAGGGTCTAGCTAAAAAGTGATGACCCGAAATGACCCGAATTAAAACCCGCTCAACCCGATCCCGATTGCCACCCCTAATCCAGATGCGCCTCTTTTTTCTGTACCTCCACGCATCTTTGACAACTTTTGTTTTGTTAAGAATCTTCGCCCTAAGATATTTAAAATTGAACCCCAATCCACTAAGTGTGTTATTTTGGGATATTTTAGAACTCAAAAAGGGTATTGGTGTTATGATCCTATCAAAAGACAATGGTTTGTTAGTGTGGATGCGGTCTTTTTTAACACATGTCATACTACTCTGAAATGGGGTTTGTTTTATTTAGTGACTTGTTGGATCCCACTCCACTACCTCAAGTTGTGAAAAATGATCACACTGAAGTAACTGAAGTTCTTGTTCCTCCTCTAAAAGTATACAAGAAAAGACCTAAGGTTACAGTTCCCTCCATGGCCCCTCATCAACCAACTCTTCCTTTGTTGGCAGATCACAACACCTCTCATGTAACTTTTGACCTACATCTTCTCATTCGTCAAAGGAAAGGTATTCGTTCTCGCACTCAGCATCCAATTAGTAAGTTCTGCTCTACCATTAGTCTTAGTGCTAGCTTTGCCTATTTCGCTACTGCTATCTCTACAGTTTCTGTACCCAAGACTGTTATGCAAGCTCTTAAACATCCTGCCTAGCGTCAAATTATGGAAGCTGAAATCACTGGCCTTTGCGATCGCAGAGACTTGGGATCTAGTTGATCGCCATCAAGATTGCCCTACAGTTGAATGTCGATGGATATTCACTGTTAATTACCAATTAGATGGTTTGATTGAACTGTTGAAGGCACATCTAGTAGCGAAAGTTTATACTCAAACCTATGGGGTAGAACTATTTGGAAACATTTTCTCCCGTTCCAGACTTAACTATGTACGGGTGCTTATATTCATTGTTGTGAACAATGATTGACCTCTTTTCCACTTGATGTTAAAAATGTTTTTCTATATGGCGACTTAAATGAGGAAGTCTACATGGAGCAACCACTTGGATTTGTCACTCAGGGGGAGCATTCCAAAGTCTACCTACTAAAGAAAGTTATTTATGGCCTGAAACAAAACCCACGAGTGTGGTTTGATAAGTTGAGCCATATTCTTCTTAAGTTTAACTTTTTACGCTCACATTCTAATCACTATTTTTATACGAAAACTCAGTTCTGGGCTTGTTATTCTCATTGTGTATGTGGATGACATAATTATGTCTGGTAACGATACAAAAGGTATTCAATCTACTAAAAGCTATCTAGAAGAACATTCTGTTACAAAAGATCTAAATAAACTCATATACTTTTTCAGGGTCGAAGTTTCCCGATCTTTTGGCATCTGTCTTTCACAACGCAAATATGTTCTAGGTCTTCTGAAAGAAATGGGCATGCTTGGTACTGCTAGCACCCCTCTGCATCTTAATACAAATTTGGATGATGAAACGTCACCACCCTATCCTAATAACCACCAATACCGAAGATTGGTTGGTAAGCTTATGTGTCTCATTGTTACTAGAACCGACATTACTTCAATTGTAGGACTTGTCAGTAAGTATCGGGATAAACTTCGACAATATCATTGGGATATTGTCCATCATATCCTTAAAACCTGAAAGAATTCCTCAGGAAAAGGATTGTTATGTCGCAGACATAGACACTACAAACTCATTGGATATTCTGACTCTAATTATGTCAGTAGTAAATGTGACAGAAAATCTACTTCTGGCTATTGTACCTTTGTTGGGGGTAATCTGGTTACATGGAATAGTAAGAAGCAAATTGTGGTAGCTTGATCTAGCGTTGAAGTTGAATACAAAGCCATGGCTCATACATCTTGTGAATTGATGAGGATTTAAAGACTCCTCAAGGAATATAATATCTATGATCCAGATCCTATCCCCATTAACTGTGACAATAAACCTCCATTTTTATTGCCAGCAGTCTTACCTTTAATGAGTGCACCAAGAATATCAAGGTGGATTGTCATTTTGTTCAGGAATTTTTTCTCTTGCTTCTTCACTCCTTACCTTCAGACAGTTTATCAGTTTGCTTACATCTTCACCAAGCTACTGCCCAAGACTCACTCTACTATATTGGTGGGCAAGCTAGGCATGTCTGACATCTATGCTTCGGCTTGAGGGGGAGTATTAGTATATATGTTTTATGCTTTAAATTTATTTGTGTGCTATAGACTTGTCTTGTCTTTGGCTTTTCTTTTATCCCATATTACCTAATTATGTTTTTCACTTACTCTCTTCTCCTATAAAAGAGAGTGCCTTGTATTTATTTTAGATACATCAAATAAAGATTTTATTATTCTATATTGCATATACAGGGGAGTATACATAGCATCGCAGCAGGTTGACATTTTCACAGTGGAGTTTGTGGTCCGTTCTAGGTAGTACTACCAAATATTAAGATGTTGGATAGAATATTTTCTATAATGGGAAAGTGAATATAGCAAGCATTTCTTTTGGTAAAGATACTTTGAAGATGAAGTGGGACGTCTATGGTGCAAATCAATATTTAATGGCTGCCATTACAAATGTGCTCTAGATAATCAAAAGTCACAATGACACAATACAGTATAATATTTAATACCTTCTAGTGACACCAACATTCAAAAGATACACAAAAACAGCTACCGCATATCATTGATTAAATATATACTAATAATGCCACAAAAAGTAAACCATGTGAAATACAGAACCAGTCGTATGTTCCAACTATCCCACATGGATAATTTGAAGGAAACAATGTCATATGTTCTAACCAAACAAAACTTTAGTAACCAACTGAAAATGCACATGGCAGGAGTCGTGAGCTCAAGAAAACCAACCATGGCATTTGGGGGGAATCTGGTACGCAATCTTGTATATACAGTTAGGATCATGACGGCACTGACAATTGAATAAATTGTCTGATTTCTTAGTTTTGATCACTCTATGGAGATTTTCTTTTCCATATATCAGAAGCATTGGAACACCTCAAGTAAGCACTTCAGCTAATCAACCACCTTGTCAGCAATCAGCACTCCCCCTGTTCCCCAATATAGAGGTGCTTGAATGACAAGGAAGCCTGATATTTGGTTATTGTGCTGCTGTTTTCATCTGATTACTTGTATGCCAAAATGATTCTTACTATCATAACACTATCACCTGTTCGCTTCTGAGTTTCCATTTTGGATGTATGGGTCAGATACTGGCATGTCATGCATGAGGTTCCATCAATTCCTTTAAACAAATTTACAAGATTTTGGCTCGCAGATATCTGTTTGCACTGTAATTTTTCCATGCACTGACGGATGCATAGATTCCTTATCCTTAAATCTGTTCAGTAGTTCATTGGTGCTTTGAAACCACTTCCAGTCATTTGGCCCGTTCTCTTTTCTTATATGTGGGTCTGTCAGGAGTAACTCAGCCAGAGATTCCAGTATCAATCAGAAATTCCAGAGTTGGCATGTTTATACGCATGCAGCAAGCCAAATTTTAGTGTCACTGAGCAATGTCCTTTAGCAATCTTTTGATCCCTGATTCAGGTAATCCACGAAAACCAGCAGTTGTATTTTCATACGTAGAGACTGCTATACTGAAAACCAGATCAGAAGAGTATAGCATTTAGTTGGATTTGACCCAGGGAAAACCACAAGCCCTTCAAACCAGAAAATTGTCTGAAACACCTGAATGAAGTGCTTCCAAGAGTAACTTGGAGTGGGGAGGGCAGTCATAGTCATAGCATCTGACATTGCATTTTTGCATTTTTCGCATTTATAGTTAATAGTGGGAAAGCACAAAAAAGATCATCTCTGGTAGAAAAATATAGCAGAGCTCACCGTTGGAGGATTTTCCCAGCTGTAAGGTTTGTTTCGATCAATGAGAAACCTGAGCTGTTCTGCATCATGAGGGTATTTCCTTTGATAATGCCGCATATTCGATTTCCATTCACTTGCAAGGCATCGTCCAAGCTCTTCCTGATGGATAAACTCCCTGAAAACATTAGAGTTTAAGTGAAAAAGATCCCGTAGATCACCAAGTTAAAGACAGAAAGTATCATGCAAATGTCGTGAAGAGAAATAGGCGCCACTTCAGTTTAAGTTGTCTTCACACGCATATGTCCTGATGAGGATATTAGGGTAACACTTCTGCAATACTAATCAAATCTGCTTAAAAAGCATGCAACTGATCTATTATTAAGAAAAGATATATCTACTTATTGTTGTGAAACAGGGGAAAATCTTAAATTCTTCAGTTATATAAATAAAGTCAAAGATACATGAAAACATGAGTTGTAAATTACAATAAATGACAAAAATGATGTTGTTGACAAGGCAATACCCTTCTTTAATGATAACATTCAGTCTACCTCCTAGCCAGCCAAACTGCTGCATACCTGTAAACCGTAGGAATGATGTAAAATCGTTCCCGATCTTCCCAGTGTAATTTTTTCCTCAACTCCTGGATGGCATCTTCATAGTGGATTTCCATAGAAAATGTCTTGATCTGAAAAGAATGCATACCACAAAATATTTATTCAGCATTTCCATGTTTCTAGGTCTAAATGGGGACTGAACTCACTTCGATTAGCCTCACCTGAACAAATGTGGGACGCATAGACTGCTTCTGAGCAAATAGAATCACATCCTTTAACTGTGTCATATCTTCATGAACACTGTCAATGGTAAATGTATTCCAGCCAAGAGTCTTGAACAAGGATGACAAGTCATGGTCATCATCACAATATATTACAGTCAGTTTATGGAGCTTCAGATGCACGGCAAAGGAAGCAGCATCATTGTCTATGCTCTCTCTCGTGCAACTACCTCCAATCGCCCAATAATACCTAACAATGATCCATCACGTTTCAAAGCTATAAGCATACTGGTGAGTGTCAGGTCCAACTAGAAAATGTGAGCGCAAAAACATGGTGTTTGAAGAGGAACTCACGTGCGGTGATCAACAACAAATGCATCTGTTTTATTGAAGCGCTCAGCTAGACGAGCTTCTTCAAAAGCAAGACAAACTGCATCAGCAAGGCCCTGTGCCAGGGGCACTGTGCCATGGAGCAATCAGCTATGTGGTTTGGGGAATGTGAAACAATTACAAAATATCATGTCTGTTTCAGACAGCGGAACAAGTTCACACTGTCAAATCAACAAATGATTCAGCTGCAGTAAAGAAAATCATCACCTGCTGCAGCCCTAAGGCCGGCAGCTTCCGCACAATCCTCTACACTCCCCTCTGTCAGTGCCCACTGATTTCCAGCCCACTTCAACTCGTCAATCTGCAAAAAATCAAATTTCGGAACAAGGAGATTATTACACAATGTAATCACTCCGACGAAATCACACTAGAAAAGCGCCGAAAGCCAAGTTGAACGAGAAGTGCCAACAATTGCAGCCAACCATACCTGAAAAGAACCGAAGCCAGAAAGGTGCAGCAAGATGCCGAGTAGCACCGTCCACCGGCTCTCGGCAGTGACCACAAGCCGGTCCCGACCGAACCACCACGGGTTTCGAGGGCTGTGCCTCATGACATGACGGAACAGTGTGTATCCGACCTCGGACATCCCTGAGAGAGACACCAGCGCTTCAGCCTCAGCGTCCGCGAGCAGCATACGCACGTTGTCGACGCAGCGGCGGTCGACGGCGTCCCAGAAGAAGGCGTCATCTTGGAGCCTCGACTCCAACGCTTTCCCGCCGTTGGCAAGCAAGAGCTCGTCCCGCCAAGAGATGTTGGGGTCAATATCGTATCGGTTAAGGCGGCAGCCGAGGATTCTGGGGTTGGGCGCGGGACGAAGAGTGTGAGGAGGAGGAAGCCAGGGGTAACGTAAGCAGATGGAGGTGGAGATACCGGAGGCCGTCATCAGTGAACGGCGAAAAGAGCGAAAATCTGATGGTGGCAAAGTTCCAAAACAATATGCAAGTCTTTTTCCTAAAAATCCCTTCACAAATATGCCATAAAATCCCCTCTTAACCTTCACTCCCTTGAGAGCCCTCTCTTGTGTTTGAAATTCATATAATCTCCCTATGACTCACTTCCGTAAAGATATCTCAAACTGCCGGTTGTTTAATGAATCCAGTTATACAAATGTGGTGTATATCATTTATATATTATTAAAAAAATATTTAGCCATTCCTGTTATTCTAGCTATTTGTCAGCCTGCTTTTCGGATTGTGCTTGTCTTTTACCTGGTTCAACGGAGCTTTTGTAGTGTTAACGGTTAAACAATTGTGACGATGACACGTACACAACCACAACCACTGTCGTTAGAAATTGTCAAGGTATAGCTCACCCTTGCCATTGAAAGAAAAAAAGAAAAGAAAAAAAAGGTATAGCTCACCCTTGCCGTTGAATACATAGGGCACGTTTGATTTGCTGGAGTCAGCTAGATTGGATTGCACTTTTGACTCCTGCAGGCCAAATCCTATGTTTGGTTCATGGGAGCAGTAAAATAGAGGAATCCCAGTATTTACCAGTATTAAGGGAGTGTGGGATTAGATTTTACTTCTCGAAACCATGGGACGCCGGAATCCCAGAGGCATCCGACTCTTACCTCCCCCGTGTCTCCCTCCCGACTCTCGCCTCCCCCCGTCTCCCTCCGGACTCACGCCGCAGCACACCCCCCACCCCCCCCCCCAGTTCCTCCCGACTCGCACCTTGGCGCCATTACTTGCGATGCGAATCCCTTTCGCCTCCACCTCTCCTCTCCTCCCCATCTCCCTCTGCCTTGTTCGCTGCCCCACCTCGGGCCTCCCCAAAATTTACGCGACCAACTCCACCGCCGCGTGAGCACCGCTGCAAACTCAGTCTAGATCATCCTCCTTTCTTCACCTCGTAAGCACAAGGATCGACATCTCTGCCTCTCGTCCGGATCTATATACCCACACGCCGACGATGAACACGGTCAGTCTGCCCGCACAGGGAGGTGCCGCTGGGGGAAGCACCCTACCCGTGAGAGATAAGATCTCAAACCTGCCCCTGATCGTAGCGACGACATTCCCGCTGCCACCGGGTGTTCCAGATGGCCCGGACCGGGGCTGGCAGAGGGAGACGTTTAGAACGGTGCCGCTCCCGGCTCCCGTTGAGGACGCAGACGCCCCAGCCACGGCTGCGGGCGTAGTCGGAGAGCGTCTCCGCCATTGAGCGTAGTCGTGGCCTCCGTGGACCTCAAGGACGTGGGAACGAAGCTAGTTGGGGAATCCCGCTCGATGATGATCATCTTGTTCTTCGACCCAGGTGGGCGCCCTCGCGGACGATGCCCGAGGCCGATGTGCCGCCGCTGGTGGGTGCAAACGTGCTTGTAGGAGTCTGCTACTCCGTCCCGTCTCGGGTTTGTCCATGTTGGTGTCGAGCTTGATGGGTGTTATTGGACTCTTAGACTGCGGGCTGGATTGATGGTGCTAGTGTATCTGCTACTGAAGAGTTGCTCAATGGCCAGGTTGCTGCTGGGTATGAAGGCAAGTCACATTGCTGCTGAGTGTGAAGGTGGAGAGCAGCTTGATGGTCGGACTGCTAATGTGGGATGTCGTGTGTTGCTACTGTTGAGACGGCTGCGGCGGTGCGTCCGAGTGGAATAGGTGGTGGAAGTAGTGCGACGAGGAGGCGCCACCTCCCGGCGCTCCAGGGTCCATCTCGACCATGGAAGGCTGCATATTGCCAGATAAAATTTACAATGTAAAATATAAATTATTCAACAAATTCCAACAAACCAAACATAAAATTTCATTATACAGGATTTACTATATCCAACAAACCAAACATAAGACATTAATTTGTGGAGTTCTTAAAATCCATGATTATGGTAATCCTGTATTTTAATAATCCTTATTGAAAATCCAGACTAATCCAGCAAACCAAACGTGCCCATAGATAGAAGCCAACGGGATTATTCCGACACTGAAATCTGTTAACCGTTTAATAAGAATCAAAAACCCATGTCTATCGAGTTTGTTTTATATCCTTTTCATCTTAGGGGACGTTTGGTTGTTTGGTTAGTTGGATTCATCCGGATTAGGAAGAATCATGTAACTAGCTAGTCCTGGTATAAGGATTTGTCATTTTTCAAAAGACCTGCAAAACGTAATTTTACGTTTGGTTATCTTGTACTATTACTACTGTAAAGCAACCGGCCGTTTCAGATGAAAGACGGAACAAAAAAGTAACGCTGACGGGTTAAAGTTGGCGCTAGAATTGATTTTTTTAGATGAAAGAACAGCGTCGGGGAGCGGGCGACAGAACTCAAAGAGCTGGATGACGGCATCCAGCAAATTTCAAATAGAATCGCCTATCTAGCAATTACTACATAGTTAAAAGTACAGGATTCTTCAAATTTTCAGCCTACCATAAACCAAACCTGATATTTGCCCAGCCCAGCTGGATCATTAAATACAGTCCAATCCAATTAGATCCGGTAAAACAAACGTGTTGTTAAAGCCTTCTCCTTTTCGCTCCTGATGCCATCGCATTCAATCCATGACTCCAACCACATACAAGCAGATGTTGTATGCCACCTTCGGTAGTGTGAACATGCTTGAGGGAGGCACCATCACAGAGCGCAGGCCATGTCCCTTGCTGAGAAGAGCGGCTCCAGGGAGGGGTGGAGTTAGAGGAAGATGAGGTGGGATGTGTAGTTACTAATGTTAGTATAAAAACGTGATACGTAAACATGTAAAGTTTGATCATATGTACGGTTTAGGATCTTGATCATAAACTAGTCACTATTAAAGTAAAACGTACCCGTAGACATGGTTGAATACGGCGGTGAGATCTGCGGAGGCGATATTCGGAGAAGATCTGCGGAGAAGTCCACGCCCGTGTTCGTCGACCGCCGCGAAAGACGTCTTCTCTCTCTTAGCCTATAGTCGTCAAGTGTGTTTTCCGTAAAGTGTGATTAACCCTAAGAGATGGATCTCAGGGTTATACTTATAGGCAGAGAGAGGGACGAATTTCCTGTATCCTTTAATCGCAGCCGTCCATCAAGGTTGCCATAATAATAGGAAAAGACTTCTAATAAAAACTCAATTCCTTTATCAATTCCAGCCGTTTCCTATTAACCGCAATTATTATATGGGCCACATAATGAAGATAATTAATGAATTTCGGAATACCAACAATCCCACAATAATAAGGATTGTGGAGTCCAAAAATATTCCCCAAAATATTCCAACAGTCTCCCACTTGGTCCATATGACAATTCTTTAATGGTGCTATATAGGAAAAACATAAGGCGCGCATAAATACTGAAATAATATGCATAACGGGTTTACTTTTATTACATTGGTTAATGTGAATTATTGATGAGAGTCATAGCGGTTCTACATTAATTAAAGAACATAGTCCCTTCCATGTACCACTGACCAACAATCACATTAAACAATTCTGTATAGCGAAGCAATCATAAATGTCCCCTTAATGTCTTGAAAAGACTATTTCTGTTATCATATATTGCAATAATATGTACATGAACAAATCATACTATGAAACAGAAAAATTCAGAAGTTCCAATAATGAGTACTCAAATAATGTCATTACAAAAGCACATAGCAATCCACAAATAAAGAAAAGCTAATGGTTATCCTCAAGACCCATGGTTTCTGCATGCTGCTTAAATGTCTTGGGAGGTAACCCTTTAGTAAATGGATCTGCTATATTTGAACACGTACTAATGTGCTCAATTGACACCCTCTTCTCCCGAATTTGTTCTTTAACTGATAGATATTTCATCTCCATGTGCTTTATGCCTTTAGAATACATATCATTCTTCAAAAGAAAACTGTTGCGGCGTTATCACAGTGAATTTTCAGCGGCCTAGCAATAGAATCTATGACTCTAAGCCCTGAAATGAAATTCTGCAGCCATAAAGCTTGAACTGTAGCCTCAAAGCATGCTACAAATTCAGCCTCCATGGTGGATGATGCAATAATGGTTTGTTTGGCGCTCTTCCAGGAAATAGCACCTCCAGCTAATACAAACACATAACCAAAAGTGCTTTTCCGAGTATCCACGCATCCTCCAAAATCTGAATCTGTGTAACCAATCACTTCAAGGTGATCAATATGTCTGAATGTGAGCATTTGTTTCTTCGTTCCCTGTAAGTACCTCAACACTTTCTTTGCCACTTTCCAATGATCAATGTCTGGATTGCTTTGATAACGGCCCAACATACCAACTGCAAAACTGATATCAGGTCTAGTGCAAACCTGTGCATACATCAAA
Source organism: Alisma plantago-aquatica (assembly GCA_963693085.1). NCBI lineage: Eukaryota > Viridiplantae > Streptophyta > Magnoliopsida > Alismatales > Alismataceae > Alisma > Alisma plantago-aquatica. The sequence continues at coordinate 575,886,329 of OY856411.1, forward strand.
CTTCCTACAAGAGAAGCATAAGGAATATCTTTCATTCGATCACGTTCTAATTTAGTTTGAGGACATTGACTTAAGCTGAATTTATCCCCTTTCTGAATTGGAACAACATTAGAATCACATGACGCCATATTAAATCTTTCCAAAAAAATTTTGATATAAGCATTTTGAGACAATCCTAAAATCCTACGTGACCTGTCACGGAATATTTCTATTCCTATCACATAAGAAGCCTCTCCCATATCTTTCATTTCAAAGTTTTGAGAAAGAAAATCTTTGGTTTCACGTAATAAACCAAGATCGCTGCTGGTAATAAGAATATCATCAACATATAGAACCAAAAATGCAAACTTACTCCCACTGATCTTTAGGTATATACATTGATCAACAATGTTTTCCGTAAACCCAAAGGCCGTAATGGTATTGTGAAACTTAATATACCATTGACGTGAAGCTTGCTTTAATCCATATATTGATTTCTTTAATAAACAGACCATGTTTTCCTTTCCATCTATAATGAAGCCTTCTGGCTGAGCCATGTAGACTTCTTCCTCTAAACTCCCATTCAGAAAAGCTGTTTTCACATCCATCTGATGTAACTCTAAGTCAAAATGAGCTACTAATGCCATAATGATTCGTAAAGAATCCTTTTTAGAAACTGGAGAAAATGTTTCATTATAATCAATGCCTTCTTTCTGATTAAAACCTTTGGCTACAAGTCTGGCTTTATGTCATTCGATTTTACCAAGAGAGTCACGTTTGGTCTTAAAGACCCACTTGCACCCGACTTTCTTATACCCTTCAGGTAAATCGGCCAACTCCCAAACTTTGTTTGCAGCCATTGAGTTTATTTCATCACACATGGCATTAATCCATTTTTCAGAATCTTCAGATTTTATGGCTTGTGAATACGTAACTGGATCTTTATCCATCCCCATATTAAATTCACATTCTTGTAAATACAGCAAATAATCATCCGAAATGGCTGATTTCCTGCTTCTTGTAGATCTCCTTAATTCTACTGCAGGTTTTGCATTTACATTCGATTCAATGACGTTATCAGGTACATTATGGAGTGCATGATCATTGACATTTTGTTCTACATTGTTGATTGGATCAACATCATTAGGTGGAACGGTGTCAGTCGAGATTGAGGGCAAGGGGATTGGTATAGGTACCCTTATTTCTCTAATGATCACTTTTCTAACTTTATCACTCCCACTGATTTCACCATTCTCAATGAATTTAGCATTACCGGTTTCTACAATTCTAGTAGTATGATTAGGACAATAAAATCTAAACCCCTTTGATCTTTTAGGATACCCAATGAAAAAACCGCTAATGGTTTTTGTATCGAGTTTCTTCTCATGTGGATTATAAATGTGTGCCTCTGCTGGACATCCCCATATATGTAAATGGCGTAAGCTGGGTTTCGATCCCTTCCACATCTCGAAAGGTGTCTTGGGGACAGCTTTACTGGGAACCCGATTTAAGATATACACAGCAGTCATAAGGGCATGCATCCACAAAGATATGGGCAGATTAGAAAAACACATCATACTCCTAACCATTTCTAGAAGTGTACGATTACGTCTCTCAGCTACACCGTTCATCCAACGGGAACCGGGCATTGTGTATTGAGGGACAATTCCTAATTTTTCTAGGAGTTTAGCAAAAGGACCAGGACGTTGTCCCGATTCATCATATTTTCCATAAAATTCACCACCTCTATCAGACCTAATGATTTTCACCTTTTTACCTAATTGCCTCTCAACTTCAGTAATGTAAATTTGAACAACATTCACAGATTGAGATTTATCATGCAAAAGGTAAAGATAACAATAACGTGAATAATCATCTATAAAGGTAATAAAATATTTTTCTCCACCAAAAGATGGAACATCGAAAGGTCCGCATATGTCTGTGTGTATGATTTCGAGTAGTTCAGTGCTTCTTGTGGCTCCTTTCTTGGTCTGTTTGGTTTGCTTACCCTTAATGCAATCCACACAAACACCAAAATCAGTAAAATCAAGACTCGGAAGAATCTCATCTTTTACTAAACGATTAACTCTTTCTCTGGATATATGACCCAGTCTTTTATGCCACAAAAACGTAGAACTTTCACTCGACCTTCTTCGTTTCAAACCCACTTTAGGATGCAAGGTAACAAGAAGCGATTCGGAAAATGTATTATCAAGAAGAATCTGATATAAACCCTTAATCAAAATTCCTGAACCAAACAAATTATTTTCCTTAATCAAACTGAAACGTCCACCGCCTACCATAAAAGAATAACCATCATTGTCAAGTTTAGACATGGAAATTAAATTTCTAGAAATAGAAGATACATAAAGAGTTTGTTCTAGATCTAAATGAAAACCAGAGTCTAAAACTAAACGAAAAGTGCCAATGGCTTCTACTGGAGCTCTCATTCTATTTCCCATGTAAAGGTAGGCTTCATTTGTCTTTAGTTTCCGGGTTGTAAGGAATCCATGCATCGAGTTTGAAACATGAACATTAGAGCCAGAATCAATCCACCAAGTATTACAAGGTGCTTCTACAAAGTTTGATTCGAAACATACAAAAGAAAAATACTTGCCTTTCTTTTCGAACCATTCTCTGCGCTTTATGCAATCTTTCTGAATGTGTCCAGGCTTCTTACATAAGTGACAATTATCATTCTTCCTTGCTTTCTTAGGTGCAGATTGTCCTGACTGATTGGATGGACTAGTCTTAACGCCCTTCCAATTGTTCTTACCGACTTTGTTCTTCCCGTTCCCATTACCATGCATGTAATTTGCCAGAGCAACATGACCATTCTGCTGCTTAATTCGAGCTTCTTCCTGAACCAGTTTATTGGTCAGTTGATTCACATTCCACGTATCCTTAATCGTGTTATAGTGAATCTAAAAAGGACCATACTGGAGAGGCAGCGAGTTTAGGATGAATTGGACTAGGAACGAATCCGCAACAGTCATGCCCAATTTACCTAATTTTGTAGCCAGATTAGTCATATCAAGTACATGTTTCTGCATAGTTTTGGTACCATCATAACGGGCAGTCGTTAGTTCAGCCATAAGTTTTCCAACAATTGCTTTATCAGCAACCTTAAAGCGTTCAGTGAGTATTCTTAAGTATTCCTTAGCAGTCAGATCTTCACTTTCAGAAATAGAAGACTTGATATTGCTAGCAGTGGTTAAACGCATGAATTTCAAGCAAAGTTTATTAGCTCTAGTCCATGCATTAAAAGTTTTGATCTCACTTTCTGTTGAGGTAGTAGTAATATCTGCAGGCTTGTCTACTGTAAGTCCTGAGTCAATCTCAAGTACACCCAAGTAAAATTCAACATGTTCTTTCCACTCGGTGTAATTAGTCCCATCTAGTTCGGGAACAGAGTTGACAAAAGAATTAAGACTAGCGGGTTGATGAACTGCATTATAGAAACATGTTCACGATAATTAATCTTTGAGGTGTAAACACATATAGACAAACATGACTAAGATTTATGCATAAACGAGTGATTTAAACTAATAATCAAAGCAAGTATGGTATCTGTGGATATCCTATACCGACTTAATTACAGAAATAAAGCAACTCCGTAATAGTTATTTTACTTTTAATACATTGACTACCTGTGGGTAATACATAATGCAGTAAATAACCAACAATAAGTTTACTTAGTCGATATTCATTGCATTCTATGAGTCCACTGTGGTGAACTTCAAACAGTTATATGAACATCATATTCTTAAGAAAAGAAACATTCATGAACCGAAGTGAAATCACTGTGGTGATTATCAAAACAGTATAATGTGAATATTGCTCTTAAAGCATATTTTTCCATATATATGACATATGAGTGAACAAAAAAGTAAGGAATTTTCTTTTTTTTAACAGACCGGAACATGATAGGATAAAATTCCAGGATCATTCATAAGGTGTGGAAACATCTAATAAAAGTTTTAATATCAATTTTATCCAACAAGTATGCCCAAAAAAAGCCCTGAAATCACTTAAAACGTGATTTTGAGGGTCTAAACGGCCGAATTTGGCTAAAAATGAAAAGTTTGTGACAAAGCGACAAATTTTGAAGATCTCTCTGTTTCCAATCAGAAAAAGTATATGTGTGTTAAAATCTGACACTGGTGGCCGAGATTATGGAAAATTGATAAAACTGATATTTTCTCTTAATTAGGACTATGAGTATGATCTGAACGAAGCGACTGATACCACATGTTAGTATAAAAACGTGATACGTAAACATGTAAAGCTTGATCATGTGTACGGTTTAGGATCTTGATCATAAACTAGTCACTATTAAAGTAAAACGTACCCGTAGACATGGTTGAATACGGCGGTGAGATCTGCGGAGGCGATATTCGGAGAAGATCTGCGGAGAAGTCCACGCCCGTGTTCGTCGGCCGCCGCGAAAGACGTCTTCTCTCTCTTAGCCTATAGCCGTCAAGTGTGTTTTCCGTAAAGTGTGATTAACCCTAAGAGATGGATCTCAGGGTTATACTTATAGGCAGAGAGAGGGACAAATTTCATGTATCCTTTAATCGCAGCCGTCCATCAAGGTTGCCATAATAATAGGAAAAGACTTCTAATAAAAACCCAATTCCTTTATCAATTCCAGCCGTTTCCTATTAACCGCAATTGTTATATGGGCCACATAATGAAGATAATTAATGAATTTCGGAATACCAACAATCCCACAATAATAAGGATTGTGGAGTCCAAAAATATTCCCCAAAATATTCCAACAACTAATGCTCAATGTCCTATGGATGTGGCACTCGCGGATGACTACCGGGTACGTGGTGTAGTACTGGCCTACGGCTGGTCCACCAGCTCGGGCGCTAAGAAGCAGCTCTGAAGAGCATGTGGATTGTGGAACCAGAACAACCCATAGTAACAAATTTGGGATTCGGCAACTTTTCGGTTGGTCGGAAAAAATTGGAATTCGAAAAAAATCAGAAAAAATCGTGAAAAAAATCGACATGTTTCGGTCAAAGTTCGGTCAACTATTCAGAAATAATTGATAATAAGTCGGCTATATATATATATATATATATATATATATATATATATATACCTATATATGCTTATATACACACACATATATAAATGTATGTACACGTACATATATATATATATATATATATATAGAGAGAGAGAGAGAAAGAGAGTCATGCTAGAATACACTCGAGTGTATCCGGAGCGGAATACACTCAAGTAGTTTTTCATGATGCAATATTTTTTTTTGAAAATCTAATCCGTTGATCTTCTTAAGCATCCCGTGAACAACTCATATGTAAAATTTGAGCCTATTTGGATATGTATAGCTCATGTTATGAAGACCACAAAAATTATACATTTCAAATTAGTTTTGTGCGTCGATTTTGTTGCCCTTGGATGAGTGACTTACACTCATCCAAATGGGCTCAAAATTTGTATGTAGCCTAGTTATAGTATGACAACGAAGATCAATGGTTTATATTTTGCAAAAAAATAGTCTTGATATGCAAACACATTTGAGTGTATTCGTGCGATCCGTACACTCGAGTGTATTCTAGCCTGACTATATATATATATATATATATATATATATATATATATATGTATATATATATATATATATAATGTATGTATGTATATATACACATACATATCATATACCAATGTAATAAATAAGGTCACTAGGCATACAATCTTATTAAGTGAATAAAGTAGAAAAAGATTAAAGAATAGTTGAATAATAACAATGGATTGTCGGGAGAGTGGGGGTTGGAGGTTTAGTGTATATCAAGAGTTGTGTACACGGTTTGGTAAAAAAAAGAACAAACGACTTAAAAGAGAAAAATCATGAAATTATCTGAAAAAAGTCATGAAGAATCGTGAAAAATCGTATAAATCGTGAATAAGCGAGAAAAATCGTGAAAAATTGTGAAAAATCGACGACCGGCATATTAAACGTGATGAATATTTGGGAGCCTATAAAATCGCAAAACAACACCGATTTTTCATAAACTTCGGAGACTTGTGTTACTATGGAACAACCAGGTGATGAAGCATTTTCCTTGTGTGCCGCGTTGACAATCTCATGGCATAGACGTCGGGACACAATGTCACTGCCCTACCAGTTAAGGTTTCGTAATAGGCAGAACATCAAGGACTTTGCCATTGCCTTTCACGCATTGTTGTTGGTGAAGGTTGACGTTTTGGTGATCTATATTGACATCTTGCCACACTTGCTATGCATCTAGGGGGGTTGGGTATAACAACTGCCCAAGATGTGGAAGCTATGTCTATGTTGCTTCACGGGTTCACACCAAAAGGCTTCAAGACCATATTCTTCGTGAGGTTGGTTCTATTCCAGTTGGTGACCTTTTTTACACTGCTTATGCTTCCCTTTATGAGTTTCTACCATCCTTCTGCTGATCCAAGTTGTCATGTACTAATTCTGCTTCCCCCAAGTCACAATCTCTTCTGGTAGACACCTACTACAACATAGTCTTCCAACGCTTTAAGGATTCAAAATTATCTCAACGATAAGTGGCTATTCTAGCTTCCCTACAGGCTGACCATACATAAGACTTTCTTCTTGCTACTCATATTGATGGTCTTGGATTATCTATGACACCAGTTGAGTGTCATGTCATTGTACATTACCCTATTGATGATTCCTCTATATCCAAGCAATGAGCGGTGCTCTCCTTGTCATTCTGCAGATCTTGATTCTTTTGGAGATTATGCAGTATACTATCGTATATGTCCCGACTTTAAGTTTTGCCACGATATCATTTGAGATGCTCTCTTTGACATTGTTTCTCATATTGGGATAAAATATCTGAAAGAAGTTCCAGTCGCCTTTCTGGGGACACGTCATTATTGGCTAAATTGAACATTAGCATACATTTTATTTTGATGATGATAAACATTTCATTCTTGTGGGTCTAACGTACTACTTGAGTATTTCATGGTTCAAAAAAATGAGGAGATCATGCTAAGTGGATAATTGAGATCAATGTGCTTAAATGTTAATTGAAGATCAATACGCTTAAATTTTCATATATTCATGATTGTACTCAATGTAAATACTTGTACAAGTATATAATGTACAACTACTTAGATATCATGTAAATCAAGTGTTAGATATTCTCTATCCACTCATAACCCTTAGTTAGGATCCCCCTAAAGATTAGAGCCATTATCATCTATTTGGCACCCCGCGCCACAAACTGATGAGATAACTTCAAACTAAATGCGGAAACTAAACTAAACAAGTGGATTACAGAAAACACTGAAAATTAAAACTGATTTCATTAGGCACCAAAGCTGCAAAAACCTTTACACATAAGTCCTCACATGACACCTGCACTAGATATCATAAATCACAAGGTTCTTACATTAACATATTCTTATCACATAGGCCATCATCCTACTATAGAAGAAACATGACCCATATATATATATATATATAACTAAACATCTACCATAACTTTACATCAAAAGAGGCACACAAGCCAAAACATGTATCGATAGCATGTCTACAAAACACACCCACAAACCATCCCAAAGACCTGAGTATACATGGACGACTCTAGGACTCTACTCCAAAAGACTAGCAACACATCCAACATTGTCTGCTACAGTTATTGTTGTTATTCTGCCTCAGCTGCATGATCTCTACCTCCTTGTGTTCGTCCACCTAAAAGATGTGGAGAACCCCACAGGGTGAGATCCAAATCTCAGCGAGAGATATAACTCTCAACCAATGCTATTATTAACATAGGTAAGATAAATAAAGACAAAAGTAAACTACATCTATGATAAGTAGATTCCGTTAATGATATCAATTCTGTTAATGATATCAGTAAGTCATGTACTAGCATCTAAGCAATGATATCAACCCTAAATTCACCACCTCCCATCATCTTGGAATATATTAGGGTTAAGAAACATCATTAGAGTTGATTTGATATTAATCCAAACAACATATATGTGGCTTATACATTACTCTTACAATAGTAACATTATGTATCCAAACATACCTCTCAACCACTATCATCATTATGTGTCTCGACCACTAACAAACCACTAGGTTGCGACCATACCACCTAGACCATGTCGCAACTATGACATCTAGGGTGTCTCAACCACGACACCTAGAAATTAGGGCTCTAACCATTCCTAACTATTGTGACCTAGAGATGTCTCAACCTTAAGACATAACTATCTCGACCTCATGGCCATGTCAACCTCTACCCTAGCAACATGTCACGACCCAAGGCTACCTGGTTGCGACCTGATCTCTCAAGGACATGTCACAGCCAAGACAAGGGCAACAACCCAACCAAAATAGGGGTTAACTAGACCACCAACATCATTAGACCACCAGCATCAAGTGTCGCAACCAACAAGGATATGGGTGTCTCAACCATGCTAAGGAATGATATCTTGGTCTAAAATAGGGGAAAAAACTAAGGGGATAACCATAATCATCATGAAGGAAAAACCCATGCAAACGATCATTAAAAACCCCTAGGTCATGGATCATGAAACCATCAAGAAAGGATTTCATCTAAGGGAGAAAAAACCTTGATCAAGGTATCCAAAACAGAACCTAACCTCCCTTCAACATCTAGGTACACGAACACCATGCATGAGAGCAAGAACAAGGTCAAAAGATAGGGAAGAACCTCCATAGCATATCAACCACAAAAACGGTTGCATGTAGATTAGGGTTTCAGATTTCTACCAAACCAAGCAAGATATCTCCACCAAACAAGTTTTAGAGATTATCATTATCTACAAGCATAATAAGGGAGCATTTTAGAGAAAGAAGACAGTAGCAAACATGCATGAAGCAGTGCAATAATAGAGTAGGTTAATTGTTATATAACCCGCCTTAAGAAGATCACCACCAAGGATTCCAAGCTCCAAGATCTAGAGCTCCAAGCATACAATCTAAGGGTTGAAGAAGTTCCACCAAAAGCTCCACTCTCGGACACAAGATCACCTCAAGAAGGAGAAGACACCAAGGTCAAAGATCATGTTTTCCCACCAATGGCTAACACTCCCTTTCAGAAGGTACACTACATGCTTTACTTTATCAGCCTCTGGGATGCTAAGGATCTTGAAGGCTTTCTCAAGCTCAGTTAGCCATAGATCTGCATCCGTTGGATCAAGCATCCCAACATACTCCACTTCCCCAACATGATGAAGCCGCTAAAAAGTCTTCCCAATACCCAAAGATTCCACATTGTGAATCGATGCCCTAGGCTAGGGTGCGGGCATCCTGACCGCCATATGCGTCATAGTATCCATGAATTGCCAAGAAAGGGACTGAAAGGTAGGATTCTCAAGTAAGGTTGGGTCAAATTGTGGGACCTCAAGCACCCGATCTTCTTACGACTGGTTCCTTGCACCTCCACCCGGTGCAGTGACACTACTTTCAGCATCGTGTTCTTCATGTTCTCCAGACATCTTTAAGTTTTCTTCTCCTTTTGCATAAGCAGAAGTCACTATAAAATAGAATGGAGGGAACAAGAATAGACATAAACCCTAGTCCTAGGTCCTTGTAGACTCAAAAGACCTAAAGCTCTGATACCAACCAAATTGTGGCCCCCACACCACAAACTGAGGAGATAACTTCAAACTAAATGTGAAAACAAAACTAAACAAGCAGATTACTAGAAAACACTTAAAATTAGAATCGATTTCATTAAGCACCAAAACTGCAAAAACCTAGACACCTACATCAGAATTCATAAATCATAAGGTTCTTACATTAACATATTCTTATCACATAGGCCATCATCCTGCTACAAGAGAAACATGTCCCAAATATTTGTATATATCTGAACATCTACCATATCGTTACATCAAAAGGGGCACACAAGCCAAAACCATGTATCAATAACATGTCTACAAAACACACCCAAAAACCATCCCAAAGACCTGAGAGTACAAGGACGACTCTAGGACTCTATAACAAAAGACTAGCAACACATCCAACCTTGTCTGCTACTGTTATTGTTGTTGTTCTGCCTCAGCTGCATGATCTCTACCTCCTTGTGCTCGTCCACCTAAAAGATGTGGAGAACCCCACAGGGTGAGATCCAAATCTCAACGGGAGATATAACTCTCAACCAATGCTATTATTAACATAGGTAAGATAAATAAAGACAAAAGTAAACTACATCTATGATAAGTAGATTCCGCTAATGATATCAGCAAGGCATGTACTAGCATCTAAGCAATAGAACATCTAAATCATTTAGAAGGAACATGAACAACATTTATATCTTCTACCAACTAACAAGTACAAAAGCAAGGCAAGGCTTCAACCAATGTTCTCATATTTGATCCTAAGCAAGTATAGTACACAACTAATTATGTATTTTATTATGCCCTTAGGATTTGAGTCGTATCACCCAAATCAAACCAACCACTACTAAGTCAAAATCGGTGCCATACAATGTCTATGGAAGTTCCAAAATCCACGACCTCACCAAATCTCGTGGTCAGTACACGAGTACATAGTAGAGACATATCAGTCAACTACAACCTGTGACATATAGTCAAACTGTAAAAGTCCTAGCCCACCTTGGTACAGGTCACAGTGCTAGTGAAATTGAGCTATAACCCACAACCACGCTCCTTCCAGGGTATGACCCGCATCCAATCCCGTGAAACCTCATAAGCATCAAATCACTGAGCTATAGCATTTTTTCACACTCCTACTATTGTATGGCCCACAGCCAATCCTATGAATGTGTATACTCAAGAATATATGATCCAAGCTTTCAGTAGGGAAAGCCCGTTTCACCATCCAGCAAGTGTTGAAACTAAGATGGATGTATGGCACATGGAAAATCTACATGGTTAAGTTTCACTTAATTAGTTAAGTCAATTAAGTGTCTTTTAGCATCAATCAAGTTATAATGTACAAAGCCATAACAAAATCTACAAAGATAATGGCATAGTACACTCCAGGAAATATAAATGTATAGGGTGTGAACTTGTCAGACTATCACCACATGATGCCTATATCACTACCATTCACCACATCACCAATATCAAAATCACATACTATGGGATATCAGTCCCCCAACTCATCATTGGGAAATGTCATCTCATAATAAGCAATAAGCCACTGCCAAGTCATATGACCCATTCACATCATTCATGTATCACAAGAGCATCAACATGCCTCATGAAGGCGCATTCAACCTATTTCATATCATAGTATATAAGCATAGAATACACTAACTTTGATTATCAAGCTCATAACACATGCATGGTTAGAAGTTCATAAACAAGATAGATAACATCACACACCATAGCCATTCCATGAAAGAGAAACAAGCATGATCATTGCACATTATTAGGGTTAAGGTTCTTTCTTAGCCGATTAGGGTTCACAAAGATAGGTTCAACCATCAACCCTAAATTCACCACCTCCCATCATCTTGGAGTATATTAGGGTTAAGAAACATCATTAGAGTTGATTTGATATTAATCCAAATAGCATATGTGTGGCTTATACATTACTCATACAAGAGTAACATTATGTATCCAAACATACCTCCCAACTACTATCATCATCATCTGTTTCGGCCACTAACAAACCACTAGGTCAGGACCACACCACCTAAACCATGTCGCGACCATGACATCTATGGTGTCTCGACCGCGACACCTAGGGTTAGGGCTCTAACCATTCCCAACTGTTGTGACCTAGAGATGTCTCGACCTCAAGACATGGTTGTCTCGACCTCATGGATGTCTCGACCTCCAGCCTTGAAACATGTCACAACCCAAGACCACCTGATCGTGACCTCTCTCAAGGGCACTTCATAACCAAGACAAGGCCAACAACCCAACCAAAATAGGGGTTAACTAGACCACCAACATCAAGTGTCATGACCAACAAGGAGATGGATGTATCAACCATCATAAGGAATGATATGTATCGATCCCAAAACAAGAACAAAACTAAGGGGATAACCATAATCATCAAGACAGAAAAACCCATGCAAACGATCATCAAAAAACCCTAGGTCATGGATCATGAAATCATCAAGAAAGGATCTCATCCAAGGGAGAGAAAACCATGATCAAGGTATCTGAAATAGAACCTAACCTCCCTTCAACATCTAGGTATACGAAAACCATGCATGAGAGCAAGAAAAAGGTCAAAAGATAGGGAAGAACTTCCATGACATATCAACCACAAAAATGGTTGCATGTAGATTAGGGTTTCAGATTTCTACCAAACCAAGCAAGATATCTCCAACAAACAAGTTCTAGAGATTATCATTATCTACTAGCATAATAAGGGAGAATTTTAGAGAGAGAAGATAGTAGCAAACATGCATGAAAGAGTGCAATAATATAGTAGGTTAAGTGTTATATAACCTGCCTTAAGAAGATCACTACCAAGGATTCCAAGCTCTAAGATCAAGAGCTCCAAGCACATGATCCAAGGGTTTAAGAAGTTCCACCAAAAGCTCCACTCTCGGCTACAATATCACCTCAAGAAGGAAGAGACACCAAGGTCAAGGATCATTCAAGAAAAGAGAGCCAAAAAGCTCTAGAACGAGCCAAAAGAGAAAGAGACAAGAAACCCTCCTCACACTTGGATCTACCTTGTCAAAACATGGTCTATGACCCTTGTGATGAGGGGTTTTTTTCCCAAAATGACCACCATGGAGGAACCATGGTATAGGGCCAATAAAAGAGAGAAAGATGGAGGTAGGAGATCAAAAGAAACACCATGAAGGAAGATAAACACTTACCAAGGGTTGAAGATGGGCTATGGTCACCACAAGCACCACATGCAAGAAGAGTTCGGTCACCAAGCTCCAAGGTCAGATCTCCTTGCTCCACCAAGATCCAAGAATAAGCACAAGATAAGGAAGAAGATGGAGGGCCGAAAGGGTTACAAGCATGGAGAGATAAGGGGTTATATAGGTGGAAAATGAGAAAGAAGGCAAGGCATGATGTGTCAACACTCCAAGGGACCAAAGGGACACTTGTCCACTCAAAACATCAACATGCAACCACTTAGCCTAACATTCCAGACATGGAAATACACTCTAGGTTGGGTCTTGAACACCTTGGTCACCCACAGGCTTGCAGTTGTGACCCTCCCATGGTTCACCATCCATGGTCATGACACACACACCATCATCACCACTTAGTCGAGACAAGGGACTACCTCAAACCTTAAGTCTAGACTTCCTATAAGAGGGCAACCATCTTGACCCAAGACCACCTTGATCATGACCCCACCATCTAGAAGGGGTGTCTCAACCACAACACCCACCAAACCAACCCTAGGTCACAACCTAGGTCGAGACAACAAACTATATATACATAGGTCAAGACAATCAACTCTCATAGAAACACTAATCACCACTAAGGGTGACACTCCTCAACCAAGGCTCAAATGGGGTAGACACTTGTTTATCTCTCCTCTAGATGATGTCAAGAAAGATAAGGAACACTCTGGATGTGACATATTGCACCTCAACCCCCTACTTTGGGTAATTTGCAATTTACACCAAAACTAGCACATAAAGCACAAACGACATTCAAACAAGCTCAAACGTGAAACTTAAGCTCTCCACAACCCCTGATTACATCTAAAAAGATTAGAGAAAGGTTCTAAGCACATGATTAATCCAAAGAAAATAGGGTTACCCCAAAACTGAGGCAAGGGTCTTATAATATATTAGAACATACATTTGATAGGTGGTTCAAAAATCTGAAACGGTAACACTTCCGACCGAGAAACTAGTTGACCGAGACACTCTCAATCGAAGTTATTGTCAAAATGAAACACCTCCATCAAACATACAGAGCACTGTTCAAAATGTTACACACTTGTGCTCTAAAGTCATTTTTGGTCGAGAATATGCATACTGACTCAACCTCGATCCAAAGCATATGACTGTTAGACCAAGTAGTTAAGAGTTGAGAGTTGGAAATAGACATTGGTACATATTTGCATTCAACCCAGTCTCACAAAGAAATGCTCAACCAAGACATGTTCGGTCGACAAACTTGTCAATCGAATAGGGTTCTGGATTGTTCTTCCAAGCTCGAACAATATAGCCATTGCTAGCCAACTACTTTCTACCTAACTGCTAGTTAAGCATTAATAACACTCTAGAGACTCCCTAAAACTTCCGTAAGCACTTACAAATCATTCTAATAAATAGGAGAGGTTTTAGGACACCTAACACACATAATCTACACTTGCACATCCATTCTACAGAGTAACAAAGATGAGAAACACTTGCTATCTTCTTTCTTGTACTCTAAAGTTGTGTCCTATAGCTACAATATCCTAGACAACACATATAGACACGTCCATCTTAAGTGGATAGGAGATCTATACACATGATATAGGATCAAAATGATGTACTTCATTGGTTAAATATTATTCTTTCTTCCAATATATTTCCTTTATATTGTATTTGTTCTCCCTGACTACTCCAAGTGTAGGAGGTCATCTTAGGTAGGTTTCTTGAGGTTACTTCAAGAAGGTTGCTTCAAAGGAGGTTGGAGCTACTTCTAGGTGAAGGCTATATCAAGGAGGTGGAGATAATTCAAGGTGGTGAAGGCTGCTCCAAGGTTTCTTGAGGTTACTTTAAGAAGGCTTCTTCAAAGTAGGTTGGAGCTACTTCTAGGCGAAGGCTACCTCAGGGTGGTGGAGCTACTTCAAGGTTGTGAAGGCAGCTCCAAGAACTTGAGGTTATTTCAAGAAGGCTGCCTCAAGGAGGTTGAAGCTACTTCAAGGTGAAGGCTACTTCAAGGGTGTAGAAGGTGATTGTATTTTGTTGTAACATACTTGTGAGGTAAATAAAATAAATCACTTTCAAAATCCCGATTGGAGACAATTGGATAGTGTACTGACAACCTTTGATTCAAAGGTTGGAACCACTCTAGATTGAAGTGTCTTCCTTGTTTCCTCCTCCTTCTTTGGTTTGAGTTTTTGAATGAAAATTTAAATAACAAATTTTCTATTCACCCCCTCTAGATCTTTCAATTGGTATCAGAACATGTATTCAAGGATCCTTAACCGGTCTTGAATAAGGGTTGGGTTACTTTACAACCTCAACCTTGAAGGAACTTATGTGAGCCAACCACCACCTTTTGATGGAAGCAACTACACTTATTGGAAAAGAAGGATGCAATTCTACTTCCAAGGGATCAACCTCTAACTTTGGAGGATGGTGTCCTTGCCCTATGAGATTCCCATAATGGAGTTTGCAACATGGAATCTCGATACGGTAAAGCAAGTTCAATTGAATGCAAAAGCATTAAGCATTTTATATTGGTCTATTTCCATTGGAGACTTTAATAGGATATACTCATGTGAAACTGCTTATGAAATATGGCATAAACTTTCAATTACACATGAAGGTACAACTCAAGTTAAGAATACCAAGATTAACATGCTTAAACAAAATTTTGAACAATTCTATATGCAACCTAATGAGTCTAAGGTATGCAAGGTTTTCTTCTATTATTAACAACTTGAATGCCTTGGGTAAGTAAACAAGTGAGAAAGATCAAGTTTCCAAGATTCTTAGATCCTTGCCTCCTAAGTACAAGACAAAAGTGACGACCATTGAAGAAGCCAATGAACTTACCACATTGAAGATGGAGCAATTCATTGGAAATCTAGAGACTCATGAAGTTACACTTGATGAAGAAGAAAGATTGGCAGTCGAACACAAAAAGGAGAAAAGGAAGGACATTGCATTCAAAGTAGCAACTAAAGATATAAATCAAGAAAGAAATGAAACAAGTGAAGAAGATAATGAAGAGGAGGATCTCATTGTAAATGGTAAGCAATATAGAAGGAATAAATCTAAAAATTCTAGTGTTTCTTCTTCTTCTTTTCTTAGGTGCTTTGAATGCGGAAAGAAGGGACATTTAAAGAATGAGTGTCCTAAAGTCAAGAAGGGAAAGAAATCCACTTTCAAGAATAAAGAAAAAGCCTACAAAGTAGCTTGGGATGAGTCAACGATAATGAGAGTGGTAAGCCTTCTTAATTTATCTAAAGAAGATCTAGTCACTAGTATTAAAGAACTACATGATACATATGTTGATTGTAAAAAGAAATTGAGGAAGCTTACAAAAACTAATGATGATTTGAATGATAAATTGTATGATCTTACTTCTAAAAATGAAAATCTTTTGGTTGAAAAGACACCTTGAAATCATCTAATGATTACAATATCAAATTTCTTGCTCTAGAAAACAACAATAGTCTTCTTTCTCAAGAAAAGGTTGAATTGCTTGCTAAGATAAACAATTATCAAACTCAACATGTTCTATGCTCTCATTCAAATTATGATATCATTGTTAGAGAAAGAGATTCTTTGCATTTAAGTTTAGATCAAGAAAAACTAGATATTGAAAAGAAAATTGATGAAATTGCTAAGTTACAAAAACATGTTGATAGTTTAAAGAGTAATAATATTCTTGATAAGGTCTTAGAAAACTCCTCCGGACAAGTTGGAAGAAGAGGTCTAGGTTGTGTACCTAAAGGTAAATCTTATTAAAAAGCCTAGAGTTAGAAAAACACAAGTACCTAAGACCAAGGTCATGTATGTGCCTAAAGACAATCTAGCTCATGAAAACAATGCTAAGAAGAAATATAAAATTGACTTTATTGTTGTCATTAATGCTCACATTTTGGTCATTATTTATTCTCTTATCCTTATAAGAAAAAGGATATTAACTAGGTTTGGGTTCCAAAACCCCCCAACTTAAAATTATTGGACATATTAGTTGAGATTTGACCTAAACTTCATTTTGAAACTCATAATGCCTTATCTCAACTGAAATAATCTTTAACTCATATATTCTTGTATGTTTTGATTACTTAATTGTGTTATCCAAAAATAATATCATGATTTTTTCACATTAGAAATGTTAAATTTTTTTAATCCATAGAACTTCATCTAGATCGACAAAGAGTTTGAACAAGATCTCTTCCGGTTGAACAAAAGTTTGACCAAAGGTAATTCTGTCAAAATTATTTTTAGTGACAAATCTTCTCGGTCGACAAATAGTTCGACCAAGAATTCTTCCGGTCAAAGAAAAGTTCAACCAAAGATAGTTATGTCATTGGCCATTTATTGAAAATAAAATCATCCAATTGCAATTAATTTTGGTGACTCAAACTTGTAGTAGACTGTTCATATTAGTTTGTCCTAAATATTTGAATAATATTAACCAAAAGGACCACTATATGGGGACCAAAACTTTCATACTTTGTAGGTTTGGACAGTCTATAGAAATTTCTCTAACAAGCATATGACCGTAAATAAGAAGACTTTCATATACTTGGGGAAAAGGTAAAATATTGGTCACATTTGGAGAAAGTTTTAAAGGTAAAACTATTGGCATAGGTGATGTTGGTACAAATTTTTAAATATGTTATTTGTAAAAGAATTACATCATAAGTACTATGACTATGGTTATGATTCATAGGAAAATATCAAAGTTGTTAATAAAGGAAAAATGATTGTAAACCACGTAACTCTATGGACACTATTTGCAAACAATAAATTGTTTATAGCATAAAAAGATTGGTCATCCAAGAAACTTTCTTAGAATATAATCATTACCAAAATTATTAAGATAAATCTGAAATTTGTGTATCCTAGGTAAAAAAAAGTAAGATTTCATTTCAAAATTTAAACTTTGCTCACTAGAACTTATTCACATAAATTTATTTGGCCCTATGTGAATTCTATCTTTAACAAAAGATGGCAAAGACAAATTTGATCTAAAGTCACATAAAGGCTTTATCCTGAAATATTCAACATCTAGCAAAGCAACTAGGATTTATAAGTCTACATCTAAGAGATCTATAGAATAAATGATGATTATACACAATAATACTTAGTCATATCCTAAAAGAGTTGATTATTGGACAATTTCTATAGGAGCTTACCAAGAATAATGCATAAGCTTCATTTCCTAGACCAAAAGGCAAAAACTTTTATTGAAATTAAATGGGCATGATGAAATAAACTAAATCTAAGATATAATGAGAATAAATAAACTTTGATATGAAATACATTAATGGCTAAGACTTGAGGTCATTCATATGTTATTAACTCTATCCACTTATGAGGACATCAAACTCTTCGAATAGATGTAAAATTGTTTCCTTCATAGAATCATGAAAGAAGATATCTATGTTGCTTAAATTCATGATTTGATACAATGATTAAATGTACATAAAGAAAGTTGATTAGTCACATATGCTAATCTATAAGAAAATTCTATATTTTGATCATACTAAATAAGTTGTAGGTTGTGAAATTCTACAGAACTATCTCTCGTCCGACAAGGAGTTCCACCGAGGGGCACCGCGGTCGAAGTTATGGTCGATTGAAAATAAGACTGACAGAAATGCTTATTTGTTAATCATACAATTGCACCCAACATTGGTATATTAAATATGTAATTTAGTCATCATGTTAATTCTTAGAATGAGAGAAATTTCTAAATAAAAATAGTGCAAGAAACAAGATTGCATAAAGATCATAAAATTGACTCATAGTCTTACTTGATCAATTGATTTTAAGGGGGAGCTCACAAGTTCTTGCATATAATGTACATATCTTTTTTATCTTGCTCTTAATTGGTCTATACCAATATGGGCTTAACATCCCTTATAATTGGTTAGAGATACATTTATCCTATTATAAGCCTAAAGGAATCTCATATCATTTCAGGGATTAACATCTCTTATAAATGGTTGAGAAATTAATATTGTTTGTTACTTCCCACCATGAGTCTTATGGAATCTCATATCATTTCAGGGCTTAACATCCCTTGTAAATGGTTTGAGAAATCAATATTGGTTGTTAAGTTGTGGCTAAATTTGACATCATTTTTTAAGTAATCAATTAAGGGGGAGTCTTATTGATTTATACATATGATTATCTTTTTGAAATGATAAAGGGGGAGAAATAAAACAAAGCAAAATAAAGTAAATGTTCTCATGAGTTCCATGATATCTTGGCTTGACATGAATTGGTGCTAAATTGTCTTAAGAGATGGATATCATGTTCTATATCTCTTTAAGAAAATTTCGCACACATTCTAAGAGATCCAAAGACTTATTCATCTCAAGTATGAAACTCATTTCATTTCAAATATTTTAATTATATTTTAGGAATGCCTGTCATCTTCAAAAAGGGGGGAGATTGTTGGCTAAATTGGACATTAGCGTACCCTTTGTTTTGATGATGACAAACACTATCTAACATGCTACTTGAGTATTTCATGGTTCAAGAAAATGAGGATTACCATGCTAAGTGGATAATTGAAGATCAATGTGCTTAAATTAAATGTTAATTAAAGATCAATGTGCTTAAATGTTAATATTTTCATGATTATACTCAATGTAAATACTTGTACAAGTATATAGTGTACAAGTACTTAGATATCATGTAAATCAAGTGTTATATCTTCTCTATCCACTCATAACCCTTAATTAGGATCCCCCTAGAGATTAGAGCCATTATCATCCATCAAAACATACATTTCATAGGTGGTTCAAAATTTTGAAATAGTGACACTCCCAGTCGAGAAACCAGTCGACTGAGACACCCTCATCAAAGTTATTGTCGATCGAGAACTACCTCGGTCTAACATATAGAGCAATGATTAAAATCTTACACACTTGTACTCTAAAGTCATTTTCAATCGAGAATCTAGTCGACTGGCTCAACATCAGTTCAAAGTATTCAAATCCACATAGTCCTTTTGAAATAATACACAATCATTCGGGCATGTGTGTATCTTCTTGGCCTCCATTCCCATTGGGCACAACAATTTCTTTAACCGGTATGTTGAGATTGGCAGCTCGTTTCCTTCAGGAAGAATTTCTTTCAACAAAGACAACAATGACATGAAGTTTTTGTCGCTCCATCTATTGTTAGCTTTCAGCTTATACAATCTCAACACAGTGCTAAGCTTCGTAAACTTACAACATGTGTATAACAGTATCTCAACATCATGCACAATGTTTCTAAACATGGGAGGTGGATCGGTGCGCTCTACCCCACAACTATCCAGCATCACATCAACGATGTCTACTGGAACTGGTTCGTTCACATCTACCTCATCGGAGGCAATTTCTTCTTCCACACAAGCACTGCTATTGACATCCACTAATTTCAGGTTTGAAATCTCTCCATGCCAGTGCCATTCTATATAGCCTTGTACAATCTCGTTGCACATGACATGACTTTTGATTTTGTCACCAGTGATGACTTTCAAGTTGTTATCGCAATGCCTACATGGACAGTAGAACCTATCTCCAAGTTATTTCCTATGTTCCTCGGAAAATCTAATAAACTGATCAAAACCAAAAATAAACTATGGGGTGCAATGATTTGAAATGGACATCCATGATCTATCCATTCTATGATCAAAGAGAAAACAAGTATATATTAGAACAAGATTAGGGTTTAGGGTTAAAATATTAGGGTTTATGGTTAAAACTTTAGGGTTTAAGGTCTTATATATAATAAATGGTTAAAACATCCTAAGTGAGATTAAGTGTTCAAGAACAGTCCCAAACCGGGGACTATCTAAGATCTACTCCTAATGAGTAAATATGGGTTTCTAGGTCAACAAATACATGTGTTGTCATTCTTATATATAATAAATGTGTACCACCTATCCCATTCTTGAACACCTAATCTCACTAGTAAGTTTATAATGTGTATTGGGTTTTCAAGAAAATTTCGGCAGCATTTCCCCGCTATTCTCCAAGTACATATGTACTTAGAGAACAAACGGGGAAATGTTATCGAAATTTTCTTGAAAACCCAATACACATTATACAGTTACATCTTAAGTGAGATTAGGTGTTCAAGAACAGTCCCAAACCGGGGACTATCCAAGATTTACTCCTAATGAGTAAATCTTGGATGGGTTTCTAGGCCAATAAATACATGTGCTGTCATTCTTATACCTACAACCCTAGTTTCATCATTCATATCCTAGTTCTTTAAGTTAGGGTGATTATTGATGTCTTTAGAAGCATGATTGGCAATCTAGGGAAAGTTCATCATTTACATTCCAAGCATGTCACGTGTGTGCATTAGAGTTCATCATTAAGCAAGAAGGGTGATTAGGATTCTCAATATACTCAACAAGGAAACAAGTTACCAATTTCATAGTTAGGACGGTAGAGATACCCTAGCTAAGATCTAGATCTAATGGTTCATAATGAGCCTGTGATAAAGTTACATCACTAGATGATTATATAATTTCAAAAGCAATACACAAATAAATTCAAATGAGTATATAACTAAATAAAAAACATTAGACAAAAAAATACAAATAAGTAGATGAATAAATACAAATCTGTTGATAAACTAATATAAATTAGTAGATGATTAATTAATTCCTAAATCAATAATAAATAAATATAAATAGTAGATGAATGAATACAGATCAATTGATAAATAAAGTTAAATCAGTTGATAAATAAAGTTAGATAAGTAGATGATTAAATAATAACAAAATCAGTACATAAATAAACACAAATTAGTAAATAACTTAATTAAAAATTAAAAAAACACCCAGCAGCAGCCTAGGCGTGCCTTGGCGCCACCCAAGCATCCACCCAGTCCATCCAGGCCGCCCAGAGGCCTAACTAGACAGTGACGGCAGTGGAGAAGTAGGCGGCGGCAGTGGAGGAAGCATACCTTTTGATGAAGAAGATGAGCGGCGCGTCGGCGACGAGCAGGTCACAGTTGGGAGGAGTGGTGACGGTGAGCAGGGAGCCGACGAGCAGGGAATAGTGGCGGAGGCAGTGAGAAGGGAGAACGAGCGGCGGTGGTGGTGAGAAGGGAGAAGGAGTGGCGCAGCGGCGGTGAGCAGGGAGCGGCAGGCAGTGGCGCTCAAGGAGGAGGGAGCAGGGGGCGGAATCGCCAGACCTATTTCAATCGACAATGATATAGAGAAAGGGGAAGAGTCTGATTTGCGTGTTTGTTATTAAGTTAACAATCGGCGTCGGTTATTAAAAACAACTGACGCTTATAACAATAGGCATCGGTTACCATAAAAAAACCAACGCCAAAGGGGGTTGAAATTTTTCACACGGACAGTGCAGGAAAACACATCGGCGTTGGTTATTACAAGAGAACCGACGATAAAATTGTGCTCAATTTTTATCTCGTGAAAAACCTTTAGTCGTTGGTTAATTAGTTAACAACCGACGTCATATGTTAAATTTTTTCCGCTAGAAAATTTTGGATTTGGCGGTCAATTTTAGGCGTCGGTTGCTTATTAAGGAACTGACGCTAAATTAAAAGTGATACACGTATTTGGCCGCTCTTCACAGATAGATGTTGGTTTGTGTATTCAACCGACGTTGTATGTTTTAGGCGTCGGTTTTTTATATACAACTGATGCCTGTAAATGTGACGTTATAAGCCATTTATGTAGTAGTGTAATTTGATATTATAAAAAATAAAATGTAAATTATCTTGGGAAATTTATTGATCTTTAGCCATGTAGGAATCATTAATGATCTGTGAGTTCTCATAATCTAGTCCTATGGAGGAAAGTATTTCGTGTCCCCGGGTTTGTGATCCATCCTTAGACAATATTACTTTTCACATAACCCTAACAATAACCCATCTCCAATAATAGATAAGCAAAATGTAATCTTGGTTTTGAAATAAAAATTTAAATATTCAGAAGTAGATGCGAACATACATGTAATATGAAAAAAAATAACCATGGAAAGGAATGTATCTAGAAGATAATTTGATTATAAATTGTGATTTATCACTAGAATATTCTTGATACACTACTACAGAACCTACCTTTAGTGTCGGTTATTTAAGGCTTTTAGTGTCGGTTTCCGAGCGACGCCTATGTGGGCGACACTAAAAGGTCACCCATTACGCGTCGGTTCCAGAACTGACACCCAAACTCTTCGCACGCGATCGAAAACGCGCCATCAGGGGACTATAGGTGTCGGTTATTAGATAAGAAACCGACGCCTAAACCCTTCACGCCACAGAAAGGGCGCCATCTTGGGCGCTATCAGTGTCGGTTATAAGCCAACAACCGACGAAATATGTCTTCGCGCCAAAAGAATATGTGTCGGTTACATTTAAATAACCGACATTGTAATGTTATGTGTCAGTTGTTTACAATTACTGACGCCTGTTATTGGCACCAGCTTGGGCACTATCAGTGTCGGTTTGTAGTAAGAAACTGACACCATATATGTTCGCGCCACAGGAAATAGGCGTCGGTTATATCTAAATAACTGACGCCTATTGTTTTTTTTTACAGACCTGCAGACCTGCTGTGGCTGGTCGCAGGATGAGAAACCTGCAGTTCAGTTAACTGAACTACAGGTTTTACGACATCCATTGATATCAGCCAACAACAGGCCACAAACCTGCAAATTTAACAACAAAAATATTCACACATGCATCTAACAATACAACCTGCAGTTCCATTTTATTTTCACACATTTAGAAACATTCATGTAGCTAGCAATCTGTAGTTCTATTCATTCACATTCACACATGTAGAAAAATTCATATAGTAACCAACACTTTCATTCATTTTCACTCAGACACATGTAGAAACATCTAGACATGTAGAAACATTCACACATATTATAATTCAGAAATTCATTTACAAAATCCCCACTATTTGTATGGTTGTTGCCCATTCTTCTCTTACTTCATTTAATTCTCCCATCGTATAGGGAGCATGTACATCTGGTAAGTCCGTTCCTGTAGTGGGGTCAGCTTTAAACACTTGTAAAGAGAATGATGTATATATATAATTAATGAGCTATAAATAAGATTGATATATTTCATATTATCTAATGAGACTATATAATACCTGAGCAATACAATCGATGTCCATACAACATGACAGACTAACACATATATAGTACATAACAAGAGCAATGTCGAATTTACATACAACACTAGCTTAGTACATATATAGTGGGACTTATAAGGTGACGATCCCACCTGGTAAAATAGGTTACCGACAACTACATGTTACGACTGGGAGGTCGTGATTCAGCAACAGTATGCATTAGCAGGAGGACAAACAGATCACCATATGTTTGTCCTCATATGGTGATCTGTTTGTCCTCCTGCTAATGCATACGTTGCTGAATCACAACCTCCCAGTCGTAACATGTAGTCGGTAACCTGTTTTAGCAGGTGGTATCGTCACCTTAGTCCACTATATATGTACTAAGTTAGTGTTGTATCTAAATTCGGAGCTGCTGTTGTTATGCACTATATATGTGTTAGTCTGTCATGTTGTTATATGAATCTGAACCACTTGTGTGTGCTGCACTTTATGTATTGTACCTGTATCCTACTTCTCTTCATTGGGGCTTCTTCCTGCATATCCTGCATATCCTGCATAGCTATGTCATGTCCTTCCTGCATAGCCTTCTTCCTATATTTATTTTTCAAAGAGAATACAAACAAAAATTATTAGTGTAGAGTTAGTGAAATATTGATCAATGTCTAGAATTGGAATAGATCAAGAACCTACTCTCAGCATCGCGTATGTAATCTCGGGTGAGATTGGTCCTATAGTTCTTTAGCACCCTCCCACAATGTTTAGCATTTGTATTAACTAGAAGATAATGAAACATCAAATCAGAAAATGATATTGATATTAAAAAAGTAAACATTTAGCTTCAATAAAAAAATATAAACATGCATGCCTCTAAAATTGTGATCTTTTATCAATTAACAATCCTTCATTGTGATCTCCGCGCACATATAAGTCATCATTAGCTTCAATATTTTCTGGAGTTGGCAACCCAACTGAGAATGGACTGGAGTCATCATATTTATCATAGTACTCTTCTTCATCTATAGGATCTTCAATGAACTGTCTTTTACCGTGAAGAACAATCGACCATTTATCATTTGTAGGATCATCGATATAAAATACTTGTTTCGCCTGTGATGCCAATATGAATGGTTCAGCCTTCTCGCCAATCTTTTCAAAGTTCACTAAAGTGAAACCCAATTCATCCACTATAACTCCTTTGGTGTTATCAACCCAATTACATTTGAAGAGAGGAATTCTGAAATCTATGTAGTCAAATTCCCATATCTCTTCAATGACACCGTAATATGACATTTTAGCTTCACGTGGACTCTTATCCTTTGTACTTGCAAAAAACATAGTCGATGCTTGAAGGGTGACCCCACTGTTTTGGACGACACTCTTATCATCTTGGCGCTTTGTGTAATATGTGAATCCATTAATGTCATACCCTTCATAAGACATAACAGTCAACTTTGGTCTAAAGGCGAGGCATTTGATAGTTTCAGTAATATCATCTGGTGTTTGAGATAGCTGATGTAAGACTTTATCTTCAAACCACTTAATAAAAGTCTTGTTATGCTCTCTAGCAAGCCACATTATATTGGCTCGAGGATATTGTCTTTTGATGAAATTGATATGTTCCTCGATATAAACGTTCACTTTGTCCATGTTGTGTAAAATATACAAATGACCTTGTTCCAACTGCTCACGGCTGATTACTTTCACACGTGATCCCAAAATTCCTTTGCCAAATAGCTCGTCAATATTCTTGTCATTATCAGGAGTGTCATTACCACTGAGAAAGTCATTGCAGAAATCCATAACCTCTCTCGCCACATAACCTTCAATAATACTCCCTTCAGGATGATAACAGTTTCGAACATCACCTTTAAAAATGCTCATGTATCGTTCAAAGGGATACATCCAATGCAAGAAAACCGGGCCCAAGATTTTCACTTCCCTAGTCAAGTGGACAACAAGATGTACCATGATATCAAAGAACGAAGGAGGGAAATACATCTCAAGCTGACATAGGGTAACAACCACTTCTCTTTGCAAATTATCGAGAGTCTCAGGGTCAATAACTTTGCTGCAGAGACTGTTGAAAAAGAAACAAAGTCTGGTGATTGCAAACCTTACATGCTTCGGCAATATAGATCGAATTGCCACGGGCAATATTTGTTGCATTAGAGTGTGACAATCATGAGATTTAAGTCCTATCAATTTCAGATCTTTCATTGATACCAATCTACGGATGTTGGATGAGTAACCATTTGGCACCTTAACATTTATCAAGCATTCACAAAAAGCTTTCTTCTCTTTTCTAGACAACGTGTAACATGCGGGAGGTAAGTATGTTCTTTTACTACCCATTTCACGTATTTCTGTTAATTCTGACCTTATTCCCATTTCACGTAGGTCCAGTCTAGATTTTATCCCATCTTTAGTCTTACCTGGTATATTTAACAGAGTACCAATGATGCTATCACAGACATTTTTCTCAACGTGCATTACATCGATACAATGTCTGACTGTCAAAGAACTCCAATAAGGAAGATCCCAAAATATTGACTTCTTCTTGAATGAAGAATTGTCACTCTGTGTAGTACCTTGTGATCTCTTACCAAATTCATTGACAAAGTCTTTTATTCTTTCATAAACAACCTCCCCTGGTATAGGTTTAGGTGCACTGCGTTCCTCATTCAATCCATTGAATGCTTTGTGCTTCCTACGATACGGATGGAATTTTGGAAGAAACCTTCGATGACTGAGATATACATTCTTACCGCCATGTTTTAGTCTTGTTGAATCAGTGTTCTCTTCACATATAGGACACGCTTTAGCTCCTTTGACACTATATCCAGACAAATTCCCATATGCTGGAAAGTCATTAATAGTGCAAAACAACATATCATGCAAACAAAATGTCTCTCTTCGTGAAGCATCATAGGTCATCACAC
The DNA here is from genome assembly GCA_963693085.1 of Alisma plantago-aquatica. Taxonomy (NCBI): domain Eukaryota; kingdom Viridiplantae; phylum Streptophyta; class Magnoliopsida; order Alismatales; family Alismataceae; genus Alisma; species Alisma plantago-aquatica. The sequence continues at coordinate 575,913,187 of OY856411.1, forward strand.
CTTCACCCCATAGTTTCTTTAAGTCATCAATCAGATGTTCAAGATAAACATCGATATCATTTCCAGGTTGTTTAGGGCCCGATATCAACAACGACAGCATTACATACTTATTTTTCATACACAGCCAGGGAGGAAGATTGTATATAACAAGCATGACTGGCCAAGTGCTATGTTGGCTGCCCAATGTCCCGTACGGATTCATCCCGTCTGTATAAAGCCCAAGTCTTAGATTCCTGACTTCTTCACCAAATTCAGGGTACAATACATCAATCTTCTTCCACTGTGGGGAATCAGACGCATGTCGTAGGATCCCATCATTATTTTTCTTAACATCTGCATGCCACCTCAAATTCTTCGCATCTATCGGATTGGCAAACAAGCGTTGAAACCGTGATATTATAGGTAGATACCACATCACCTTGGCAGGAGAACCAGTTTTGGACTCCCCCGAAGTCGTCAATTTATACCGTGACGCACCACATTTTGGACAATCTTTCAAATCTGCATAGTCCTTTTGAAATAATACACAATCATTAGGGCATGCGTGTATCTTCTTGGCATCCATTCCCATTGGGCACAACAATTTCTTTACCTGGTATGTTGAGATTGGCAGCTCGTTTCCTTCAGGAAGCATTTCTTTCAATAAAGACAGCAATGACGTGAAGCTTTTGTCGCTCCATCTATTGTTAGCTTTCAACTTATACAATCTCAACACAGTGTTAAGCTTCGTAAACTTAGTACAACATGTGTATAACGGCATCTCAGCATCATGCACAATGTTTCTAAAAATGGGAGGTGGATCGGTGTGCTCTACCCCACAACTATCCAGCATCGCATCAACGATGTCTACTGGAACTGGTTCATTCACATCTACGTCATCGTAGGCAATTTCTTCTTCCATACAAGCACTGCTATCGACATCCACTGGTTTCGGGTTTGAAATCTCTCCATGCCAGTGCCATTCTATATAGCCTTGTATAATCCCGTTGCACATGACATGAGTCAGGATTTCGTCACCAGTGTTGACTTTCAAGTTGTTACCGCAATGTCTACATGGACAGTAGAACCTATCTCCAGGTTGTTTCCTATGTTCCTCGGCAAATTTAATGAACTGGTGAAGACCAGAAATAAACTCTGGGGTGCAGCGATTGCGAATGGACATCCATGATCTATCCATTCTATGATCAAAGAGAAAACAAGTATATATTAGGACAAGATTAGGGTCTAGGGTTAACAAATACATGTGATGTCATTATTATATATAATAAATGTGTACCACCTATCTATTCTTGAACACCTAATCTCACTAGTAAGTGTATAATGTGTATTGGGTTTTCAAGAAAATTTCGGCAGCATTTCCCCGCTGTTTTCCAAGTACATATGTACTTAGAGAACAAATAGGGAAATGCTGCCAAAATTTTCTTGAAAACCCAATACACATTATACACTCACTACTACAGAAGTGCCTTTTAGTGTCGGTTGTTTAACCCCCTTTGGCGTCGGTTTCTGAACGACGCCTATGTGGGCGCCGCTAAAAGGTTGGACACTTCAGCGTCGGTTAAAAAACCGACGCCTATTTAACATCAAGGCGTCGGTTTATTATAAAACACCGACTCCAAAAGGGTTTGCACCACAGAAAACGGCGTCATCTAGGATGCTTTCTGCGTCGGTTATATACTAAAGGACGGATGCAGAAAAGTGTCCTAGATGACTCCCATTTCCTGTAGCGCGAACACTTTTGGCGTCGGTGTTCAACAAAAAACCGACGCTGTAAGTCTGTGCTGACGGTTATCTGTAAATAACCGACGCCTATATCTATTTTTTTTTTATAAATCTGTTTGCAGGCCTGCTGTGGCTGGTCAGCAGGATGAGAACCTGCAGTTCAGTTTTCTGAACTACAGGTTTACGACATCCATTGATATCAGCCTACAAACAGGCCACAAACCTGCAAAATTAACATAAAAAGATTCACACAAGTAGATACATTCAGACATCAATTCAATTGTCACGTTCACACATATAGAATCATTCAAATACATGTTTTAACATTCAGAAACATTCATTTACAAAGTATCATTCATCATCACTATCAACATCCCAATTATATCTTACAGTTGCCACTGTTTGTACAGCTATTGCCCATTCTTCTCTTACTTCATCTAATGCTTCCCTCGTATATGGAGCATGTACATTTTTTAAGCGTTTGCCTATAGTGTGGTCAGTTTTAAACACCTGCAAAGAGAATGATGTATATATATAAGTAATAATATAAAAATAAGATTGATATATTTCATACTAACTAATGAGACTATATATAATACCTCATGTATGGTATCGATGTCCAATGCGGCATGTTTGATAATCATCTGCATAAATCGCATCACATAGTATGCGCATGCCCAGCCATTGTCTTGTGTAGCGCACTATAAATTGAAACATACAAAATAATATAACTAAGCACAATTCACATCAATAATATATACATTGGAGTCGGGGAGTCGGGAACTTACTTTTACGTTCTCCCAAGACAATGGCTGGTTCTTTTTCCTTGGGACCTTTCCTCCAGTATTTTTGAATGCATCTAAACCCCTACATGTTAATATAACACACTAAGTTGCATAAGTAAATAGTAATGTAATAAAAGATGTTAACGGATATAAAAAATGAAATATTTCTCACCAGAATAATGCCATTCTCATTACGTGTCCAATTTTAGTGTTTAATGTACTTCCTGCGGGATCTAGATAATAAACAGTGAACGTCCCGGGGACAATAACTAGTAACTCCCAATGTCTACCACTAGAGGTAAAAAGTTAACAATTAATAACTCAAAATGCAAAATAATAATGGAATTTTCTTAAGTCCAAATTATAAATAAAGCAAACTTACTTGACATTGAATGGAGCTATTATTATCGTCTTCATTTGATGACCAAAAATTGTAAAAGCATCTATACAGTATTGTTGAACACTATCAGGGTCTTTAGCTACCATACTACTCAATGATGGAATCAAAAATCCCACATGATCATATGCAAATTGTTTGCAATGATCTTCGATTAAGTAGCTGCAAAACATATAGACGTATGCATTAATATATAAGAAACTAGATCACCGGATCTTACACAAGGTATATGGATGTATAAACAAGATCTCACCTTATCCATGTCTCTATCATTGATGTATTCAACCAATCATACATAAACAGCTCAATAATATCTTGTATAAATAAAGAGCTGTCGTATGATTGACCTGCATAATCTGCATCTAAAGAAACAATTATAGGGCAAAGTATATTATGTGCCCGTAGCCAACATGCCATTCCCCTACAAGCAGGACCTAACGGGTATGGTAGGTCAGTTGGAACCCAAGTTGGTAATGCGGGAATTGGAGGTGGAGGCCTAGGTGCTCCTGGTGTCTTCTTTTTAACCTGTATATATAATTTCAGATCAGTTGACATCATATATACACATTAACAGTCTAAATCAATGTAAATTTATCTTACAATTTCAGTCGTGTAGAGGGCATCTGCTTTGGGCCACAATATGACCCCGCTTTCTGCCTCACCAAGTGTATCCATATCTGGGTGGGCATATGGCAACTCAACTTCCCTCCAATCGGGTAATACATGTATCGGGCTCACACGAATGTAGCCCTGCGGCATTGGAGTCCCATGAAACGTTGCCCCAGGAAGGGACTGGTAAGCTTGCGCCTCTGCAACAACATAGTTTTCCATTCTTAAGCGGCATGGCTTCAATGCCTACAAATTTACGTAAAGAATGTTATATATATATACATATCATCTTGAAAACATATCATCTTGAAAAGACTAGCTACAATGTCATAAACAATACTTACAGCAGACGTGTTAGGCGATGGGTCTCCAGGATTACTTGCAGTCTGTGCACCAGGAGAAGAGTGGGTCGGCATAGGCTGATTGGAAGCCTGAGATGCCTGCCACCGCAGCAATTCTTCCTTGACCTTCTCAGCAACCACATCGTTGAGCTTCTTAGCAACTATATCCTCGACTCTCTTATTCTCCTATACATGGATAAAACAAATATTAGCTTTTTATTAATGAATTTCCTTTTGCAGTAACATTCTAAAAATAGAATATGTTACCTCTTATTGAGAAAGTCCCGCTCTGGGTTTGCGCTGGGATGGCCCAAAGAATGCTTTGATGCCCACACCAGCGCCGGCACCTCTAACACGTCCAGGATGCTCTGGGTTACCCAGAGCAACTGTCAATTCATCCCTTGTGCCCTGAGGGATGAACGTGCCTTGTTTCCTCTGCTCGTGCAGCTCCCGCTAATCACCATAAACAAAAATTGGTAAGTTAACACCACAAATAATCAATATTCAAATGATTGCTCTAAGAGTTGTATTTTACCATTTTTGCAGCCGCCTCAGCAGTTTCGGGCTTCTTTATTTCACCCTTCTTGTTTTTCCTGCCAGCTATCCAGATATCATGGCGAGGCAAGGGTGTGGCCGCAGACTCCTGAGTAGCCGCAGACTCCTGAGTAGCCGCAGACTCCGCCTGTAGTCTTTGGCGAACGCTTGCATAGCCTTTTGGACCCATAGTATGGTCATGTACATTCAGTGCACGCCTTGCTTTTTGTGCGTCACTGAGGGCCTAGTTAGTATGCACATTTATAATTAGGTTAGTAGCAGTAAATGTTAATCTTGAATAGGTGAATACAATGTATATTAATTAAAATGGGAGTGACGCCTAATACCTTGAATTCTTCAGATTTTCTTGAAGCAACAAAATTGTCCCAATCTTCTTTGTCCAAGAAGTTCCATTGTTCAAGGGATGACTTCTTCTTCCTATCACCCTGTCTTATGTATTCTCTGTTCAGATTTGTCCTGTAATTCCTAAGCATCTTTCCAGCGTGTTACATCACACTTTTACGATGCAACATCTCATCCAATGCAAACAGATTCTGTAAAATAGAAATGTTATTAACTAGTACCAAAAATATAATTGCAAATAATAGAATTTGTAATCTACAAAATAGAATTGCAAATAATAATAACTCACGCATAAATCTTTCCATATCAAGTCTTTCTTCGCCTGAGGAACTTTATGCCAATTATCATACTTAACACCACAATGGCTTTGAGTGACAACCCCAAGATAGTTTATAAAATTATTGCGGTTCACTCCAATTGCATTCCCTCCATTATCAAAATCCACAACCAATTTGGATCCACTGCCACTCAGCGCAAGTAACTTTTTCAACAGAGTGATACCCCTTTTCTTGTTAAGTTTTTGTTGCTGCGCATCAAGTTGCTCAATTGCTTCAGTGGGTAGTTGTGCATCATCAACCTAAAATTTGACAAAAATAAACACACCGAATTAAGCCAATATAGAAATACAGGATATATGACATAACTAGAAGATAATGAATTTTATAGAAATACGGGATATGTTTTTAGAACTTACGTTGGTATCCTCGCCATGCTCGTCATGGACAGCATGCTCATCATGGACTTCATGCTCATCATGGACATCATTCTCATCATGGTGAGCCATCTGAAAATTTCATTAAAAAGGAAAACATTTAGCATTTGTATCAACTAGAATAAGGAAAACATTTAGCATTTGTATAAACATACATGTCTCTAAAATTGTGATCTTTTATCAATTAGCAATCCTTCAATGTACAAGTAATATAAAAAACAATGATTGTTCACATTCTAGGCCAACAAACACATGTGATGTCATTCTTATATATAATAAATGTGTACCACCTATCCCATCCTTGAACACCTAATCTCACTAGTAAGTGTATAATGTGTATTGGGTTTTCAAGAAAATTTCGGCAGCATTTCTCCGCTGTTCTCTAAGTACATATGTACTTAGAGAACAAATGGGGAAATGCTACCAAAATTTTCTCGAAAACTCAATACACATTATACACTTACATCCTAAGTGAGATTAGGTGTTCAAGAACAGTCCCAAACCGGGGACTATCCAAGATTTACTCCTAATGAGTAAATCTTGGACGGGTTTCTAGGCCAACAAACACAATAATAGATATCTACAATGAAGCCGGACTCCATACAAACAATATATAATTTAGTGATTGTTCATTCTAATTTATATCAATGTACAAGTAATATAAAAAATAATGATTGTTCACATTCTAGGCCAACAAACACATGTGATGTCATTCTTATATATAATAAATGTGTACCACCTATCCCATCCTTGAACACCTAATCTCACTAGTAAGTGTATAATGTGTATTGGGTTTTCAAGAAAATTTCGGCAGCATTTCCCCGCTGTTCTCTAAGTACATATGTACTTAGAGAACAAACGGGAAAATGCTACCAAAATTTTCTCGAAAACTCAATACACATTATACACTTACATCCTAAGTGAGATTAGGTGTTCAAGAACAGTCCCAAACCGGGGACTATCCAAGATTTACTCCTAATGAGTAAATCTTGGACGGGTTTCTAGGTCAACAAACACAATAATAGATATGTACATGTTAGGGTTTCATCACAATAGATGTTAGGGTTTAAACAATGTTAGGGTTTAATCAAATCAAATGATGCTAGAATGGACAAGTTTAAATCAAATTAGGATTTAAATTAGGGTTCCAATAGGATTCAATTTAATTAATTTTAATATGAAATATGTAATATTATAATACATACAATGGCAATGAAATGAAACCCTAATTGTATTGGAACTCATAAAAGGATGTCTCAAAGGTTGAATCTAATATATGCATCCTAAAAAAGGTATCACATCACAAATGTGCATTTCAATAATCATATTTTATTTCCTTCCAATTAGTGTGGGTGCCATGTTTGGAATTGTTTTCTAATCATGGGTCCCTTAATTTTATTTAGGATAGAAGATAAAATCAAGGATATCAAATAGTAGACAAAAGGGGTACACTCTAGGATTTAAGATCACACTACATCATGAATTTTATACAAAATTACATGTATGTGTATATAAAAAAATATATTTATAAGGAACTTCTATACATATCTAATCAACAAAAGCAGTAAAACAGCAATCAGTAAAACTAACAGCAAGGAAATCAGTAAAACTAACCAGTGTTGTAGAAACAGGACGTCGGGTGTCAGCAGGAAGAAAGGAAGGAGCTAGGGCAGGCAGGTGGGCAAGCAGGAGGGCACCAGGCGTGGCGGCGGCGCCGGTTCTCAGGCGTGGCGGCGGCGCAGTGGATGGAGCAGCAGGGCGCGCGTGCGGGCAGCAGGTGGCTGGAGCAGCAGGGCGGCGGTGCAGGGCGGCGATGAGCGGACAGCAGTAGCAGCAGGAGCGGCGGAGAAGAATGGCGCCGGAGAAGAAGGGCGCCGGAGAAGAAGGGCGTCGGAGAAGAAGCTAGGGCGGCGGCTCTGTTGGAAGAAGCTAGGTGGGCGGCGCCGGCGACGAACAGCAGCAGCAGTAGCAAGGTCGGCGGCGACGCACAGCAGCAGCAACGTCGGCGGCGACGGCGAGGCAAGGAAGCACGGGCAGCGTCGGCGACGGCGAGAACCGGTAGGCGGGCGATCGAGAAGCGCGGCAGCTAGCGATGAAGACAATGGAACAGGTAGGTGTCTAACGGGCGTTGCGCGGGTCTATTAGGTTGCTAAAGGCGTCGGTTGATAGTAATACACCGACGCCCAACAATGCAACCTTTACCCTAATTTTTCACGCAAATTTTCATTTACATAGGAGTCGGTTAATAGTTACCAAACCGACGCTGTAGGAGACGAAAAAAGTTCGCTCGAAAATTGATTTTCGCGGGCTACTTTTAGACGTCGGTCTGTTATAAATGGCCGACGCTGAATACAAAGCGGTACCCGTGTCTGGCTGGTCTTCGAATATAGACGTCGGTGAGTGTAAATAACCGACGCCTATGTACAATAGGAGTCGGTTTTCCTAAATAACCGACGCCACTAAAAGCGCCACTGAATGATGTTTTTGTAGTAGTGACTTACATCCTAAGCGAGATTAGGTGTTCAAGAACAGTCCCAAACCGGGGACTATCCAAGATTTACTCCTAATGAGTAAATCTTGGACGGGTTTCTAGGCCAACAAATAATGTATTGTCATTCTTATACCTAAAATCCTAGTTCTTCAAGTTAGGGTGATTATTGATGTCTTTAAAAGCATGATTGGCAATTTAGGGAAAAGTTCATCATTTACATTCCAAGCATGTCACATGTGTGCATTACAGTTCATCATTAAGCAAGATATAAGCAAGTATGTCATATTAAAATAGACTAAACAATATGAGAAAATAGTAGTGTAATCATGCAAATGGGAACATTCATGGGAACACACACTTCAGTTATAAGCATTCATGTAGCAACTTTCAGTTCCATTCATGGGAACACACACTTCAGTTATAACAATAACTAAACAAAGGGGTTGGTGTACCCCTAAACATGCGCATAATTAAAAAAACTATTAATACAGACAAGTCTAGATAGATAGACAACTAAATACTACACCAACATGGTCCCGCATGCATCAGTAACTTCTTTTTGATGATGAAGCTGTGTCACGAAGCTCCTCACTGTATTTAGACGAATCTGAACTGACAGGGGCCTCAGATTCAGATTCCTCATAGATGATATCCGACGCCGTGCGCTCATACCGCAGAAGATGATCGGGGGTCTCGCAGTTGCTGTTGGTTATCCAAACTTTGATGGAATTATGGCCAACTGGACGGAGAAAAAGCCTGTTCCAACGGACCACATGCAGCTCTCCAATCCAATCACGCCAACCGGATTTTGATACAAGATTTCCCGCCAAATCATACTCAACCTCGATAACATGTGAATAATTACCAAAAGTTAGGGTCACTTTACCAGGCATGTAGTGTCTTCCTTTTAGAAAACGCCAATGTTTGGGTATGACCAATTGGTTTAAGGAACGATCATCTAGGATGATGTCCAATTGTTGTTCAATAGGGAACGTTAACATTGACATAGAGGCCCAGTTCATAGTGACTGTTATGGGTGGTTAGAGACTGCACAATATTAGTATTAACAAAGTGTAAGTACATATAACGATGTTATATATTTTCAGAAAAAGTTGTATAACATCAGTTAACCTTTTATTGCTTGTCATAACCAACTTTATTGTGGTAGACATGATAGCTTGAAAAGAAGTATACAAATGTACTTAGAGAACAAATGAGGAAATGCTCCTAATGAGTAAATCTTGGACGGGTTTCTAGGTGCTTACTAAAATAGAACCATTATATGGAAATAATCCTACATTATACACATACTTTTCCTGAGTAAGATAATGTGCACTTCATGGAATTATTAAGATCTGAATATATATAAGTTGTTTCTACCTACTTTGATGAGATTTTATAACATTCGAGTCTTCCATTTATAACATTAAGATCTAAATATATATAAGAATCCCATTTGATACACACGATTGAGAATCTTTCACGATACTAGGAAAATACACTAACTAGATATTCATTTAGGTGTTAGACATCAATATGTGTATGAGCCCTAATTAAAATTGATTCTCATAAGAAGTAAATAAATTTAAAAAAAAATGCCCAGCAGCAGGGCGGCACCTTGAGGGAAGACGAGCAGAGGAAGAAGAAGAAGGCAGGGCAGACACCTTGAGGGAAGAGGAGCAGCGGCCGAGGCAAAGTCCTAGCAGCTTCCGGCGGCGAAGAGAGGAGCGGCAGAGAGGGCGGCGAGGCTAGGAGACCTAGCTGCTACCGGCGACGGCAGAGAAGAGGCCGGCGGGCGGAGAAGAGGCCGACGGCAGAGGAGAGGCCGGCAGGCGGAGAGGGAGGCCGGCGGGCGGGCGGAGAGGGAGGCCGACTGCTTCTCACTCGACGGCGACGAGCGGCGAGCACGGAGGAAGGAGCGGCGGCAGCGGCGGAAGGGAGCAAGGGAAATCGCCGGAGCTAGGGAAATCGGGAATGAAATAGGGAAATGGGAAGAATCGTTTGGGCAGGGTGAGCTATTAAGTTGAAAATACGTGTCGGTTATTTAAAAAACCGACAACTAAACCAACAATGTCGGTTCTTTTCCACAAACCGACAACTATACTAGATTATAGTTGTTGGTTTTTGATTAAACGACAACCGGCAACTATTCCTATCTCACAAATACCCTTTAGTTGTCGGTTATTTAGTTACGAACCGACGCAATATGTAAAATATTGGAGCCAATTTTTTCGCTGGAATTTTGGGTTTGGCGGTTGATTTTAGGTGTCGGTTTTTTATTAATTAACCGACACTTAATAAAAGCGGTACCCGTGTCTGGTCGACCTTCACGGATTGGATGTCAGTTTCTGTTCAAAACCGACATAGTAGGGTTTATGTGTCAGTTTTTGTATACAACCGACACCTTGAAAAGTGACTTTATAAGCCATTTCTGTAGTAGTGATATTTGTGAATGATGATAATAGAGCAACAGAATCAAACATTTTAGAGGCAATGGTTTAGTTAATATGTCTACCATTTGATTTTGAGTGTCTACATGCTCAAGGAAATTTTGACTTTTCTCATAGTGATCACAAACAAATGACGTTTGACTTCTATGTATTTAGAAAGATCATACAACATAGGTGACTTTATTGATAAGTTTATTGCACTAGTGTTATCAAAGTATATGTATGTATGAGTTGTGTCAATAATTTTTAATTTCACAGCTTGCTTCATCCAAGGAATTTGAGTACAACAACTTCTAACAGCCATGTATCCAAATTCAATTTTTGATACTACTACAACATTTTTCTCCCGACTGAACCAAGAAGCTAGTGGATTTGAGAAAAGAAATAATGAACCACTAGTGTTTTTATTCGATTATATGTCCAACATAGTCTTCATATACATAAGCTATGAGTTCAAAATCTTCATCTTATAGATACTAATGACCATAATCAATGGTGTCAACTAGATATCTTAAAACTATTTTGACTAGTGAGAGATTGTATTTCTTTGTATTAGCTTGAATCTAGGAAAAACACCTACTAAGAAGGATATGCCATGTCTAAGGTTATAAGTAAGCTATTAATGATTCCTATATGTAAGTGGGTATTTATAGGTATTTCAACTTCATCTTTATCAATTGAAGTACATGTAGACGTAGGACATATGCATGGCTTCCATAGATCTTGTAAGCAATTATTTAGTGCATTTTCTTGACAAAAATATTCCTTTTGATGTCTACTTAATTTGAAAACCACGGAAGAATGTGAGTTCTCCCATTGGGCTCGTTTCAAATTCATTCTTCATTGATGTAACAAAATCATCTCAAATGGTATCACCATTTTGATCCAGAAATAATTTCATAAACATAGATTTGTATACATATAAAGGATACTCTAAAAGCTTAATAAATCGTGAACAATTGGCTTGTCTAGTTGAAAGATAATTTTAACAAAAGTTGTTTGAGTCACCCATAACATGTCATAAGATCTTGTTTTAGTCCATACAAAGCTTTCTTTAATTATAAACATAGTTATCAAACTACATATCTTCAAATACATGTGGTGTGTGACAAAAATGTATTCCTTAATATTTCATTTACAATATATTGTTGGTGTCCATTTGGTAAAGCTTTATCATAATGCGGCTAGCAAGTGCCAATAATATTTGTGTAGATCTGGGTCTAGATAACGGCATCAAAGATTCATCCAAATCAATTCCTTCTTGTTGATTATGACATTGGGCCACAAGACATGTTTTATTACAAACTATGTGACTAGATTCATAGAGCTTGTTATGAAGGACCCATTTAGTTATGATGATGGATTTGTTGGGTGGTATATGACCTAGATCCCAAACTTTGTTCCTAACAAATTGATTAAATTCATCTTGCTTAGCATTGATCTAATCGTCAACACTAAGTGCAACATAGATAGTCTTTGGTTCTAGTTTGGTTGCAATCCATGCTTTCTTGTTCTCTAAATGAACACCTAGTCTTTACTTTATCCCTTGGATGTCCAATGATTAAGTCAACATGATGATATTTGACAGGCCTAAAAGTATATTTAGTGGATGAGGGTTCATAAGGATGGTTTACATTTTAATTTTTATCATATTCTTTATTTAAGATAGCATGTGGATTTAGTTCAAGTGTGTGAACATCAACATGAGGGATCAAATATTCACCTTTATCATTTGGCGAATTTTCAAAGAATTCTAATTCTTCAACCTTTTCATAAATCTATCTGCTTAACTTGTCTACAAGCATACTAAAAATAATGGTTTGGAGTATTTGTGATTGGCTTATTTCTATCATATAATCCTTTGTGTTAAGACTATACATGTACATCCAGTTCTATGCCAGTGATCACGTTTAGGTTTTTCTCTATACATAATCTAATTTGAGTTTTTCTTAAGGTAGGTATGGATGAACGTTCTATTTTGAATGTAACAAGATATGTTCATTGCTTATGCATAAAGGTTTTTTGAGTGTTGTGTTTGAGAAGATTGTTCTAGCCATATCTTGGAGTGATCTATTCTTTCTTTCAAGTAAGCAATTTTATTGGAGAATTATTGCTGAATAGAAGTTGTGTATAGCTTTTTAGATCACAAGATCATTTAAATTCATTATTTTCAAAAGACCACTATGACCACTTCTGATGGTACTTATCTAAGCTGAATTTTGTTTTCCATTTTAGTGCAAAAAAATTGATTTACAAGTTTTTTTATGTTTTGCAACAAAGAAGTGGGTCCAAGTAAATCTAGAAAAATTATCAATACTTACAAAGCAATATCTTTTTCAACCAAGAGATTGTGACTTGTTAGTGAAAAAAGATCCCTATGGATGAGTTTGAGAGGTCTAGTAGTGGATAAGATGTTCTTATACTTAAATGAACTTTTGGTTTGTTTTCCCTTTGTGAAATATTTTCATTTTTTGTTTCTCAAAAAGAAGTAGGAATACCCCAAACTAAGTCAAGTATAAATAGTTTGACGGGTGAGGTTCGTATTATTATGTCCAAGTCTTCAACACCATAGAAATCCATTTTCTTTGTTGGCTATTATATATGTGCCTTTTATAGGACAAGTTTTTTTGGAAATATATATAAGTTTCCGTTTATCATACCCTCATAGATAACATCACTTGAACTTTCATAAAGAAGTCCACATGCATTCTTTTTTGATAAAACATAGAAATTGTTATCATATTGTTGACTAACTAATAAGCTTATGATGTAAGCCATTTACTAACAAAACTTTTTAAATATATAGATTGTTACCAATGCTTCCATTGATAATAACTTTACCTTTGCAAATATCACCAAAGTTTATAATTCATCCCTTCTTCTTGTTTGAGGATGTGAACCTCTTGTTATATCCAGTCATGTGTTTGGAACAGAGATTATATATAATCTAGTCGTACAAATTCAAATGTTGGTATAGATGTTAGTATCTTTATGACTTAGGATATTATTATTTTTTATATATGATATATTAATAATTTTCCATTGAAAGCATTAATAAAATACAATATATTAACAATATATAATATTTATGAGAATAATACTTTAACTAACACTATTTACAATTGGAGAGATGAAATCTCGGTCAAACTGGAAGTTCGACTAACAGTCTGTTCAGTTGAACAGTAAGTTCAACCCTACACATGTATTGTTAACTATGAATAATTTTAGCATTTGAATAACCATCAAATTGTTCATTATATAGAAGAAATATTTAATGAAAAAGAAAGTTACATCATACTTCAAAGTTTCAAAAATAGAGGCATATGTATCACTAAAATTAGAACAAAAGTGTCAAGAATGTATGATTCAAATATATGGGAAATCTTTTGGCATAGAAAAAGCTTCCTATGATCAATCTTTCTATAGTGGGATTGATAAGTAACATAACAAAAAAGGTTGAAAAAAGAATAAAGGACTTTGGATTTTAAATGATTGTTTATTTTAGGCTTGATGAATCTCTTGTTTGGTGGTCATCCCATTTTTCTAACTCCTCCTCTAAAAGGGTGTATGGAAGATCTACCTTTTTTCACAAGTCGATGATTATGCCATGGAAGTAGAATTATATTCTTCTCTTCCCATATGTATAGTTTGATCCATCGGTAGTCGACTCACATGACATCCTTCAAGGTTGAGATTGTCGATCACATTTTCTCCCATCCTTCAAGCTCTGTTACGGCTCCTTGAAGACCTTCTTTTGTATCAATTGATAGACCTAGAGTGGGTGAATATAAAAATTTGATAATCTTAGTTAAAAGTTAAATGTTAAAGAAAAGATAGGCAATCAACCACATGAGGCAAAGATATAGAATGGTTCCTTTAAGTGACGTCAATTCAATATCCAGTTGTTTCAACCAGGATTTGTGCAAATAAAAGTTTTATTAACCTCGCAAGAAAAATACAAAAGTACAATTGTTACCCTATTCTTTCACGGTAACGGAAGAGTACCATACATTCACCTCTTCTTTGATGGAAACAGAAGAGTACCGAACTTTCACCTTTTCTCTAATAGTTATGAAGAGCACCAATGATAAGACTTCTTCTTCTCTAGCAAGTCCCCAGATACTCTTCTCGTAAGAAGTAGTTCAAGAACACTTGAACAAAATTGTAGAACACAAGATTGGAGAAAGATTAACAATGATATTGATCGTAATACATAAATCTCCTATATCAATCTTATTAGCCACATCCAATGTAGATAGAACAAATATTGAGTGGTAGAGAAGGGCACTTGAGTAGAACTCTAATATTATAGCTAGTAGCAATTTGTAATTCTTTAGTCTAAGCTCAAATATGTAAGAATGGTGTGACAAAGTGAGTTTTTATAGTATTTTCTCTCTCTTAACATTTTTATTATCGAATTTGTTGACCAAAATACCCTCGTATACTTCCCTCACTTAATTGGACAAATATGTGTCACAAATTGCAAAAAACTATGTGAACCCTAGTATGCTTTTATGATAAAATACATGTATTAATGTATTTAGTAAACGAGCACACCAAACTTTTGATTTTGGATCTAAAATTCATACCATAGTAGCATAATGACATCATAAAACTAACCCTAAAATTTTGTTGCAATTGGGTAAACCAATTGGGAGATATGACCAATTTAATTTGGTGCATATTCCATTTCATTTGAACCCTATAACCTAAATTCCGAATTTCCTTTTATTTAAAGGTGTCACGCGACCCATTTAAGGCTGGGCGCGGACCACTTGGAGGAAGGCCAATCCTCAGCCACCCGATCTGATGGCCGTGGATCCACACAGGAATCCAAGGGTCCTGGACCCGTCATCTACCTCCCGCAAAGGGCGGGTAGAAGAGGTTGAATCAGAGCTCTAGCAAGATGCCAACTCACCCCCTATTTCGTGAATTTTCTTCAAATGGCCACCTCCGACTCATCAAGACGAGGTCAACCGCACTTATCTCGACTCCCCTCGCCCTCGGAGTAGGGAGAACGACCTCCCCCTAATTTGTTGTTCTCACTCCGGCGGCGGCCGCGAAGCCCAGGACCCCCCAACCCACACTAAACCTATCCCCGAGCCTATAAAAGGCCCCTTGACATCACCGCCACCTTCCTTTACCTCGATTCACTTCCTCCCAAGCTTTAAACTTCCCCAAGTTCTCCAGTCAACCCTAGAACT
This sequence comes from Alisma plantago-aquatica, assembly GCA_963693085.1. Taxonomy (NCBI): domain Eukaryota; kingdom Viridiplantae; phylum Streptophyta; class Magnoliopsida; order Alismatales; family Alismataceae; genus Alisma; species Alisma plantago-aquatica. Next base: position 575,928,795 of record OY856411.1, read on the forward strand.
ACCCTGTGGCGCCGCCGCACTACCACTGCTAGGTTTTCACACCTCCGCACCCCCTCCTTCTCAATAACCTGCTCTCCTCAACTCTCCAACTCCGGACGAAACCGGGCGGCTGATTCAAACCAAGGACACGAGCCTGCTGCCCCTTTCTACTTGTCACGCCGGCGACCCTCCGCCGCGATCTTAAGACTGGTTCGCGTGAGGAGACGCTGACCAGGACGGGGCCCAGGACGCCTAGGTGGACCAACCTCCGAACGCCAAACCAGCCACCCAATCTTCCCTTGCAAATCCTAGGATCAACCAGAGCCGTCGATCCAGAAGGATCCGGCCGTTGATCAAGGTTAAACCCTTATTTTTATTTTTATTTTTTATTTTCTTTTATCTAAGAAATGGTTAATCTTAGAAAAATCCTAGAAAATGCTAGGATTATCAGAAAATAGCGAACCAATATACCATTTTCATCAGAAAATTATTCTCTATCCAAATAAAATGCTACCAGGACCTAGATCCGTTTCCTTTTCCAAAAGTAGTTGCTTAAAGCCATAATGACCCCTTAATTATAATTAATTTTTTATAATAGTTTTCCTTGATGATATCTGACCTTCTAAGGTGTAATTAACCCTAGATAGAACTTTGTTTCTAAATAACTCGAAATCCTATTCTAAGATGACAAATGATCAAAGGAATAGGAGAAACCCTAGATCTAGTTTCTCTTTCTACATGGAATTAAAGATATATCTTTATAACAAAATTAATATCATTAGATGATAATTAGTGGTTATGATTGGTCTGAATCTTTAAAACGAACCCTGATGTTATGAATGGTTAATATGTTGAGGGTTACCCTCCCTTTTTCTCCAACCATCTTAGAAACCCTAATTTTTGGAAATTTTCTAATTGATCAATTAAATATTATCTTTTAATCCAAATAGTTTATGATGGATCAGACCTTATAATATTTGTGAACTCAATTAAGATATGGTAAATCCCTGATCTGGATTAAGATAACATAAAAAGTAATAATAACTAAGGACATATCTTAGTCTTGGTCACATGGACCAATAGTAATGTTGTACCCTTGCCTCCTTTGCAGGGTGACTAAATTCTTGATTGATTCTAAATCTTTGGACATCTGATTGAACAAGCAGGTACGTGGTCTTATAAGTATAAGACTAGATTTCTGGTTTCCTATGATATGTATACCTTGAATGCTCATATTTGAATATGATTGCTTGGTTAACTAGTATGAGTTATATTTCGCCAAACCTAATGTAACATAAACGGTTATGATGGGTTGTAGCTACTAGAGCACATAGCCTGGTGTGGATGTATGTTGCCTGACATGGATGAATGTTTCGTTGGCCCATGTTAGATGTATGATGATATTATATTGTCCACACTAGATGTAAGTCAAGTGCAATACGTGTAGTACAACCGCATCAAAATGAATGTAATAAAAGGGTGTTTACTTGATTTTCACCTTAAGAAATGGTTTTATCTCTCTCTCTCCTTCTTTTTCAAATATTTTCCTTTATGCAACCTTATTAAATGTAACTTTTACCACGTACCAGCCCTACTGATGTTTTGTTTCTTGTATTTTCTAGGTGCAAGGAACAATTGACAACAAAATGAATTGCATGCTCAAAGTACCTGAAGGCATAAAATAATGAACATGGAGGATGTATTAGATAGATTTTTTTCCCTTATCTCATTTCTTGCTAGATGTTAGTTTATTTCTTTTCTTAGTGATCTTGAGGATGATTGAAATCCTATGTAATAAAGTTAACTTTCTCTAGAACAATATTCTCTCTCCATATGTAATGACTTTTATTATCTTTATGAATGAATGTTTGTGTGACATTATACGATGATGTGGACTAGATCTTGGCTTAATCTCTATTTTAGTTGACTATCTTAATCTCTTATATTTTCCTTTTTGACATCTATAGATATGAGTGCACGCATATCTATGAATGTCACTATGGAAAGTATATAGAAATTGGGGGACGTCACAAATGGAGTGTTCAAGTGTGTTTTTAGTGTCCATGGGGCTATCATATTTATAGAAAATACTTAGAAATACATAAGATTGGTTTTAGGTGACTTCTGGATGCCATAAGAGTCAAACTAGTCGTTACACTAATAAAACATTTGCTAATAATGGCTAGTGGAGCACTCAAAATAATTTTCGTAGAACTTCTTCGGTCGAACTGTACTTCGACCGAAGGACCTCTTAGTTATTGACCCAGAGTTTTTTTTTGGCAATTTTATAATGAATTTTTTTCTTCAACGACTCTTTTGACCAAGAAGACTTATGCTCTGTCAAAAAAGAGTTCAGACTAAGGATGGCATCGGTCCAGAAAGAGTTCGACCGAAATTGTTACTAAAAATGCAAACACACTAAATGATTTTTCTAATAGGATCTAACTATCCTAAACGCTTGATATAGATGTGAAATCGAACTTAGGAAAGTTGGACTTGACTCATAGCTTGATTTAACATGATATTTAATAACTTGTGCATTATGCTTGTACACATGTGGTATATTGAATACATATGATAGAATAACCACTTGTGCTTAATCAAATATCGTCATAATTCTTGTTTGTAAATCTCTTGATCTCTGAAACACTAGATAGGATGTTAGATACACCAAAGAGAAATATTTTCATCGTCAAAAAAAATACAAATGTCTAATTTAGCCAACAATTACATCATCCGTTCCCATAACAATTGGTCTATGTTGCAAAGGGGTCTGATGGAACTCAGTTCTACCAATACAAAGAAATCTTAGGAGCCAATGTGTTGCCTTAGCGCAGCCGTTGTTGTGGACATGTATCAAGTTCTAACACAAGCTAGACAAAATTTACTTGGGTTGACATGTGTTAGAAATAATGACCCATATCTTAAAACAATAGAATAATTAATACATGACTACTAATAAGTGACAACAAAGCACATAATTGTAAGATAACCATGTCAAATTATCTTCTAGTGTGACTTACTTATGATCCTTAGAAACGTGGTTTTATTCCTCATTATGCACATCCAAGTTAAACACATCACCTATTTTCTGATGTGTTGATAAGATAGTCTGAACCACCTGGTCTAAAAAAAAAGTACATGCATGTATGCAATATTATATATATACATTACTACATTGTTTTATTAGTGTCATGGTTATCAGAACCGAACCGGATCGGCCGGTTGAACCAATTGAATCGGGAACCAGTCACTCTACCGGGTTGGTTCCCTCGCAAAGTCGGAAATGAAGTTCGACCGACATCAAACCGGTAAACCGACCGGTTGAACCTGTGTATCGGCGAACCGGTTCGGTTTTAGCCAAACTGGCCGGTTCTATCACTTAACAAGTAAATGTATTGTTGCGGCTATTTTTTGTTAATTAATATTGAATATTATATAAATGTTGGTATATAAATGTCTATGAATAGAATAATCTTTGTTGTTTAGTTTGTCTACCAAGTTATTGTGAGCAGTTTTGCTAGTATTCATGTTTCTTGCAGTGATGTTTTCTACGAGTATCAAAGATATTTATATATTTTTAAACTATTAGTGACGTCATCTTGACGTCACCGGTTGAACCGGTCAGACCACTGGTTGAACCAGTGAACCGCGAACCAGAGGCCTCACCGGTTCGCTTACCGGTTCGAGTCTAACAACCTTGATTAGCGTGATGTGAAACCCCGACTATGATCACATTGCAGCCACACAAATGGCTATACTTAATGTTCTCATCAAAACAAATGAACACCACAAACAAACAATAACCAGAATTAACATTGCAAATTAATTTGCTAGCCAAACATAATCAGACGAAAATCAATCTTGCACACAAACTGTACCCCGTTGTTCAAGCTGTTACCAAACAGAATCATACACAATTAGACTTAACCTTATAATTCTGGCTGCTAGCCAAACAGTCATCCTGAAATCAGACATAGTAGGATTGTGCCATGTAATTCTGCTTGCTAGTCAAACAAAACTCAGACTGGAATCAACTGGGTCATTAAACGAAAATTTGATCCAATCCAAACCAGGTAATCCTGACCCCCTACACTGACTCAACCCAGCTCGCATGATCCCAGCCTTGGGTCAAATGGAGGCTATGCAAATTTGATCCAATCCATGCCAGGTAATCCCGACCCCCCACACTAACTTAATCCAGCTCGCATGACCCCAGCCTCGGGTCAAATGGAGGCTATGTGTTACAACCTTGTGGCTGAAAATCAGCCACTTAGATGGGGACGTATTTGGTTTGCTGTATTCAGATGGCATACTGTGGATTTTGCAGAGTACTTCAACACGGTAAGACCTTAATATACAGTCCGACTACACCCTATCAGATTTGTCCTTATTAGCAAGGGACAAAAACGTGCTATTGTCACAACCAACATTAATTCGATGGGGTTATGTTAATTCGTCTGGGTTAAATGGATAATTTGTTGTTTGAAATTTTAGTCGTTAACCTAACCAATTTAATATTGAAGTATTGACAGTTAATTCAGTCGGTTAATTTGATTAACCAAATAACACTGTTTTAATAATATTATATGAAATTATTGATATAAAAATTAAAACAATTATTATATTATAATAGTATTGCATATAAACATAAAGCCCATGTTTGGAAACGGACTGGACCGGGATTAGGGCTTGTCGTTTTGCTCCACGGCGGCCCAATCCGGTCCGGCTTGGTCAAGAAACACGTTTGGCTACCAATCCAATTTGATCCCCGTTTTGGGATAACGGAATCCCATTATCTGGTTTAAGTCAATCCCCATCGAGGCAGGATTGGGATTTCCAATCCGGTTTGGCCCGACAACCCTCCCTGATCCCTCGCAACCCCACAACCCTCCCTCTCCCTCTCGCCAACCTTCTCCCTGATCTCTCGCCCTAACCTTCTCCTCTCGGCGCATCTTCACAACTGTTTGTCCGTGAGAAGTAAAAGCGAAAGCTGCTCGAGGTCGCAGATGGAGTGCACCGATCGTCGGGTGGCGCGTCCGCGTGGAGCATCAATGCTGCCGCCTGCCACCGCCGGTCTACCTGGGTGGCTAGCTCCCTCAAAAGCAAGGTACCCATGCCCTGCCCTGCTCTTCTCTACTACCTGCTCTGACATTGAATTGTCTTGTCGACGCACAGAAGAAACCCTAGCTCGCCCAAGGCAACAAGAAACCCTAGCAAGTGTCTGTGTGCCTTCTTATTCCTCTCCTTCTGCTGCGAGGTTGTACACTTCCACATACGCCTTTTGGAGGAGCTGTTCACAGAAGCTGGTCGTCGTCCTTTGTTGCTGAATCGTGCTCCTCAATCGTGCTCCGGCGGCCCTACCCAGACCTACGCTTCCGCACTCTGTCGTCGTTCTCGCCCCCTTCTGCTTAGGTTGGTCACGAATTAGGGTAGACGGTGCTTTGTTTGTGAGGTCGATTAGGGCAGAAGTACAACAATCAGGTCTGTGTATCGATTAAGTGGCAAATGAGCCGACAATACCTGCAAACATTTGAATCGTTGTATATGACACTGATTTATTCTACTTCTAACTACTACTTTTATCTAGAAATGCATCAATTTACCGCTATTATGTGTGTCTGTGTGCTAAGTTATAGTAGTAAAGCAAATAAAAGCAACTAGCATGCATGATTTTTAGAAATAACAAGTGAACCCAACATGGCATAATTGCACACATTTTTTTGGTTCTATATTGAAAGCTAGCTTGACTTATACTACTTATTTAGTTTTTTTTTATGATTTTATCAAGTGAAAAGGATGTTATTGTCAATGTTGCATATACAAATTAGGACTCGTATTTGTTTTTATCCCAATGATTTTTAATAAAATGAAATAAAATTTATGCCATTCATATGATTCATGTATGCCTGTGTTGGTATTACATATATAATATGCTCACGTGGTTTCAAAGTGGATATGAATCTAGAAATTGGATATAGAAATTGGTATTCTGGGAAAGATCATTCATTGATTTCAGCTATGGATTTCAGCTTTTATTGATTTTACAGTCCACTTTCCTCTCTATGTTTCATTTAGAGTATCCATTATTAATCCTACAATATATACCATGGATGAACCTAATTTTTGCCTACATTAGCTCACCATTAGCAGGTACTATGTTTGATTTGGCATGCGTCACCATTAGCAGGTACTATGTTTGATTTGGCATGCGGGAGCAGTCATTGTTATTTCATGCTTCTGATGAGCTTTTAATGAATTAAATGTTGTATCTAATAAATGTTACTCTTCATTTTTTGTTATGTTAATTTTATGTGTTGTTGAGATCGTACATGGATGAATAAGTCAATTTGAATACAAGATATGAATCTATCATATGGTAGTGGTTAGGTTAATAGGGGAAACAACAGCAGATTTAAAACTTGTTTAACTAAATCAGTGTGAGGTCTAGGTTAGGTGAATCCCTGCATCTACACAGTGATGCCTGGAAAAGTTATTTCACTATACAAATGAATATTTTGTTTATTGTGTGGTATTTTACCATGAGATATGTGGTTAGGTGAAACCCACAGCTCAATATGTTTTACTGTCATTTAATTAAACACATTAGTCTATGTTTTATATCTTCTTTGTTAAATTGTTTTCGTTCATGTAAACCACCAATTAATCATAAAAAAGATCAATCTTAGCACCATTTTACTCCTCATGGAGATGACCTCTATTATGCAAGTGGTTTGAGTTATAACATGTATTCAAAATTCATGCAAATATACTAAATAGTTTACTATTATGCACGGTATTATCTATCAAAATGGCTGAATTTCACTTCTATGTTGCATTTTGAGTATCGATTATTAATCCTACAATATATACCATGGATGAACCTAATTTTTGCCTACATTAGCTCACCATGAGCAGGTACTATGTTTGATTTGTCATGCAGGAGCATTCATTGTTATTTCATGCTTATTAGGAGCTTTTAATGAATTAAATGTTATATCTAATAAATGTTACTCTATCATATGGTAGTGGTTAGGTTAATAGGGGAAACAACAACATATTTAAAACTTGTCTAACTAAATCAGTGTGAGGTCTACGTTAGGTGAATCCCTGCATCTACACAGTGATGCCTGGAAAAGTTATTTCACTATACAAATGAATATTTTGTTTATTGTGTGGTATTTTACCATGAGATATGTGGTTAGGTGAAACCCACAGCTCAATATGTTTTACTGTCATTTAATTAAACACATTAGTCTATGTTTTATATCTTCTTTATTAAATTGTTTTCGTTCATGTAAACCACCAATTAATCATAAAAAAGATCAATCTTAGCAACATTTGACTCCTCATGGAGATGACCTCTATTATGCAAGTGGTTTGAGTTATAACATGTATTCAAAATTCATGCAAATATACTAAATAGTTTAATATTATGCACGGTATTATCTATCAAAATGGCTGAATTTCACTTCTATGTTGCATTTTGAGTATCGATTATTAATCCTACAATATATACCATGGATGAACCTAATTTTTGCCTACATTAGCTCACCATGAGCAGGTACTATGTTTGATTTGTCATGCGGGAGCAGTCATTGTTATTTCATGCTTATTATGAGCTTTTAATGAATTAAATGTTATATCTAATAAATGTTACTCTATCATATGGTAGTGGTTAGGTTAATAGGGGAAACAACAACAGATTTAAAATTTGTCTAACTAAATCAGTGTGAGGTCTACGTTAGGTGAATCCCTGCATCTACACAGTGATGCCTGGAAAAGTTTGTTCACTATACAAATGAATATTTTGTTTATTGTGTGGTATTTTACCATGAGATATGTGGTTAGGTGAAACCCACAGCTCATTATGTTTTACTGTCATTTAATTAAACACATTAGTCATTGTTAAATTGTACTAATTCACATCTAGTTGATTATTTTAAATAGAATTGTACTAATTCACAACAGAGCAACTGTGGTGCTACCTATATATACATGTAGTTGAATATTTATCTATACAAATGCTTAGCATGTGTCTTCTGCTAGTAACCCTATACAACATACCACCTGTGCTGCTACCTATATATATTTGTTATTTTTTTTTTCAGGTGTTTGCTTGCGTTTCTGGTTCAGCTATGATCTTGCTCAGTTGTTGATTGAGCTCCCTATATATGATTGTTAGACTTTTATTTCGAATATGTGTTTGTGTCTCTGCAGTCTAGTTGTGTGTTTATTGTCTATCCTACAAAACTTGAAGGACATGTATTCTTATCATTGTTAACACTGCTGATTGTCATTATATACGGCAGCACCTACACAAGTATGTCTTACGTAGACCCAAAGCACCAAATTGCTTGGTCAAGAGAGTCTGATGCCGCTCTAGTAACAGCATTGCGGAGACAATATGACTTAGGAAGGTGTATTGACGGCCATTTTACTAAGGACTCTTGGAGGGAGGTAACTTCTGATGTGCATAATAGGATGGGGAAGGACGCAGGTAAGTTAGACCAGTTCAAAACTCGGTGGAAAAACCTAAGGAAGGACTATGCCGCTTTGAAGCTTGTGACCAACAAGAGTGGCGTTGGATGGGATGACACAAGGAACATGCCCACACTACCTGACACCCCTGAGTGGAGGCAGAGCATTGCGGTATGTACAGTAATGACACCCTTAACCCCAACAAAGTAACGTCATACATCGACACTTACATTCGTAATACAATTGTTTTTTAATACTCGGGCAAATAAGGACCTTGCTAGGTTGCTTAGGCGCCCATTTCCCCACTACTACGACATCGAGATGATGGCGGGGAGGAACATTGCTAGAGGACACCATGCTATGTCTTCCACGGACACACAAATCCCTTCTGACGTTGCCTCCGAGGATGATGTTACTGTTGACTTAGATGCGTCTGCTACACCCATGCACACAGAAACCGCATCAGGGGAACCGAACATACGCTCATATGGGATGCAAAGCGAGGGTGACACTGGGGGAGGCAGAACGGATACCCCGAGTGTTGGGGGGAGGACTCCTCCTTCCCATAGGCACAGGAAGCGACCATCAATGCCGCAGGAGCAATGTGCGATTTCTAATGAAGTGTTATCTGAATTCACACAGGTGTACGCAAAGGTTCACGAATTAGGCACGGGTGTGGCAACCGGAGCCTTTAAAATGCAGATTTTGCAACCATTTTACAACATTTCAATGACACTTTCCCCGATGCCCCCACTGCTGTTTTTATAACACTTGTGAATGTCATAAAGGACTCAACAAACCGCAACATCTACCTCAGCCTTCAACACACCCCTCAAAAGATAACAATATGGTTACAAGACCTTTGGGAAAGGTCCCAAGTTTCCAATGCAACAACAATACCTTCAATGCCATCCTTTTTTGTGCCATCTCAGCAACCATTTGTGTCGCACACCCCACCACCAAACTTCAACAGCATATCGAGCATACCTTCGATGTGGTATACTCCATCCAATGATGCTGGCCCTTCGGGATCATAAGTGGGAACTACCTTTTTCCATTATGTTTGCTTACCATCAATTTATATTAGCATAACTGTTGTAATAATTACTTCCAGACATTTAAATTTGTTTCATTGTTGTAATAATTGCTTTACCGTACAATGTAATTTGTTTGTAGTTTTCAAGCCGTTGTTTCACATGTCAACTGGTTTAAATTATGTTCAAGAACTTATTATGTTATTGATATCGTTTCACTTGCAGGCATCATGTCTGCCAATGACCAAACACAATCACCTGACCTCCTCACACACATTTTAGATACCTTGTCTGGTCCAGCAAATCAAATTGCCGATGCAATTGCTGAGTCGATTGCAAACTCCATCATAGACGACATTTCCGTTGATGCCGACATACCACCCACAATACCTAGGTCAGTTAGCATAAGGAGTGGCCACATAAAGGTCTTAGAAATATTAACCAGTCATGAACAAAGGGCTTATGACCTATACCGAATGCGACCACATACTATAATGGCCCTTGTGGACAAGCTTGAGAGTCGTGGCTTGTTATGAAGTACTAGAGGCATCACTTCAGTTGAGGCTGTATGCTACTTCCTACAGATGGTTGGCCATGGCCATACAAATCGTGCTTTGGCGGAGGACTACATTCACTCTGGTGAGACCATAAGTAGAAAGTTCAACGAAGTGTTGGACGATGTATGTCCATTGACCCATGACTATATTGTCATGCAAACCGCATCGACTTGCACGACAACACATTCTCGTATATTGGAGTCCTCAAGGTTCTACCCTTACTTCAAGGTAATAGTTAGCCCGTACAAATTTATACTATTTTTCAAATATTCTTTATGTTTACAACCTATTTTGGTGTTATAGAATGCCATCGGGGCAATTGACGGAACACACATCCCAGTCTTGGTCAAACTAGACAAGCAAAATCGCTACCGAGACAGAAAAGGAAATGTCTCTCTGAATGTCATGGATGTAGTAGACTTCTCCATGGAGTTTACATTTGTCCTAACTGGGTGGGAGGGGTCGGCTGGTGACCAACGGGTCCTACAATCAGCAACGACCACTGGCGGGTTTAAAGTTCCCCCGGGAAAGTTTTACCTAGTTGATGCAGGGTATGCCAACACTCGTCAATTTCTAGCACCCTATCGCAATACAGCTTACCATATTTCTGAGTACCGAGGAAACAGACACCCCTACACCAGCAAGAAGGAGATCTTCAACCACCACCACGCTCAACTACGCAATGTTGTTGAAAGAGCGTTCAGGGTGCTAAAGAGACGGTTTGCCTATCTTAAAAAGGGGGCGACATATCCTATTCGTTCACATAGTCGCCTTGTAATGGCTTGTTGTATCCTCCACAATTATATCCGGCGCCAACAAGATGGCGACACTATCATGGTTGAACTCGCAGATGATAGTTCAACGTCTGCCGCTCCCCCTTCTGGGGTTGACCTGAGTTCCCTCCAACAAACAACTCAGGCTGATTCAAGGGAGGGCGATGTTTTACGTGAAACCATTTCTGATCTCCTTTGGGAAACTCGTTGACCTCTAGCGTTGAACTTGTGAAACTGTTTTAACTTGTATGATAACGTGTGTACATGCAGCCCTTCAATGCACTGTATGTGAAACTGTTTGAACTATTTGTTTCACAAACTGTTTTTTGTTCTGTAATCTTAATCGTCAATTTGTGTTTGGGTAGGTTGTCTTCAAATGGAGAATGGAATGCCTTGTTGTACATGCGGCCTTCAATGCACTGTACGTGTGTATATGGATGCCTATGATGCGACAAATGGACGTTTTGAAGACAACAACCCCCACATACCGTATTTTACATGTGGTAGGGGTATGTTGCCCAACACATGTAAAATGAGGTTGCCCGCGCAACGTGTTCAACCTACAGTGGCCACGCTTACTGCAGGGCCACTTATTGCAGTTAGGGATGCAATGCTATCACAACTTGCATATGCACGCAACGAACGCAAGCTATGGTCTGAACAATGTGACTTTGTCAGTTCGACAAGAGCAGACACCGATAGGGTCCAACAAGATATTTCCACTCTACGGGAGAGGTGCCAATATCTTCGCCAACGACTTCACATCACTAGCAATAACGACTCTTCAAACGAGGATGGATACAATACATCATAGATGTAGAACAAGAAGTTAGGCCTATTTTATGTTTAGAAATTTGTATTTGAAATCTATGTTCAGAATCCAAAAATATTTTTACTAATCCGCAATCATGTTTTAGATGTCAATGAATCCATCAGAAGTTCCGAGGTGTGATTGTGGGTTAGATACAGCCTTGCGGCTTAACACAGAGGATGCAGGGTTGTATGATTTTGGCATTCTCAGCCAAAGGTCGGGCGAAATGTATTACATATGTCCTTCTCGTGAGGTGCACTAGTAAATACATACATAATAGGTTGTCGTTGTGTATGCTGCACATTCTTTGTCATTCATTAAACTTGATAATACATTGTAGGGAAAAGATCGGTGCAGATACTTCCGTTGGGCAGTCGATCTCCCTCCAACAATTGATTCTTTGAAAGATGAGATTATGTTATTAACTGTCGAGTGCAAGTCATTGTGGGGCCAGGCAATGAACATGAAAGACTTTGTTGAAATTTATCACAACTACGATGATATATACACCCAAAAAAAGTATGAGCATGAGGTTCTAGAACGCTACGTTGCCAGTCTGGAGGAAGATTGTAGTCTTCTTTTGGACATTCCTTCACCCACGGTGACGCCATAACGTTTAATGCCAGAGAGATACATTTAGTTTGGTGTATCGATTTACATTGTGGATGTTTCTAACATTACATCTTTCTGCATTCATTCGACATTAACAGGCTTTTGTTATTTTTCATAATGTTGGTGTATGTTTTATGGAGGTTGTATATTTTTTCACTGTGATGTTGATAAATGTTAGTTAGCACTGAATATGCATTTTATAACCCTATTTTATGTGATACACCCTTACGTCTAAAATATATTATTTACAGAATCTGTAATATGGCTGGGCCTCCAAGGACGTCTTCTTTTATGTGGTGTACGGAGCTTGATATGGTTCTCAGAGGTATGATGAGAAACCAATACGAGTTGGGGAGATGTGTTAATGGAGTATATACTACACAGGCTTGGATGGAGGCATGGCGTGACTTCCGAAACATAACTGGGGGGCTTACATATCTTTGACTGAGTTGCATATGAGATGGCAACACATAATGAGAGAGTTCATAAGAGACAATCTTTTTATTTTGGGAGATTTATTGCCTCCCCCGCCATTGGCCGTGCAACGCAACTTCATGACGACTTGTCGCATTTACCCACCTGGGGTTGCTGAATACCTTATTAACATCGATGAGTGAATCAAACAACCACGTTAGACGGCAAAAATAACACATACACTTGTAATATATTTCCACGACTTTGTTGTTGTTTGTGTTTACTCCGCAACATTTATTTGTTTGGAGCTTTATTGTTATAGGCATACATCACGTTCTTACTTGTTTGTAGCTAAGTTTGTTTGGAGCATTTATTTGTATTCAATATTGTCACAGTTATCTTACTATTATTGATATTTGCTAATACTTATATTTATTTATTAACTATAGATGTCGTCATCGCATCGCAGTCACGGTCGAAGGCAAAGACAAAATTTGAAAATTATTGATGTCTCCGTCGAAGATTAAAAAATATGTAGAAGAAAACCTTGTTTGCAAGAAAAAATGTAACGAGCCTACATGCGAGGAGGGCCCAAATGGGAGACACGAACAAGCCAAGGGGTCGAAGATTAAAAAATATGTAGAAGAAAACCTTGTTTGCAAGAAAAAATGTAACGAGCCTACATGCGAGGAGGGCCCAAATGGGTGACACGAACAAGCCAAGGGTGTTACTCATCTGCCGTTGCTGTTCGAGTGGCTAAAAGACGCCAGTAAACAGGAAACAAATCAGTTGTTGGACGAAGCGTGTACTGTGTCGTGGGACGAGTACGACGAGACCATGAAGTTGGCCTACGAGTACGATGAGGCATGAAGTTGACTGCTTGCTCACCAACTTAGATTGTGTAGCTTTATCTTTGTCTACGTCCAGGGCAGACCTCTCCTTTCAGTTTGTATGTTACATATGTATTTGCCCGGGAACCAAAACAATATTATCTATTTTTTATGTGGTATTAAGTTCTTCTACAGACATACTACACACGTTTGCTACTATTTAATTTAAATGCATAAATTATGCATTTTATATATTATTTATTTGTTATTTAGTATATAATACACTTCGGCCAACTTTTGCTTAAGCGGCAGCACAACTACACATTCCTTACTCTTGTTAAAACAGTTCTACAACATCATGACAGAATCAGCAGATATTGACTACGTTGCCAAACAAAAGCAGACTGAATCCAGCCTAGTAGCCAAACATTCTCAGACTGCAATCAGACTCAAATCAGACCAGCTGACCAGAATCAGACTGGGTTGCCAAACAGAATCAGACTGAATCCTGACTAACCCCGTCTAATCCAGTCCAGACTACGAAATCTCAGTCTGTTTCCAATCATGGGCAAAGCTACATAATTCATAAAAACATAATTAGTATATAAATGTGGAGGTGTTTAAAATTAAAGTACAGCTATATAGGATATATATGTGAAGGTTAAACTTTTTGAATAAATAGTTGACTATTCGGTTAATTCTGTTAACCAAACAGAAAATATTCTTAACCAAAAATTAACTGTTTTCCAATTGACCAAACTAAAATAACCAAATCAACCAAATTGTCCAAAAAAATTATTAACCAAATTTTGCCCACCCTTACACGAGTGGAAAGGTGACTGCAACCCCGCTTTCCTTCATCGTCATTTTCAATGCTAGCAGATGTGTATTTTTAAACAGCAAGTTCTGAGTCTGCATATCAATGCTACATACTACATCAATCGTCATCTTCACGGAAAACATTCACGCAAACTTCACAATTGCTAGCAGCTGAGTCTCTTTTTTCAGAGCCCGACACAGACTGGCATTGCATCCAAAACCTCAATTAACACAAACCAACACTGAGCTACAATCAATACAGAACCATTTTCTTTTCCGGAAAAATTGTCATAGCCTTTACATTTATTGGTTGCTAGACGATGCTCTCATCTTTACAGAGTTCAGTGATTTACAAATACTCACCACCTCGAACATTTAAGCCTACTTGATCCTATTAATAAAAGACCTAGATAGTACAACTCACCTTGTTGAGATTAAAAAGGACAGCTTACAGCCTCGGTATATACAAAAGATGAGCATTGCAAAATTCTTATTTCCAAACGGCCTCTCATTTATTTACAGCATAGGCCTGGTTCTATGCTACGGTAATTTATGTAGAGAAAGAAAGATGAATTCTGCCACTAACGCTAATCTCTGTACAGAGTAGGTATATCCTTAGAAGTTTCTTCAAGGCATTTTTTTCAATACAAACCTCGTAGAACCTTTCAGCAAACTCGTGTATGTCTTTCTGCAAAGCAAACAACACTTAGTATCCCTCAGAGAATTGGTAAATGAAATGCATTTGTTACTAGAAAATGATGGGAGGGGGGCACTGGCCGTTACCTCCAGTTGCGACCAGCTTTTCAACACGAGCAACAATATGCTTCCCATATGTATACTTCTTCAGTGCATTCAAGTGAACTTTAATACGTGAAACAATCAGTTCACGGTTTTTATCGTCGCAAGTTTCAAGAATCTTTTGTACAACATAATTTCCATATTGGTCCTTCATCAAGCGCTGTTAAAAAATTCAGATGCAAATGAGTAACTACACAGCAGCTGAGACAGTTGAAATCTTTTAGTAAAGTTCATGTGTCAAAAGCCATCTACCACCACTGGTCAATTTTACAATTGTATAGGGCTCGAACAGCTGCCAAATGAGATACAAACATAACTCGGAGGCTGATAAGCCTCACTGTGCGACACAGAAGCAACCCCATGTAAGGTTTCGACTACAGTTAAATTTCCTACAATTTCAGCTGCAGTCAAGGATAATACTTGGATAAATGAGCTTACACCTTGCCGAAGTGTGGCATGCAGCCCTCTACTCCAGCCAAGCCCCGAGCAGTGCGGCATTCGCTCAAATTACAAGCTTCCCTCAAAGGAAGCGACCACCAGGGGGGCATGATATGCGAGAAATTGATCACAGGTGTAATTAAGAACTGGAGCGAGGGCAGTTTTAGAAAGCCTGTTGGCATAATCATGCATATGCATACACTCAAGGTTCAATATGGCCCAGTTGGCATCACAAATGACTGTTTAATTGTCAAATCTCCAGCTATAGTAGAGTGAGCAGACTACTACTAACACACCCATGCCAGTCTGAACACTTAAGTTTGTCATGGCACTCTCAATGGAGCCATCATATTCAGATCAGGGAATCCATAGCCAGCTGAAAGATTCTCATGCATGGTACAATGACAAGCACATCAAGTGCAAGATATACGACGTCCGGACCGCGGGCATGGAGGTAAAGATTTACACAGAACTCCAATCAGAGCTCCTCTAGGGATAGTGTGGGACTGTCACATCTGCTTTTTCCTTGATGAACATCAACAGTTGTGCTAACACTATTAAGGAGGGTAGCATGGAAGCATGAGACTCATTAAAGCAGCCAATGCCTGCTTATCCCAAAGACAGGAGTTACTAATTTTAGATATTGACAAACACGTTTTAGAGTGTTTAAAAGCAAATATCTATTTAATCATAAAATAATTACATCAAGATCGAAGGCAGACGGACAACAAGCTGCGCCGCAAACCCTTTCTAAATAGCTAAACCAACTCTAACAGCAAATATGGAGATTGTTTTCTTCATCTTCTGACCCTTGCTCTAATCTGACATAATACTATATTTCAAAAGAAGTAATCACATTGCCTAGAGTTGATTGACACACTTACTCTCTTTTCAGAGAATCCCTTGTTTATCCAGCCATATGTCCTGGTGGATCCAATGGGTTTTTCATGCTAAATGAGAGGGGTATCGGCCATGACTAGCACTGGACAAGCATTCATAGTAGAGGGGGCTCAGTAATACTCTAAATTTTACTGATTGCATACATGGCCATGTCAAACGGACTTTTTTGCCTTCAAGACTTGTTGGCCCCAAGTGTTGTTGGCATGGAAACCATATTTGAAGTAACCTCGAACAGGACATGCTCCCCTGACAAGAATCATATATTAGATTTGTGCTAAAATTGGGTATGCATTTTACCTAATCCAGAGTTGGATCAAGATAGCATGGACACTTTTCTAGAAACAGATATGAACACGAAAAGAAACATGGGACATCAAAATTTTCCATAGTAAAGGACATGATGCGGCACTAGATGAGTGGATTTTGTTTTAATAATACATATATGTGTATAATGTTTGTGTATTGCCATTTTTTAACAATTATCCAGAATTACGGATATATACATATATAATTGTATACGAGTACGAATATGTGTTCGTGTGTGTAATAAATTCAATATAGTAGACAACCAAACATGTTACAATTTTTCAGTAAACTAGATTTTCAGAAATAAAAAATTCCTGTCACTCAATGAATCAATTTATTGGACCAAAAAGTGACTCATGATGTCTATTTATCTCATAGTTCCTGTCACTCAATCAATCAGCTCTGTATTACACTGTCTCAAAGACAGATAGTTTGGTAGTTGTATATTCAGTTTTTACACTCTAAAATAGGCTAGATGTGTCCAGGGAGCAGGGTTTTTAAAACCGGACCGGTCGGTTCGAGCGGTCAGACCGGTTTGGAAGTCTAAAAAACCGATTACGTATTTTTTTCCGATCCAACCGGTCAGAAACACGGTCCGACCAGCTGACCGGAGCGACCGAACCGAGACAGTGGTTCAAATAGAAGAAAAAAATAAAAGGTAGAATATATATATATATATGTGTGTGTGTGTGTGTGTGTGTGTGTGTGTGTGTGCAAAGAAGGTAGAATAGATATATATGTAAATGCATATACATATATACACACATGTATATGTTTATATATATAGATATACATATACATATATGTATACACGTATATACATACCGATACATATATATATCTATACATATATGTATATACACATACATATACATATATGTATGTATATATATTTATTTATAAAATATACATATGTATATATATTGACATATAGCCGACCCCAACATAGTTGGGATTGAGGCTTAGTTGATGATGATGATGTATATATATTGATATATATATGTATATATATACATATATGTAGATATGAACATACACATGTAAATGTATATATAGTGTGCCCGGTTTAACCGGTCCAACCGCTATTTGCCTTATACTGTGGTGACCAGTTCGGTTTTTCCGATTCAAAATTTTTTTAATGTCATATTGACATCGTTTCCGGTCCAACCGGTTCAACCACTTCAGTTGAACCCAACTCAATCCGGTTTGCGTAAACACCGGTCCGACCACCGGTTTGGTTCTGAAACATTGCCAGGGAGTGCCCAGGTAAAACATTTTCAAGTCACCGTGTCTAAAATATTTTCAAGTCAGTGTCAGTGACGTGTTCGTATCCAACACAGTGTCTGAGGCGGACACAAGGGCTGTATATTCAGAATTTACACTCTGAAATAGGCTAGATGTGTCCAAAGAGTCCCCGGGAGGTGCCCAGTCCTGAAATTGGATGGGCCCCAGCTGTGTTTGAAACATTTTCAAGCCGTGTCAGGGATGTCTGTATCCAAAACATGTGCGACATGGACATGGACATGGGAGTTGTATAGAAATGTTAAGCTTGGATTATGTTACTAAATGCCTCAACATAAGTAAAAAGAGAAAGTACTATAGATTCGAAGACCCACTTATCAATCATGAATGGGATGATTCATCCTTATTCTAGATGAAATATTAGCTGTGAACTTAGTTCGACATAGTATTATTGTATATGATGTAAGCCTCGTAGAGGTCAAATTCCTAACTCAATGTCTAACTCTAACCTATAATGTATTCCATATTTGTTGAGGCGCCCGACTACTCGACGCATGGGCGGTCGGGCATATTTGAGTCCTAAGCCAGGTCCGCTGCCAAGAATTTTCGCCCGATGACGCGGTCGGGTCGGCCGACTAGCCTGACATTTTTTTTTTTTTTTGTTAAAACGTTTTCCCGGCCACCGATTTTGGGAGGCACGAAACTGAATGTCCCTTAGAGTTCCATCGCGCATGGGACAGAAGCCGCACTGCGATGGGACGGACAACGCATGTCACAGGCTTTGTCTCCTGTTCTCCAACAAGCAACGATCTTCGGCGGGTCCTCTACCTCTCTTCTCTGATGACTCCTTTATGTCACTTCTCCGGTGGAAGTCTTCTCTATTGCTTGTTTCTCCCCTACTCCACGAGAGGCTTTCTCCCATGTTCTACGTCTCCTACGTTAGGACAAACTCCGGTTTGTTTCTCCTCCTCTGCAACAGACTCTCCCTGGTCTACGTCTCCACGTAGTTCAAGTTTGGTGATCAACTTTCTTCACACCTGAAGCCACGGTAAGTCGATGTAATACGTATTGATTTTAATTTTTGCATCTCACTTGTATAGTCCACATATATATTGAATATATTTTGCTATTGTGTTGTTTTGTGTGTGTAGAAACAAAATAATGGAAGATGAGGGATTCTTCCATGATTTCGGGAGTTCGTTAACAACCACACCCGTAAGGCAACATCCAAGGATCCAGGTTGGAATTATGATTTTTGGCCAAATTTGTCAGATAAGAAAAAAAGTACAATGTGCTTTGTGTGGTCATGTGAGCAGTGGTGGGATCAACCGTTTGAAGCAACATCACATTGGAGGGCTTTCTGATGTGCAAGATGTTCTCAAAATATGATGAGTTGAGGAACTACAGAGAACATAACAAGAAGCGCATTGTTGAGACAACCTTCAATGTCGGTGATAGCACTATTTTTTATCTTGATGTTGCTGCTGATGGGGAGAATCATGTTCAACCAGCAATTGGTGGGAATAGGAAAATTCCATTTCCCGCTTGTTCTAAAGGGAAAGTTGTTGTGCAGGGCTCTGTTGAGGGTTTTACAAATCTTAGGGTTGCTTTGTATGTAGCACAAAGGAAGGCGGGAAAACTACAGAAGACCATTGAGACTGCATTTACGGAGGTCTTATAAGTTGCATATGATAGTATTTCTACCCTTATTAAGATGCATGTATACCCTTCAATGCAGTGAACCATACATCTTTTGAGGTGATGGTGGGAGCAATCGAAGAATTCAACAGAGGACTTCCCCCTCCATACCACCTGATGAGACAACCACTAAGAGAGACAATATACAATGGCCAAAGAGTTGGAGCGGGAGCATGAAAAGCACTGGAAAATGTATGGTTGCACTTTGATGTCAGATGGTTGGTCTGATAGGAGACAAAGAAATATAATAAACTTCCTGGTGACTACTCCTGAGGGTTCTTTTTATTTATATTCTATTAACTTGGATTGTGCATTAGCTCTATGTGAATGTGCATGCAAGAGTATACTTGTTTTGCAATCAGGAAGCCCTTTTGACCATAGACCCCGCATGTCTAATATCAAACTAGGAAGACCTGACCGATCTTATAGCTACTCTCAAGCACGTAGACCTAATTTCTTTGCTTCAAAAATTGAAAATCTCTCTCTGTCTAAAATATGTTTGCATGCTCCCCGAGGACTAGATCCACCTAGGCTTGTGAAAGAAAACCCAATGAATCAGCCCCACATCAAGGTCGATCACCATAAAAGGCGGCAGTTACTCAGATCAGCGCTAACAGCTCTTTCTTTTGGAACAAAGGAACAGGATATCAGATAACAACGCCATTTTGATAGCGTGACAATAGGTATTCGCCCACACTTAGTCGGATTGGCACTAACAGCTCTTTCTCTTGGAACCAAGGAATGAGGTGTCGTTGTCAAATATCAAGGTCGTGACAATAACGTGTAAATAGGTAACTATCTGTATACTAACGGAATTTTTCACAGATACAACTGTTGTTATTTCGAGGCCAAAATGAATCAATCAAATCATGAAATATACAGGTGCAGTCTTTACACCTATGTGCATTGTTTTATGCATTGAAATTCTTAAATACATATGTGGGGGGAGGGGATCCTTCAAGTAGGAGGTAAGGAAATTGGCATGTTTCCTGGGATCTCAAAGAAGGATGTCAATGACAAAATGTAGGAGTTAATTTATGAATAGATACTTAAGCAATAATATCACAATTTAGGCGTATGGGATGATACCCTATGTTTTGATCAGGTTGATGTTTAACATTTGGCGGACTGTCAGTTAAAACTGACTTGATAATCAAAATGGCAATCAACATTGCAAATAACATAAACAAACAAGTTTAAATGGTCACAACTCATACGCCTCATAACTAAAGAACAGTAATTTACATCAATTTTAAGTAGACAGTCGTGCTGAAAAAAGAAAGCAAAGATTAACATACCAGTCATCTATTAATAATTCTAATTTAGTACACATGTACAACACTACAATGGAACATATAATGGTAACCCATCATATTAATTCAATAAAATTAGGACATGCAATGCAATTATACAATACTATATAAGTGTATAATACTTATATGAATTATGCAATCAAAAACAATATTTTTCAAATTTATTATAATAAATATTTTTTTGCAAATAAAAAAATTTAAACGAATTAATGATCAGAAACACATTTGAAAAGCCTACCAAATTATAATTTTAACTTGTATAACATTCATATACACAAGTATATAGAAATAGCCAAAAAAAAGATTCCAAATTAATTTCAAACAATTTTTAAAGACTTAAAAGAATAAATACATTTTTCTATATACTTTCTTTTATATACACCCATCTCCTATTCTCGTCTCCTTGTCGAACAATTTGGGCAACACCTAGGGTTCCAGTCGTCAGCTCGTATCCGCCTGGGACAGGAGGTGTAAGCCAACATGCCTTAGCCCCTCTCCCCATGTGTATCTTCTCTACCTCAATTACAACAAGGGGGGTCGTCATCCAGAGGGGTTGTGGAGATCTAACCTTCCCCATGTTCTTATCTCGTTTCAGCATCTCAATGGTTGAGGCCTTGATAATCGCCCTTCAAGCTCCGTCTCCGAAGTTTTGGGTCCCTGAGGCAGGGCAAGCTGTGGGTGGAGCCGCCAGCTTGGCTAGGGTTTGACCATGAACTTGGCGGCTCTGAGGTATCACGGCCCCACGGCCCCAGATTGATTATCAACAAGTTATGTCGAGACCGATGCCCCCTTTCTTTTTTTGTGCTTTGTAATTGTTTTTTTTTCTTTATTCCCTTTCTTTTTTGTCTTTTCAGAGCAGGGAGTCAGTTGCCTGGTTCTCCATCATTGGTATGTGATTGGCCCGAATCGCGCGTCCGGAAAGGGAGGCGGATTCAGAAGGAATCGAACCTTTAGATTTATAACCCGAAACCTTCAAGGACCCCGCAGCTTTATTACGGGGTCGAACACAGGGACGTGGTAACGTTTAGGACGTTGAGACTCATTCTTGAGTCAGATTAAGCCAAGACGATAGTTGAGGAAAGTATGGAGCTAGCACTAGTCTAGCGGGTTGTCACGAATTAAAATAAAATAAAGAAAATAAAATAAAACAGTCCGTAGGATTCTACTAATCAGAGAGGAGTTCCAGGCTATGTATCCACAAGTTGGGCAGTCTATGCACCCGTTCTCGGGCGTAGACAACTCTCGAACACCTCAACAAGCAACCTACATTCAAACATAGCACGCACCGTGGTATCTGTTCCTGTGGGGTCATCCCACTCGCTCTCGCATAGTGTGACTAAAACCCATCTATGGTATGAAACCTCTCTCGAGGATGACAAACCAACCTCCTAGAATATTCTAAATACCCTCTCAGGTGTAGAATATTATGGGATGTTAGGAACAGACGACCTTGAACCGTCCTCCTTTCTAACTCCGATCCAAACTATCTTCTCTTGTCTATTTCTACAACGAATCTCTCGATATAGGCTGAAATAGCAGTTCAAACAAGAAAGAGATCAACCAAACTAGCAATCATAACCAGAATGAGAAGATAGAACATAAAACCTGCTAGATCTGAAATAAAACTACTTGCTTAAAGTAAAAGTACATAAACGTGCGCAAAGCGTGCTACATAGCCAAGAAGGAGCTCGACTAGCCATGGACAAGCATAGTCGGCACCGAACAAAGATGGAAGAACATCATTTGTACAGAAACAAAGGAAAACAATAAAAGAAAGGAGAAGAAGAAGAGATTTAGCCCGTAGAGGAGAGGTGACTCTCGCTCTCTAGCCTCCGTATAGGCTGGATCTCGTCTTTTGGGTTGTCCTCTTTGATCTTCTGGAATCCTTGGCCTCCTTTCTCTCTAGATCTACCCTGAACAGAAGCTTGGTTGGTGGATGGAGGTGGAAGATGGTGTGGACATTCTCCTTCTCTCGAAGAAGATGGATCCTCAGTCTCTCTCTCCTCAGCTTCCGCCTTTGGAGATCTAAGACTGGAGGTGGGAGATGATGGAGAATGGAAGCACGCTGAAGAGACGGGCGTAGAACGAGCATTTCGGCCTTCTCAGACCTCCACTCTCCCAGGGGGCTCTGGGAACCTCACCAGGTCGGAACTATTAGGTGGAAAAACTCCCCAGATCGGAACAGGCAGATTGAACTCCCCAAGGTGCGGAACCCCTCTCCAGGTTGCGGGGGGTATGTATTTATAGGCGAAATGGTCGAGGTACTGATCCGGACCGCGGTCTTGCTCGGTCGCGGTGCACCCTGCGATTGCGGTCAATTCACGGTCGAGATGTAGGCCTTGGTCGCGGTCAATCCTACAGTCGCGGTCGAGGTTTGGATCGCGGTCGGGGTGGATGCCTTGATCGCAGTCTCGGGGCAGGTAGATACCGCGGCCGCGGTCGAGGAAGATGTACCTCGTTCGCGGTTACTTCATCTTAGCCACGGTCCAGGATGATGTACCTCGGTCGCAGTCGAGGTTACTTCTTCTTGGCCGCAGTCGAGGTGGATGTACCTCGGTCGCGGTTACTTCTTGGCCGCGGTCGCGGTACCATGAAACGAACCCACCCCGGGGGGAGGGCGGGGGAGGGGGGGTATTACTGGTGGTCGAGGGGCCCGTGTCGATGAGCCTTTTTTATTGGTGAGGATGCATTCTGATAAGGGATTGGCCATCAAAAATAAGGTCCAAGATATCAAAAGTTTCTTGGGCCCGCTAGTCGGTTAGCAGGACCACCGTCTCCTAAGCTGGTACACATAGTGCGATGCTTAGTCCACCGCGGTAGTGACGAATGGAGTCTGACTGCTGCAAAAACCATGTGTTGGGGAGAAATCATGGAGAATAGATGTATTTTCAGGTTCGGTGCCTGCAAGTCCCAAAATTGGCTAGTTGAGCAACTTTATCTAAGAAAAGACATAAATTATTAAAAGATAAGAAACATGGGTTATTTTGGGCATATTAAGGCTATAGTGACACAAAAACCATAAATAAATGCTTAGCATAAATGCATAAATTTGGGTGTTATCAGTATGTGTTCTCTCACCTTTGTCAAGGTGGTTCTCCTTGTCGTTGCGAAGGCTAGCAAATTTGGGTTCTTCCAAAACTACGACTGGGGTAGAGGTTACCTATCGATCTTACTTTTTGGATTTGGATGTGGTTTTTGTGTTCAACACCAGAGTCTTTACTCGAAGGAGGTCGTGTTATCTTGGTAACTAGTTCTCCACTTCATGTACGAGCTACCCAAGTTCATCCATGGCCGTTGATGCTCAAGATCGATGAGGGATTTTGTCAATAAGTTGTTTTATGCGTGAAATTTAGTAATCCAAGTAGAAGCATTTTATTTATTTCTACTTGCATCGATGTTCCAAGGTTGTACTCTTGGTCCCAATATGTTGTCAAACCATCTTACCTTTATATGTTATATATGGCTTCCTTAATCTAATATCATCTTGCTTTCAAAATAATGTTCATATTTCACTTTAGTATACCTTCTTCTACTAAACATGACTAAATAACTAATTATAACAATAATTATTGTATTATTACTAGTAACTAAATAAATTAATGATCGTAGTAATTATATTGTAGTAATTAGGCAGATCTAGTGATAATTTTGTAGATCTAAATAATATACTTATAGATCTATGTACAATTAGCATTAACTATATCGAATTTGGAGTAGAACTAAGTTTTGGGGTTAGAAAAGTTTTTTAGGTGAAAGTGGAAGAATTGTGTAGGAAAAAGAAATGGAGAAGTTGAAAATGGTAGAAAATGGAAGAAATTAGTTTAACTACCTTGATTTGGGTTGATTTGAGCTCCAATCACAAAAAATCACCCAAATGCACCTAATTTTTCCTCCCAAGTAACAACAGTGGTCGCTCTCACAAAAAATGTGCAGCAGTCGATGTGCCGCCGATATTGATTGGTTTTGTGAAGTATGGCACTTTGCACCAAAAGTATTGAAACTTGGTGGCATAAGCAAAATACCCGTCGGTATACCAAAATTTATAAGATTGTCAATATGTGCACCTGTCTATATCTAATGCCACCAAAATCGGTACTTCGGGCGCATGCCACCGATATTGTCAAATGTCATTCCTTTCTTGGTATCACCAAGATAGCTGATCCATAGGTTACAGATCCGCCATGGCTCCTTTACTAGGGATAAAAGGATGCTGTATCTGCTTAGAGACAATGCTGACAGCAACAGTAGGTTCTTTCTCCTTGTACTGACAGCACCGTAATCATCCTACTATAGAACCAAACTTGCAACCTCCTGAAGTTCACATGCAAATCAGTCCTGGAAGCCCCCTAGCCCTCTACATGTTATTAGATATCGTGAGATTGATTATTCCAAGTCAGGAAAATTCTGTTACTGCTAACAAAAATATATTGAAAATAACTTAGAATGTTGGCAACTTTTATCTCTAAGCTAGACTGTAAGGAGCCATTACACTATCAGCATAACATCGATCCTGAGGAACCTAAAATCTCCCCCATTGGCTTTATAATTCAGCTTATATCAACATTGTGACTACTTGAACCTATCAAGTGTAATGATAGTTGTTTATTTAATGACAAAGAATCCAATACATATCTTTCCAAATTGTTCCATATTATTACAAATTGGGTGGAACGGCCTCCCACAAAATAGGCCCTCCAAGGATTCTGATTTTCCCAGTGCACTTTCCACAATTGAGGTTGTAACCGACCCCAACATGGTTGGGATTGAGGCTTAGTTGATGATGATGATGATGATGATGATGATGATAATGACTATCCACAATTGAAGCTGACAGTGATTCTGAACACCAAAATCACTGGTTATCAGTTTTGTCAACCTGACAGCACATGAATAAATAAATAGCTATTTATAACCTTCAATCCATGTATAAAAATTCTGAAGATACTATTAAATCTAGACACATACACACATAGGGACCCTAACAAAGCAATGATCTCTTCCAGTTTCTTCTGTCCAACCACATAAAATACAAGAGTTGGTAGAAGTCATCCAGCTCTAAAAGTTTGAAGACACCGGTCTTAGAATTTAATATGCATATATGTACAGCCTCAAATTATGCTATGAACATTCAGTTACCTTTCTGTCGCACCTTACACGAGTTAAATGGTTAATGCACTTCCCTTTTCCATCGGAGGGAAACAACTTTCTAACATATAAAAAAGGTGCCTACCTGCTTTCTGATGAATGTGGGGATTTCTTTGCCACTAAAAGATAAAATACTTTTATCTTATCCTTGTGATAAAATACGGCCAACCAAAAAAAAACTAAAGATAAAAAAATATGTAAAATAAAGAAATGAGAAATATGTGACATTTCAAGTACCTGTAAGGGTTCATTTTCGTCAGTAGAGCCAAGTACTTCATTTATCAAAAGTTGACGCTCCTCAGGACTACCATGGGTTAAGCATTTCTCAATAACATTGGACGCAAACTTCTGCAGGCTCATGTCAACTATATTCCCTATAAGCTTGCTGATAATTGCTGATCGTTCAACTGGTTTACCATGCTGCAGAACATGCTGATTGTAGCACAAACGAGAACAATATTCAGCTTCAACTAACATCTTACATGCAACATTTAGACCAAACAGTAAAACTCTCAGCATATGAATTTGAGTCAAATGAGAGCAAGCTACTGTTAAGCAGTATCATAATATGATGTATACACTTTTACAGATAAAGGAACCACTCAAGATACGACGTATATTCAATAAGAGACCAATAGTTACTTTAAAACAACTTGACAAAAATCCTGTACCTGAACAACATAATTTCCATATTGATCTAGTGCCAAAATAGAAACTGATGCTAGAATTTCCTGCATCATGATATCCTGAGTCTTTGAATCGTGACAGTGTTCAAGGACCCTCTGCCAGAGGAATACCAATACATTAAAGAAGCAAAAGTGAATCAGAATATGAATACTAAGAAATTCAGAAATAGCAGAGGTGTATTTTATTACTAAAAAAGGCCTTAAATATCCAATCTTATTTAAATCGACATGAAAAAATCATAATATTTTTAAGGAATAGCCTTAAAAATTATTACCTGGATAACGCGGCACCCATATGGGTGAGTGGAGAGTGTAACAACTTGCCCATAAAAGCACGATATTATAAACTGAATCCTCTCTTGTGGAACACACTCAATGCACTTTTGAATTACATGATTACCATTCTGATCACGGACACATTTCATTATAGAACCATCAAGCTCAGAAACCATTTGAGTCTGATGCTCCAAATCGACCACCTCTAAGGCCTGAAAGGAAACCATGAAAGACTTACAGCTATGAGAAAAATATAAAAAACAACCTTTGTGCTATTTTCCCAATAGATTTAATATACTACATTTAGTAGTCATCTTACAGCAAGTTGTGAAGAAACTAAGAGAATAATCGGAAGAATGAGCTTTATGCAGTCATACAAATGTAACATAGTGTTATGAAAGATACAGTATCATTAGTTGACGCTACAACACGATCATCATTTGCACAGAAAGAATAGTGCATTTGATTGGCATCAAAATTTGAACCAAGAAGCAGACAATGATGTAATCACACTCTGTCCTCATGACTTGTAAGTGATATGTAGATTTTCACAAATCCTAACAGAAGGCTCAAAATTTTGAATACCAGTGTACATTGTCATTTTGGAAGATTTTGTGGTAGCATTGCTATAGCATGGTGGCCATTCCAATATTGGAAGGGAATAAAACTATTACTATTTTTTCAAGCTACAAATATGTCTTACAGTTGTAATTATATTGTTAGCAAATCTACCTATATCGCAGCTTATCAGTATTAGAAATAGATGATTACTTCTTATACACATCTTCCTATAAGAGGTCTTTTGATGGATACATTTATGGGAATTTCATCATGCTCTACTCGATCAGAAGAGCAACTCTTTTGGAAGACCACAAGCTATATTTCCTAAACTCTCTAAATAAGGGGAATTCACTGGACACGAAACAACTTTTATGCATTTGAAATATTTTATAAACTTAGCAATAATAATTTATGTCTAGCTAAAGCTAAAGCATGGAAATGTTTGCTCAACCAACATATCATGATAAGACCTTTTTATATAACAATTTTTTATGTACAACAAACATAGCAATGTATTTATTCATAAACTAACATTTTATTAGTCCATGTCCTGCTTTTTCCTTTAACTAGCGTTTAAGCAAATCTACTATTGACACAAGGAAGAAGTTCTTCACTCAGTAAGATGATATATAATGAAAATAAAAAAATAATGTTACAAGTTACAACTTTACAAGATATGTGATATTATCGTTGGCTTTTATTATTTAATTATTTTGTATGTGAGCAGTAACAAAGGAGCCCTTACTTATATGATGAGTCAAACTGTAGTTCCACCATAAACAAAAGCATTGGCAAGGCAATCTAATTAATTGTGTCTGCCAAGTTCTGCTGATGAAAGATAGAATCTACTTTACATGCATGCAGGTCATACACGAAAGCAGGACAGCGTCATTTATTGCAAGCAGTAAAAAAACTGTTTACCAACTATTATGTGGTTATCTATATAAACAATTTCCACATCAACCTATTGGCATAGAAAAATCAATATCGTCTATAACAAGTGTAACAGTAAACGTCGATCAGCAAATGAGAAAATATTCAAGCTTATGGAATATTTAATAGTTATGATCTGCAAGAGCAGCCAATGAGACAAATATCTTTTCTGTATGTGAGCACAGATGAAGGAGCTGTCAGTTATATGCATAGTCAAAATATTCGCCTTTTCTTTTGAAAAAAAAAAACGCGTTTAAAGCGTGTATTACCTGCCGTATGTGACGGCCATTTTAAACTCCAAACAGAACAATATGTTTTAAACACGTTTTATTCGTGTTTTATTCCCGAATTGTGTTTTAAACGTGTTTAATACGTCGTCTGCTTCAGACTAGGTTTTTCAATGTCCTTTTTTATTTGCAGCAGGGTTCCACGTATGCTTCATTCTCCCTCTTTCTTCCCAACTTGTACGTGCTGCTTGCTGCTCCCATTCTTCCCCCCTTCTTCCTCCACCATTCGCTCTTCCTCCCAGATTTCTCCCTGCTGCTTGTTGTTTCCCCTTCTCCCTCCTTCACCATCCCATCTTCCTCCCCATTTTTTTCCAATTCTTCCCCTGCTTCTCCATTCCCTCTTTCTTCCCAATTTGTACCTACTGCTTGCTGCTCCCATTCTTCCCCTTAGTCACCATCCACTCTTCCTCCCTGATTTCTCCCTGCTGCTTGCAGCTTCCACATATGCTTCATTCTCCATCTTTCTTCCCAATCTGTACCTGCTGCCTGCTGCTCCCATTTTTCCCCTTCTTCCTACACTATCCGCTCTTCCTCCCTGATTTCTCCCTGCTGCTTGCTGCTCCCATTCTTCCCCTTCTTCCTCCGCCATCCGCTCTTCCCCCTGATTTCTCCTTGTTGCTTGCTGCTTTCACTTATTCCCCTTCTTCCTCCTTCTCCATCCCCTCTTCCTCCGCATTTTTTCCCAATTCTTCCCCTTCTTCCTCCTCCATCATCCCCTCTTCCTCCCTTCTTCCTGCTACAGAAACTTCTACTTCTTCCTATTCTTCCTCCTGCATCGTCTCCTCTTCCTCCCAATTTTTTTCCTCTTCCTGCTGCTTGTTGCTTCCACTTCCTTGTTCCACCTCTTCTTCCTCTCTTCTCCTTCCTCCTCTCTTCTTTATCATCCTCCTACTTCCTGTTTTTCCTTCCTCCTTTTTCCTCTCATTTTACCCAATTTTCCTATTGCTATGCTTTCTTCTACTTCTTCCTTGTTAGACACTTAGACATATGTTTCCCCTTTATACTATATCATCCTCCTATTATCCATTTTTTTCTATATCCTCCTCCTTCCTCCCTGATTTCCCCACTTTCTTTTGTTTCCACGTATCCTCCAACATGCATCCCACCTTCAACTTCATCCACCATCCAACATCCTCATCCCTTGTTTTCCCCCTAGCTTTTGTTTTTCATTTTCATTCTTTTTTTAGCTCAAGGAAGCTGGGATCACTGGACGTGTGAATCTGACACTAGTCGCACAATATTCAAGCTCAAAAAGAGTGATAAGATTGTCAGCCCTCCACAGCACCCACTAATCATGTAACCCTTCTTCCGCTTTTTATTGGTTTTTTTCTTATTTGCAATCGCTATTTGCAATCAGTTATCAACCCATCAGGTGTTTTGTGTTGAACTACTTCAACAAGAACAAGTCTGCGCGTCAGATATCCGGCATGACCAGTCACCAACAGTTTCTTTCGGGGAAAACAAAGGTATTGAAAAAACCACTTTTCTCCCATGTGGTAGAACCGTAGAATTCTGTAAGCTATATGTGTCGGTGCGCGGGATGTTTTTGTAAAATCTAGGATATGTTTATGTAATAGTCGGTCTTTCAATATTAGGGTATCCGATATGATGTTTAGTCATCAATTCAAACATTTTATATGTATGTATATACTATATACATGTGTATATATATGAAAACACGGATATATATATCCGTCCCCACCCAAATAGTTAACCGTACTTCTACCGTTTGTTGACCAATTTTTATCCGAATTTTCCGCATAATTCCCGAATTACGGATTTTTCAGCTCAACCGTACGTATCCCGAACACCCAATTTGTGACTATGGTTATATGGAGTCAAATTGCAGTTCCACCAGAAACAAAAGCATGGTAAGGTAACTTACTCAATGGTGTATGCTACAAATTTAAGTTCTACTGATGAACGACAGAATCTACTTATCAAATAATTGATTTTCACTTGGTTCATCACTAAACTAAAAAGCTCATGTGATGGTCAAATATGAAAGCAGGACAGCTTCATTTATAGCAATGCTTATCAACTATTATTTGATTTTCTATATAAGTTATTAATTTCCGCATAAACTTTATTGACAGACAAAAATCAATGTGCAATAACAAGTGTAACAGCAAACATTGTTCAGCGAATGAAAAATATTCAATCTTATGTCAAAAAATCATTATGGTCTTGCCAGCCTGCAGCCAATGAGACATTAATCAATATGTTTGATAACAAGTTTAACAGCAAACACTGATCAGCGAATGAGAAAATATTCAATATTATGTCAAAAAATCATTATGGTCTTGCAAGTCTGCAGCCAATATGACAGTTATAGAGTCACTAAGGCCCCGACTTTTGCTGAAAATGAATCAAATGAAAACAAACCAAGAGAGGAATTAGGAGATCTTTTATTGCACTTTATGCTTTGTACAGCTATTTTTTGGAATGGTTCTTAAATAGGTAGAATTTGACGTAGATGTCCTACATAAACCACTAAGTTTTAAATCATGATTGCAATAAAAACTTGATTTTTTTTAGATATCGAATGCCCTTAATCAATTGTCCATTATTTATAGAAATTTGTAAGATTTTAACTATTATAGTAGTTGTACTTTTAAGATATTGCAAAATGAAATTGAATAGGATGCACATATCGTTTGTTCATATTATTTTGATAAAATGTGTTTCATGCTTAGCTGTGAATAACCCTGAAGGTCTAAATTCTTAAATAACAATAAAGGTATTCAAATCATAGAGCAATACTGAAAGTTGCACGACACTACTGGCTGAGCTTTTAAGAAACAGCTACATGAGAGAGATTTGCAGGATTAATATTTGAATGCAAGGCATCAACTGCTTACCTCACGAACGAATGTGCAGAATTGTCCAATGCCTGAGCGTCGTTACTGTGAAATACATTCCCACTTATTTGCACAGCAAAAATATTACTGATAAGGCATTTTGCTTCTTGTATATTGTATTAGAGTCACTTATCACTTGCATGTGAGAAGAGGCCCAATGCTTTATGCTTCTCTTGTTCAGTTCATTAAGAATTTAAGATTATTCAGGACAAAGACAGTGATGTGTACATTATAAGAGAGTTGGGTGGTGGTCAAGGTGCAGGATCTATAGGTGGTATAGGTGAAGAGGCTGGAGGCAAACTAGGTGGAGGTTCTGGTGGAAGAGCTAGAGGTGTTACTTGGATCCAAAGTTTAGGAGGATATCTACTTTAATGCATAGTTGTCTAGGTGGCTAGGCGGTCCTTCCCACCTAGGAGAAGCTTAGGCGGAAGCCTAGGCGTTTCTAGGCGTTCTTCATATTTAAATATGTATGTCATTATGTACACTTGTATTGATTATCCCTAAGCTTAATCAATCACAACTTCACATGCATCACACCTGTCACGACTTAAGATAGACCTATTCGGCCTTTATTTGACCTAACACGATCTAGATTGGACCTAATTTAACACAGTCTTACCTAATTTTAGCCAAAGTCAGACTGATTTTGGCATAAAATGACCGAATCAGACGTAATTTCCCCTAGTTTGTCCGACATTGACCTAAACGAGCCCTAATTTAGCGAAATCTGGTCTAATTCCCCCAAACAAGACATTTTTTCCCAAATCAAACCTATTTCCCCCAAATCAGACCTAATCTGCCCAAATTAGATCTGATTTGGCCTATATTAGATCTATTTCTTCCCCAAAATAACTAAACATGATCTAATTTGACCAAATTCTAACCTAATCTGTGTTAATTTTGTCTTCAAGTGTCTTAATTTGGACCTAAAAGGCCTTAGGCATTCACTTTAATTATCTAAAAGCCTAGGCGCCTAATTTAAGGGGGGCCACCTAAAGCCTAGGTGGCCTAGGCGAGCCTAGGCGGAGCCCAGGCGGGAGCCTGGATAACTATGCTTTAATGAAAAATCTCCAAAACAAAAGAGATGTATTTAAATGTGTATAAACAAAATTGATCATGGACAGAATAGACAGAAGAAGAAAAACAGGGATTCCAAAAAATACCACCAATACCTTTTGAATAACTCTGCAGCCATACATTTGCAAACTGAGATCCAAAACCTGCCCAGTTAGCTGACTTGCAAGTTGCATCCTTTGGCTTTGTGTGCCATGTTCAAAGAACTGCACAATAGGAGACAGGTATGTTAAAACTGCTACAACAAAACTGAAAGAATACAAGAATGTAAAAATAAGCTACTTTTTGTATGACATAGTTTCCAAAGACATCGCTCATCAGCTCACGAGCACAAAGAAGAATCTCGGGGAAGATCTTGTTTTTCTCTTCTACTGATGCAGTTTCTAGCTTCTGTTGAATGAAGCGACTCCCGTACTGATCAATACTGAAGACACCAAAAATTGTTATTCCACCAGTTTCGTGCAATGATGGCAAAAGAGAGAAAAAAAATCCAAATCTTAAGGTACCTGAAATGATATACATGATTTACAATATCCAAAAGTTCAAAGTTCCTGGTTTTGTTGGTTTTAAACTCTCTCAGTAAAGATGAGCCAATACCTGCCTCCCTAATGCTACCATCTAAGTTCCACGAGCCAATAGATCCAGCTGTTGCACTCCTTCCCAAAGATGTAACACGCGGAAGGCGATCACTCTGCCTAATCGAGCCTCCAGAACCAACAGAAGGAAGGAGCGGGTTTGGTGAATACGGAAGGCCGAAATCAAGAGTGGGATTATTATCAAAGTAGCCGTGAAGTAATCCAACAGAGTTTCCCAAGAAAGGCATTCCAGACTGTAGTTTCTGTTGTTCCAACAACACCCTATTATATGCTTTTTTATACTCTGCCATTTCTAATAATGAAGCTTCAGGTGAGTTCCTTCTAATGCCTAGTGCTTTTAAAGTTGCAGTTTCAGCTGTCGAATCTATCTTGCTTAGATACTGGGCATAAAAAGGGTCCTGCAAACCGGATCCCACCTGGCTTTCAAGACTAGCCAGATAACTATTGTCTTGACCAACTTCACAAGCAGCACCTGAAAGAATTTCACCCAAAAGAAGGTAAACAACGATTTCAAGGCAAAAGCAATATACAGCTAATGAGAGAACATAATAGCACCTCCATTGAGCGGATTATTCACAATTTCTGGGATTTGATGATGTGCCAAGAACCCATTGACATTACTTCCTCGAGATCCCCCATTAGGCTGGTTGCTTGGACCCTCGACGCCATTTTGAGTGGCCAAAGGCAGAGACAACGATGATCTTTTATGTGGGTAATTTTGACCATCAGTACCAACCTTAGATAATTTTTGGTTTCTAAGAATTCCATTTCTCTTGAATGGATCCTTGTATGGCATCGGAGAGGGATGAACTTTTACTGATTCTGATTCAAGCTTGTTATTACTTTGATCCAGATACTGGTTGGCATCACTGAACAAGCCACCGACCTCATCAATAAACTGAGGATGCAAGTGTCTTTGCAAAAGGCTTTCTTCGTCAAGTGGTTCACTTTTTGGTATGTTCAGCCCAACAAAGGCAGCCGCAATATCATCATGGTCAATGGAAGAAGAAATATCATCGGCAGGGAAGTTACTCCTCATAGAAGGGAGGCAAGGACTAGGATACCTACGAAGTAGTTGAGGGTCAGCACTCATTGCAAAAGATGAGCTCTGGGCTGAAGCAGCTGGATGAGAATGTGATGAACCGAGACTCTGAAGGCTCTGAACCCTAACAAGACCGGACGTAGAATTTCCAGGATAGAAGGCATCTACAGTTTCACACTCATTTGGGAGTTGAGTTTTATGCACATCAGATATGCCCCGGGGGTCAATAGTATCATTCAAAGCATTGCGACCTGGGGCGTGGGAACTATGACTGGATACATAATTACATCGACTGAGCTCATCCTGTGCCTAGACATGATAAAAGCATGTGATATCAAAAGAACAGACAAAATGCCAATAACCATAAATAGCAATAAAATAATCTCAAGCAAAAAATTGGTGTGGGAACCTCTATTAAAATGCACAAGTGACAGATAAGGACAAGTCTAACATAAGGTCATATCACAAATGTTTAAGAAGCTTTGTCACAAAGGAAATTCAACAACCACAGATTTCACCGAAGAAAATTAAAGATTCAAAAACTTATCCTTCTTTGTAGAAGATTTCGATAATAGGACGCAACATCTCGGTTGCCAGAAACCAATAATATGCAGCAAAGACATGAGATTATACCCGGAATGTCATGGCCGAAATTCCTACTAACTCAGAGCAAATGCAAAACTGTGAAGGATGATGTGATAATGTAAAAGGAAACCACCAACATCAGTAGAACTATGATATTCACTACACTTAGTTAAAACTTGTACTTTTGAGCTAATCATTAGGCTAGATAGTTAGAACTATAATATTCACTACACTTAGTTGCAACTTGCACTTTTGAGCTAATCATCAGGCTAGATAGTTCTAAGCCGATGATCAACAAATTCCAAAGATGTTTTCAAAAGAATGTTAGAATGGCAGTACAGTGTAATGTAACAACAGAGACCATAGTCACACAATAAACAACCATTTAATTTGTGAGTTAGGTAATTAAAGTAGAAAATGTGAATTTTGCTTTCCGCAAATAGCATCGCTAATACCATGAAGTAAACCACTACTAAAATTTGTTTGTCATGTATTGGAACCCCTACGCATGGTCAAGGGTGATTGATTATTTACATACTTCACTATTTCAGACGTGACATAACGGGATATTAAGGGGTAATTCGCCGCTCAACAATAGACCAGAGGAATAGCTTGCGAAAGTTACATGTGACCAAGCGAGGAGGATTACCAATTTCAAGATAGGGCAGTGGTAGATACAAGAACGAATCCTAGAACCCCTACTGTATGGAGACAGCAAAGGAGAACTTAGAATTTTGGAAAGTACGTCAAAATCCAGAAAGGCACCTGTGAAGCATCAGTGAAGTTCATCCTCCTTGATCCCAATCCAGCAGCTGGCAATCCTGTAAGTCCATCGCCGGTATGCTCAATCCACTTGGCAGTGCCGCGCATAGAACTGTCTATACCAGCGCCCACACTTCTGCTCCACTCAGCCGCTGCCTCTCTATCACCAATCCTCACGCCATCCCTATCCATCACAGCTCCCATGGGCTGCAAACCAGACAGGTAACTGTTTCCACCATGACCAACTGTCTTCTCATTATCTACCCTCCTATCTCCAATCCCGCCAAACGCACTCCCAGAGCCCCGAAAGCGCTGTACAGCACGCCAGTCCTCGCGTGAGAGGGTAGGTGGAGGCATACGTGGATTGAAGTTGCCATTGGAATAGTAGTACGACAGGTATTCTGGGTGTGCCCGGATCTCCTCTTCCGTCAGCTCCCCACTGGGGACATGCTCCACTAGGCCTTGTCCACCGAACAGGTTCCCTATGGCTGACAACGACCCCTCGAACGTTGGCGGTGCGCTGCCGCTACGGTGGATATCAAGTAGGTCGCCCCTGGGCCGCCCCAGCAGGCCACCACCACCTCTGCCCACACCGGCACGGCGTAGTTGCTGCTGTTGCTCCTGATGGTCTCTCAGCAGGGCCTCGAGGTCCCGCTCGAAGTCCTCGTAGTTATTCCCGCCGCCGCCGCTGCCGCTGCTCACCAGAGTTGTAGACGCCATGTTTGTACTCCAATCAAAACCCTAAGCTAGCTCGGCGTCGAGAGCCCAACACAACGGATCGACCGCTGCCAAGCTCCTCAAGCTCCGCCGCTCATCTGGGCTGATCGGGGATCCGCTGCCTTATAAGAAGCGGGGTAGGAGTTTGGCTAGCGGCGGCAAGGAGGTGTGACGAATCGGATGGGAGGGCGAGCGAGAAAATCTTTACAGGCAGGTGAGGAAGGGAATCGAAGTCGGGGGATTAGACGTCATTATTACTGTTATCATATAGGGTGTGAAAAAAAGAAAGGGACGGCAGAATTGGAGAGCGGATGAGTGCGGAGAGAGAGAGAGAGATGGCGACGTGAAGCTGAAGGCGGCGAAGCGGAAGGAACAACACAGGTATTCGTGTTGGATCGCTGCTTGTTGGGGGTGGCCGTATCAATTTTTAGGTTATGGAATTGGAATTGCGAGATTTGAGTCATTTGAACAATTTGTTCGACGTTCTATCTCTATTATCAATTAAAATAATTATTGATCACTAGTTGGATTTTCGACGTTCTATCTTTGTAATTAAATATTATTAATTAGGAATTAAATCTTAATCTATATTGGGCTATGCGATCTCATGTTTTCACCGTCATAATACTGGTGGGGAACATAAATTTTTTAAATTGGGTCTTTGAATTTTTTAAATTGGGTCTTTGACTAACAAATAATTGTTTTCCGTGAATGATAATTGTTGAGTTGAACATCACGAGAGTTAATGATCCTTGAGAGTGTTTTGTAGTGCCAATGAAACCTATAATGCGAAAAAGATATGATGACTACTCGTGTAGCGTGCAATAATCATTATTAAAGGGGTATCACATTGTTAGTATTGTGGTAAAAAAAAAATGAACATAGCAGTGAGAACACAAAATTGGGATGAGGGGGACATTGCTATAGAGCTACAGTTTTAATAGTATGATAAACCATATGTGAAAACACCATGACCCAAGATGTTTGGAGCATATGTTTTGAGCTTGACTCTCCTATGAACTTTTAGGTTTTGTTTGGTACACTGGAAAAAAGTAAGAGAGTGACATGAAAGAATAATAGAGGGGAAAAAGGGACGGGAAAAAAATTATTAAAATTGTTGTTTAGTTATGCTTGCACAAGGAAATGGAGCAGGGGTAGTTTAAGAAACATTTTATGTTATACAGGAAGGGGACAAAGAGAGAGGTTTCCTTCACACCATATAATGTTACTTTTTTATAATACTAAAATAGTATAGATATTGAATTAAAAAAATAATCATCAAGAGTAATGACATATATAGAAATAACAAGTTTTCTTATATAGAACCAAATTGTTGATTGGGAATATATACGTTAAAAAAAATCAAGTATTAAGTATTTCAAGGACCAGCCCTCATATCAAGACCAGTTGATCATTAGGGATTATCCCGAATAAAATCCAACTTGTAACTAGCATATAACAAAAATCGAGTTCAAGAAATCCAAGTTAAAGTTTTCCTCTAAATAAAGCAAGTTTCTTGACATTAAAAAAAGCAAGTTTCTCAAAGCTCTGAGTATGAACAATCAACATAAATCTCCACAAAATGTCATTAAAGAACTCACAAGTTAACACAAATATCATTCTCAGCGAACATATGATACGAAAAGAACAAACATTTTCTTTATTTAGATCAACATATGATTTGCAATGATGTTTGCATACAACAAGATTTGGCAATATATGTAAACTATTCTAATCTCAACTTATTATCATAGGAAATACATGGAAAAACATATGTGACGTCTAATATCAACTACTCACCCAACACTATGGAGAGGGAGAGTACAAGGACACTCTAAATTGATCTATATTATCATATGAAATGTGTATGTTATCGTGTCTTTCTACCGCTCTACTATATCTAAAAACATCATGGAAGAATTATGTGGGACTCATAAAAAGTCTCGTTGAATGTATTGCTTCCGCCAAGATAGATAAACATGTATCGATAGCACATCAAAAGAAATAAAAGAAACAAGAAGAATAGTGTCAATATTCTATTCATTTCCAATTCATATCTTAATATCATAATTCTAAACAAGGCATCTTTATCATAAGATATCTGATTTCTTCTTTTTTTTTACCAATAGATATGTGATTTCTCAAGTTACTGTAACAACAATTCTCACACATTAACCGTTTGGGTGAACGAACATAGAATCACTTACACTGCTTTGAAAGGACATTGAGAATATCCTACAATTAACATGATTTGTAAACAATATTTTCATTCTACTCAGTTTTATATTACTTTAAACCCTTGTCTTGGTTAATTTGGAGTGTACCATCCAAATTACAAGCTTATGACTATGAATTCCCTATAAAGGATATATATAAGAAGGAGACATACTCACAAGGATCTCTTCATGCCTTGGTCAGTGTGAACATAAAGTAGGGACTCATCGAATGGAAACCTACTAGGTCTCAAAAGTCAAACTTACAACATTAGGTCCACCCATAGTGGCATTATATTTATATCACATACCATATATCACATTTCACATACCACGTTTCTTTTTCAATTACATAGGCATGAATGTAATATTTGCTAGATATATACGATCTTGATTGCACTCATATTAGGGTGACTAGGGAACATACCTTGTATAGATTCTCAGTCATCTATGTGTATTCATAATTGAATAAATACGGCTTTGAGTACCTTCACACGGCCCTCAGTTTGCTACAAAGATACATGTAATGACCCCCTCCCCCAGAAATACCCTATTCAGGCAGACCAAGAGGGCAAGGGTCATTACCATAAATACAAGATTGAGGTTTATCAAATAACAATAAATAATTAATAAATTTCCACTAAATAGGAATGAGAACTTCTAACTAACTAAATCCTCCATATTTACATTAATTCTTGTTCGTTTGGTGCCTTCTTCTCTGGATGACCATCTCCCTTATACTTGCAGAAATAAGAGCAGATTATCCTAAAATGCCGAGAAATCAAAAGTCAGTCAGTATAACAAGTTATACTGGTATGTGGGGGAAACAAAAGTTTACATCTAAGTGTAACAACATATTCACATCAAGTATTGCTACATAATAAATATTATCATTTTCTTCATAACTTCTCGACCTATTTTTACTCAACCTCTAGGATACCCTCTCTCAGGGTTTTTGTCCCTGTAGTGGACTGCAAGCCACCTCTCAATCTGGATCTAGGTGCCACGTTGGCCACCTCTCAATCTAGAGCTAGGTGTCATGTTGGTCTTCCCAATCTGGGGTAGGACCTCATATAACCTTCCCAATTTGGAGTCTGGTCTTTTGTTATCATCACGACTCTTTCATTCCTTTCCATTCTCAAACTTCTAGAGTTGTTTTGAGGGGTTCAAATAAGTTATAAGCATATAATGTGATATCCATAGTGACTTTATAGATTGTAGGAAATAAATAAACAAGCAAGCATTTATTTTCAAGCAATCCGAAAAACCTCAGAAAATGCCAACAAACTAATGTGGGTATTCATAGGTGTAATCACATACCTTGATCAGGTGTACTTGAAGTCCAAGCAAGATCAATCAAGAATAACCAAACATGAAACCAAGCAATTATCCTGAAAGTTAAAGCATAACACCCATGTATCATTATTCTAGCTAAATTTATCACTAAGACTAACGTGGGCCTCAAGTTAGGGTTTCATTAGGGTTTTGGCTTCCAAAACCCTAACTAATATTTTCCATGCTCTTTCGGTGTAAAAACCCTAATCTTATCATGAATTACACTTTTAATCTCAAGGAAACCCTAATTAATGATTTAATGTGTTATTAATCTCAAATTAGATCCAATTTATCCTTTTTTATCGAAAAAAGACAAATCTTTTATTATCAATATCAATTGGACATTAGGATCATCAAACCCTTAAACTTAGGGTTCTTATACATTAACCACATTAATTATAGAAACTTTATGTACTTCAAACTAGAGACAAATCTAGACATTGGTCGTATTTTTATTGAATTCCTCATTTTTTTGAGCAAAAATCGCATATTACATGACCCCATTGGTGTAGGGAAATATGTCTACAGAATAGGCAGCGGAAACAAAAAAAATTAACTACCATATTCCCCATAAACCAGTGGATTGCATCAAAAACTATAAGATGGGAAGGATAGTTTTGAGGATATACCTGATCCTGGAGCAAGTCCAGTGACATCTCCTCATCGTTGTAGATGCACAACCGTCTTCTAGTTGCACGGGGACTTGTCTGATTGTTGCGCCTCTTGGTATGTAACGTGGACTGCAGGTTGACATTGCCCTCCTAGCAGCAAACAACACCCTTCGCACCTCTATGGAAGTTCACACAGACCGCCTAGAACTCCTATCGTCCTACTAGAACGGACAGGAAGGAGTTATCCCTCTTGTTGATGTACTAGTCACCAACTTGCTCTCCCATAATTGTTTGTCCCTTGCTACCCCTCCCTTTTACTTGGCAGGATTTGCTTGGGCTCTCTATTGGTTACCAAAACTAGAGAGGACAATAATTGTCATAGGCAATTGAGTTATGTTCTGGGAAGCCCCCGACACCCCTCTACTTATAAGAGGGGTTAGGATCTGGGTTCCCAGTATGTGTGGGAGTGGAAGGGACCGGAAGATCTAGAATTTTCACAACCTACAATCACTGAACTGGTCGATTGACAGTTGAGATGCTCGTTTGGCATGTGAGTTGATAGTTTTGCTCAACGAGATCGTTGTTTTGCACTTTCCCCAATCGCACACGAAGTTAGCAATTTGTTTCCAATCAATGTTAATCACCAATTCCCTACATCAATAGAATTGAGCAGTCAAAACAATAAAACTTTCTCACAAATTTGAGAAAGTTACTAGAACCTTCCTATGGCCCATCTGATCCAATCGATTCACTAGGTGAACTGGTTGTCTCGCTCTTCCTGAGTCGATCAGTTCATCTAGTGATCCGAACGGTTGGTGCCTGTTTCATGTAGAACTTAAGCCGATTCTATTCTAATCAACCTGACACTCCAAACAGTTGTCTCACTGTGCGAGACGGTCGGTGAAACGACCCGATATCAAATCAGACCGTCACAGTAATTCATTTCGGAATTAAACATAAGCAGTGGAATTACTAAAAATTACTAAAAATTAAAACCATTTACAAAGAAATCCATACACTGGAAAGCTCTTTCAAAAAGAACCAAAGCAATTCAATTACATTCTGGTTCACAAGTACATATCTTGTACCATCTCTTCTCGAGGATCACATACATCAACTGCCCTGTTAAAACTGTATGTAGGCAGCATAAGAACCTCAAGGCATCAAGCCAAAATCTCAGATCGATTTATTAAACTAACTACTGACTCTGAGAACTTGAGAGTACAAAGACGACACATAGGACTCTATATACAAGACATGACAGCCAGTGTCTCCACATGAGAATTCACTGTTGTCCCTGCTGTTGTTGCCGCTCTTCCCCTACTATAGGGTTTCTGCCACTTCTTCCACGTCCACCTAAAAAAAGTGTTGGTGACCAACGGAGACAGACCCAGTCCTAGCGAGGGATATAACTCTCCACCAAAAACATTATTATTGCAGTTTATTAGAATAAAACTGAGTAGAGGAATCATATGTATTCAACAATAGTTAAATTAATGTCTAAACAAGTTAGAACAATATTCTTATTCAAAGCATTTTAGTTATAACTTGATAAAGCAGCATGTCACTTATCTAATAAAGAATATGAAGAACATGTATAACATTTATCCATCTAGGATATGCTAAGCAAGATAACATCAACCAATGATCCTCGTATTTCAACCTTAAGCAAATACGCTACACGGCTGATTACATTTTATAATCATACTTAATGCCCTGAAGAGATGAAGTATATCGTTCATGCTCCAACCGACCACGATTACGTAAAGCATCGGTACCACATAAGGTCAATGGAAGAGCCAGACTCCAAGACCTCAACCTTCTCGGTCAGTACGAGATTATATGGCAGATACATCACGTGTCAAACTACAATTAGCTTGCCAAGGTATAGTGGCATCTTTGCTATAGAGTTATAGCCCGCAACATATACTCTCTTCAGGGTTATGGCCCGTAGCCAATGCCTGGTATCATATCATGGAGTCATGGCCTGTAGCCATACTCATACTGGAGTATGGTCCGTAACCAATCCCATACATAGGACATAGCCCGCAGCCATTCCTATGGGGCATGAGGATATAATTGCCCAATTACCCCCACATATTCAAAAATATGCGCTCTGAGTTTAACTCGTTCCAGCATTTAGCAAATTCTGACGTTGATGGATCTGTGGTCAGGGCAACTACATTATATGATATCACTTGATTAATTAAGTGTATTGCCATATTCTTTTAGCATCAAACAAGTTTCCAATTATCAATTATTTTAACAATTGCTATAAAGAATGTGTAATACTTTCATCAAGTACTGTTCAAATCTTTAATAAAGCATTGGGATCTCAATCCCTCATCTCATCAGGAGTATTCTCATCCTTTCACAAACTCGTCATCATGATTATAGAACATGGGTATTCAAACACTCAATTTATCAAGGAACACTTGTTACCACGTATCAGGTAACTAATGCCTTCAGGTCATCTGACCAAGGTAAACATGATACTTGCTACACAAGCATCTCATATGGCTCACAAAGCCCATTTCATCTCTTGTTACCTCTCACTAGGCAACAAAGCATGTTATGGCTCACAAGGCCCATTAACAATAATCAATGAAACATCATAGCTCATACCTGGCTATGCTCATCATCTCATGATACCTGCATGGTTAGTACACTTGATAACAGCTATATCAATTACAATTTAGCACCATGCTATACAAAGTAACA
The DNA here is from genome assembly GCA_963693085.1 of Alisma plantago-aquatica. NCBI lineage: Eukaryota > Viridiplantae > Streptophyta > Magnoliopsida > Alismatales > Alismataceae > Alisma > Alisma plantago-aquatica. The sequence goes on from OY856411.1 coordinate 575,972,205, forward strand.
CCATTTATCCCCTTATTAGGGTTAGGGTTTCCCAATTCATATCAATCAGGGTTACTCATCCCCTTACACAAATTAGAGCTAGGTTTTCAAATTAGGATTTCATAATACATAGCATCACCCTGGATTAGGGTTTCATATTACATTACCTTGTATCAGGGTTTCACATTACATCCTTACCTTGAATTAGGGTTTCTTATAACATTTCCCCTAAAATTAGGGTTTCGTGTAGCTTTACCCAAAATTAGGGTTTTCATGAAGAATTCCCTTAAATTAGGGTTTTTCATTAAAATACCCTGAATTAGGGTTTCTCATATCATTACCCTAAATTAGGGTTAGAGCTCATCAACCTTCTCGATTAGGGTTTCATGATCTCATCATCATGGATCGAACCCTAATTACATATTTTATTCATGTTGAAAGTGTTGAGGATTAATCACTACATGATTATCACTCATGTATAAGTTCCTCTCTCTCATCCTCTCTAGGAGGTTAATTTCTTTAATCTTAATTTGATTGAATCAACTTGAATGAAGAGTTGACATAGTGTATCAAGTTATTGCTTCCATAAGCATCAAAGGTTAACCACTCTAAAGGTATTAATCACCTAACCACTTTAGAGGTACAACCATTATAATCAATCTTGAGTTACTTTAATAGTACTCATTTAGTTCTGAGATCAATTGAACCTTCAACAGTTTTGACTAATAAACCTTCAAACGGTTTGGATCCACACCTACAAATAGTTTGAGAACGTTTGGACCTTCAAACGGTCTGAGACCGTTTAGACCTCCAAACAATCTTGTTCAACCTTTTAAACGGTCGTGACCAATTGTAAATCGAATCAACCCATTTGGTCTTGAAACCGAATCAACCCATTCGGTCTTGAAACGGAATCAACCCATTAGGTCTTGAAACTGAATCATCCATTCGGTCTTGAAACCAAATCATTAACCATTGATTTGAAATCGATTGAATATTGAAACCGATTGGACAATTCAAACAGTTTGAGATCGTTTGATCTAAAACGGTTTTGAGACCGTTTGATCCCAAACAGTTTCAAGACCGTTTGGACTCAAACGGTCTTGAGACCGTTTGGTCCAAACCACCTCAAAACGGATTGGACCAATTAAGGTTTCCAACATCAAATCGATTTAGGACTTGTACTTATTGAACCATCCATCAATTGAACTATTGAAAGTACATCAGATTGTAGCCCTTGGATCTCCAACCATCCACCACAATCAACCATTGATCTCCAAACTGTCTTAAGACTGTTTGGTCTCAAACGGTCTTGAGACCGTTTGACCTCCAAACGGTCTTGTGACCGTTTGGGTCAATCAACCTTGAAACCGATTCCCTCAACTAGAGTTTCAATCAATTCAATCGATTAGGGCTTGCAATTGGTGGATCATACATACATGGAACTTTTTAAATTTCAATTAATTGGAACCATTGGATTATCATCCAACCACATCAGAATTTGACCTTCAAACGGTTTGAGTCTTCTTGACCTCAAACGGTCTTGAGACCGTTTGCCCTCAAACAGTCTTGAGACTGTTTGGTGTCAAACGGTCTTGAGACCGTTTGCTCACCAAAAAGCAAAACTATTTGCACATGGTCTATGTTGAGGTATATGCTTAAGATGACATCATCATCTTCAAGCTTGAAACCTTCTAAATCCATTGTGATTCTTGTGGTGAATTCAACAACCAATCAAAAGGAAATATGAAAGTAAAGGAGAAATCAACATATGATAACAGAATGAAATCAATAACAATGTTTAAGGGTTCAAGTTATATAACCCACCTTCAAAGTTGAAACAAAACTTCAAGCTTCACACCTTCAATGGTGAATGAAGCTTTCTCAACCTCCCAAGGCTCGTCCTCAAGTCTTTGAGTGAAAAGAATGACCAAGGTTGAAGATTGAATGGAGAAAAGAAGAAATTAAGCATTGAATTTCGATTTCCACCATGAAATCAAGGTTGAAGATGACTATGGAGCTTACATACAGGTTGGGGCACGTCCTACTGTTTCTCCTAAGCTCCTTTGTGCACGGCCAAAGCAAGGAAAGAAAAAGGGATCGAAAAAGCCTTTCATGTGGGTTGAAAATGGAATGTATATAAGAGAATTCCAATGAGAGAGAAAGTGATAAATAATTCCTTCAACTCCCAAAATTGGTGCCACATACTCCCCTCCATCCCTTGCATAAGAATCCATCTCCCTCACCTTGTAATTCTTCTTCATTATCCATGAATTAAAAGAAAACAAATTAAGCACCTTAATCATTATAATAATAATATCCAAAATTAGTGGATATTACTTTTTCTTTTACTAATGTGAGTGGACTCTCCACTCACTTTAGATATTTCGTGGCCTTTGCAAGGCACAAGGACGTACAAACTTATACAAATTCAACAATCCCATTTTTGGTTGAAGGGCACTTCAATAAATATATTTATTTTTGCATTAAATAGAATTAGGGTTTCAATCATGCTTAAATCTTGATTATTTTAATATCAAGATTCTCTCTCCTCCAAAGAGATTAAAATGAGACGCCCCTCTCATTTTATTTTCTCTACATGATTCCAAGAAACATGAGGACTCTCTAGAGGTGGTATTTTTGCATATTGAACCCTAGTTTTTGGGTAAATTGCACATTACACCAAAACTAGGTTTTAATGCACAATCATTTCTCAACAAGCTCTGTCTCGGTACTCAGGCTACCACAAGCCATACCTCTACATCATTCTCATTCTTGTGATGCTTCAAAACTTGAGGAACATTTTACCATGTAACATTTGCAAGTTAACCCCTCAACTTGGGTAATTTGCACATTAGTCCAAAATAGGGAAACATTGATTTCAACATTATTCAAAAAGGACTAAAATTGAAACATAAGTTCCTATTAAGCCTTAATTACTTTTCAAAAGGTAAGAGCAAACATATAATTAACTTTATTAAGCAAAACATCTAGGGTTAAAGCATAACCCAGGCCAGGGATGTTACAAATTATCCACCCCTAACAGGGATTTCGTCCCTGAAATCATCAAGAGAAAAGAGAAGGGTACTTCCTCCTCATCTCTTCCTATAGCTCCCACATAGTTTCTTCAATGCCACGGTGATTCCAGAGAACTTTCACAAGACATATGTCTTTCTTTTTCAGCTTTTTCATTCTTTTATCAAGGATCATCACATGTCCTTCAACATATGATATATCATCATTTAATTCTACCTCTACAGGTTGTAGAACTAACTCTGTGTCAGGATGACACTTTTTCAGCATAGAGATATGGAACACTGGATGCAACTTATGCAGCTCGGGTGGTAACTCCAGCTTATAGGCTACCTTTCCAATCCGTTCAATGATTGGATAAGGCCCCATAAATCTAGGAGCTAACTTTCCCTTCTTCCCAACTCTAAGGACACCTTCCAAGGTGAGACCTTGAGATATAATTTGTCTCCAACTTGGAATTCTAAGGGTCTTCGCCATTTGTCGGCGTATGATTTCTATCTATCATGTGCAGTCTTCAATTATTGTTGTATTACTTTAATCTTCTCAGTTGTCTGCTGCACAAGCTCAGGATCCAAAAGTTGATATTCTCCTATTTCATACCAGCATAAAGGAGATCTACAACGTCTACCATATAATGCTTCATATAGTGCCATATCAATACTGTGCTGGTAGCTATTATTGTAAGCAAATTCTATCAAGATTAGGTGTAGATCCCAACTTCCTACAAACTGAAGGACACATGCCCTAAGCAAATCCTCCAAGGTTTGTATGGTCCTCTCAGATTGTCCATCTGTCTGTGGGTGAAAGACAGTACTAAACCTTAACTACGTACCCAAAGCTTTATGTAGTCGTTCAAAAAAAATGACTCGTGAACTGGGGGCCTCTATCAGAAACGATAGTAGCTGGAACCCCGTGCAACCGCACTATCTCATCTATATATATCTGTGCAAGCTTCTCAGCAGTGTAGGTTGTTTTGACAGGAAGAAAATGTGTTGTCTTAGTCAACCTATCAACTATCACCCATATGGAATCATGACCTTTGGTTGTTCTGGGCAAACCAACCACAAAGTCCATGGTTACATGATCCCATTTCCACTGTGGTATAGGTAAAGGTTGCAATGTTCCTGTGGACTTTTGATGTTCAGCTTTAACCTGCTGACACATCGGACACTGCATGACAAACTCAGCTACATCCTTCTTCAATCCTGGCCACCAATACATATCCTTCAGGTTATGATACATTTTGGTGCTTCCTGGATGCATTGCATACATCGAAAAATGAGCTTCCTCCAAGACTAACTTCCTTAAGTCATTGGCATCAGGTACTACCATCCTACCATGGTAACAGACTACCTGATCCTCTGACTCATGAAAGCCATCTCGCTTCTCACTACCATACTCTAACCTGATCTGCTGAACCACAATATCAACTTGATGTGCTTCTTTAATCTGTTGTCTCAGAGTAGGTTTTATGTGCATCTCAGCTAACAGCCCGGCTAACAATGATACCTTAAGTTGTATATTGTTTTGCCTCAAGGAGATGAGCATATCTCTTTTAAATCACACTAAGGAGTTCAATTGTGCTTTATCTAGGGCTGGTGATGATGATTTCTTACTTAGTGCATCAACCACTACATTAGCCTTCCCTGGATGATAATCAATTGTACAATCATAGTCCTTGATTAACTCCATCCAACGGCATTGTCTCATGTTCAACTCATGTTGTGAGAAGATATATTTTAGATTCTTACGGTCTATGAAAATTTGAAATGTTTCTCCATAGAGATAATGTCTCCAGATCTATAAAGCATGGACCACAACAACTAGTTCTAGATCATGTGTCGGATAATTCTCTTTGTGTTTCTTAAGCTGCCGAGAGGCAAAAGAAATCACTTGATTATCCTGCATCAACACACATCCTAGGCCATTCTTTGATGCATCACAGAAGACTATGTACCCCTTCCCTTGCTCAGGTAACACCAACACATGTGCACTTGTTAACCTTTCTTTCAACAACTGGAAAGAATGTTGACACTTGTCATTCCAGACAAAAGGAACCTCCTTCCTGGTCAACTTAGTTAGGGGTAAAGCTATAGAACTGAAGTTCTTAATGAACCTCCTGTAGTAGCCTGCCAGTCCTAGAAAACTGCGTATCTCCGTTGGTGTTTTTGGATGTTCCCATTGTAGGACAGATTCTACCTTCTTAGGATCAACACGGATACCTGAGGCAGATATTACGTGTCCTAGAAAAGAAACTTCTGGTAACCAGAACTCACACTTGCTAAACTTAGCATACCACTTATGCTCTCTTAGCAAAGTTAAAGCCTGACGGAGGTGCTGCTCATGCTGTTGAGCATCTCTACTGTATACTAAGATGTCATCTATGAAGACTACTATGAACTGATCAAGAAAAGATCGAAAGATTCTATTCATGAGTTCCATGAATGCAGTTGGTGCATTAGTCAGTCCAAACGACATGACTATGAACTCATAGTGACCATACCTTGTCCTACAGGAAAACTAAGGTATGTCACTCTCCTTGATACGCAACTGATGGTATCCTGACCTCAGATCTATATTAGAGAAGATAGTTGCACCACACATCTGATCAAATAGGTCATTGATCCTTGGCAGAGGATACTTGTTCTGTATGGTTACTTTAATCAACTACCTGTAATCAATGCATAACTGCATCAATCCGTCCTTCTTCTTAACAAAGAGAATCAGAGCACCCCATGGTGAAGTACTTAGTCGTATAAAACCTTTCTCAAGCAACTCATGTAGCTATTTCTTGAGCTCTGTCATCTCAGCATGTGCCATCCTATACAGTATTTGTGCTATTAGTTGCGTTCCCCGGATTAGATTAATCTCAAAATCAATCTCTCGGGGCGGAGGTACACTTGGAAGTTCCTCAGGGAACACATCTTCAAACTCCCTAACTATAGGAACTTCAAAAAGATTAGAGCTCTCCAATGTGGTATCTACCACATGTGCCAAGAATGCAAAGCATCCTTATCTCATCAGCTTCTCAACTACCATAGCCGACACTAGACAGGTTGGAAGAATCTTTCTATCTCCTTGAAAGATCCAAGTGTCACCGTCATCTGTGAACACAACTTGCTTGGAATCATAATCCAAGACAACCTTATAGTTTTCTAGGGTGTCCATCCCAAGGATTATGTCGAACCCGTGCATCTCAAGTGGTATAATATCCACCTGAATGTGATGTTCAAACAAGGAAAGAGTGTAGGGGGAACACACCTCTTGTAACACTACAGATCCCAACAAAGGGGTTTCTAACAACAAACTATTTGCTCTACGACTAACAGTTATATTGCAGTCATGAATCACTCTTCGAGTGATAAAGGAATGTGTAGCACCTGGATCAATTAAAATAGATACGAAGCAGGATGAAGACATATCAGAATAAAACAGTTCCATCTGACCTGTTACAACCTGTGAGTTAACTACTGCTTCAGGTTGATTCATCACGTAGAATCTAGTCGTTGCTTGTTGTTGACCCTATGCTCAGTTGTTGGGTGCCGACGAACCAGCTTGGGACACTTGCCCACGTCCTCGAGTGCCACTCGAAAACTGCCTCCTCTGAGAGACTTGCTGATTCTGCCTCTGGGGTTGAGTCACCATTGTGTTTCTGACTGGACAATCCCTTGCCAGATGTCCGACTTGTCTACACTGATGACAGATCCTGATCTCAGGATAGGGTCTATGAGGTCCAGTCACCGATGTTGATGCCGTACTGGGGGATCTGTTTGGAACAAAACTACGACCCCTACCCCTACTTAACATCCATTGCATCTGGGTATTGAATCTTGATGGTACTGCCGGTGCAGAAAACCTTGGCTTCTTAAAGCCCTCAGACCTTTGTCCTTGAAACTCAGTGTACACCTTCTTACCACTGGTCTGTCGCTTCTCGATCACATACCTCTCTATCTGTCTCACAGACTCTACTAAAGTGCAAACCTCTCCCTGTTCTCTAAAGTAGACACATGAGTGGTTAATTCAATGTTCAACCCCTTCTCAAAACGCTGAATTCTTTCCTCATCAGTAGCTGCCATATGCGGACAGAACCGCAAAAGCTCCATGAACTTAGCCTCATATTTGCTAATGTTCATCGGTCCTTGTCTTATCTTCTCAAACTGAGATATCTTTTCATCTAGGTAAGTTTTGGAAAAGTATCTAGTGACAAATTCTCGTCGGAATTCTTCCCATCCGACCTCGACACCTGGCCTCTTACCCTCTTCTATTGTCCACCAGTGGCTAGCACTCCCTTTTAAAAGGTACACTGCATGTCTCACATTTTCAGCTCCCGGGATATTGAGGATTCTGAAAGCCTTCTCCAGCTCAGTCAACCATAAGTCAGCATCTTCTGGGTCAGTTGTACCAGTATACTCTGTGGATCCTACCCGACGAAGTCTCTCAAAAGTCTTGTCGACTCCCTATCCCTCATTGTGGGTTGGTGCCCTAGGTGCAGGTGGTGGCATCTTGTCCGCCATATGCATCATGGTTGCCATGAACTGCCCAAACAGAGCATGGAAAGTTGGGTTCTCTATCATGGTTGGGTCAAACTGGGCATGTTCAGGGACTGGTTCATCCCTAACCTGGTCCTTTGCACCTCTTCCTGGTGCAGCAACACTGCTCTCAACAGCATGTTCCTCATGTGATCCAGATATATTCAAGTTCTTCTTCTCCTCCTATATGAGCAGAAGTCACTATCAGATAAACTGGAAGACACTAGAACAGACTCAACAACCTTAATCCTATGTCTCTGTAGACTCAGCGAACCTAGAGCTCTGATACCACTAAACTTGAGATGACCCCATATCAAATCAGACTGTCACAGTAATTAATTATGGAATCAAACATAAGCAGCAGAATTACTAAAAATCACTAAAAAAATTAAAACCATTTACAAAGAGATCCATACACTGAAAAGGTCTTTCAAAAAGAACCAAAGTAATTCAATTACATTCTGGTTCACAAGTACATATCTTGTACCATCTCTTCTCGAGGATCACATACATCAACTGCCCTATTAAAACTGTACGTAGGCAGCATAAGAACCTCGAGGCATCAAGCCAAAATCTCAGATCGATTTATTAAACTAACTACTGACTCCGAGGACCTGAGAGTACAGAGACGACACATAGGACTCTTTATGCAAGACATGACATCCAGTGTCTCCACCTGAGAATTCACTACTTTCCCTACTGTTGTTGTTGCGCTTCCCCTGCTATAGGGTTTCTGCCTCTTCCTTCGCGTCCACCTAAAAAAAGTGTTGGTGACCAACAAAGTGAGACCCAGTCCCAGCGAGAGATATAACTCTCCACCAAAAACATTATTATTTCAGTTTATTAGAATAAAACGGAGCAGAGGAATAATATGTATTCAAAAATAGTTAAATTAATGTCTAAACATGTTAGAACAATATTCTTATTCAAAGCATTTCAACTATAACTTGATAAAATAGCATGTCACTTATCCAATAGGGAATATGAAGAACATGTATAACATTTATCCATCTAGGATATGCTAAGAAAGATAACATCAACCAATGATCCTCATATTTCAACCTTAAGCAAATATGCTACACGGATGATTACATTTTACAATCATACTTAATGCCCTGAAGAGATGAAGTATACCGTTCATGCTCCAACCGACCACGATTACGTAAAGCATCGGTACCACACAAGGTCAATGGAAGAGTCGGACTTCAAGACCTCAACCTTCTGAGTCTGTACGAGATTATATGGCAGAGACATCACGTGTCAAACTACAATTAGCTTGCCAGGGTATATTAGCATCTTTGGTATAGAGTTATAGCCCACAACATATACTCTCTTCAGGGTTATGGCCCGTAGCCAATGCTTGGTATCATATCATGGAGTCATGGCCCGTAGCCATACTCATACTAGGGTATGGTCCGTAACCAATCCCATATATAGGACATAGCCCGCAACCATTCCTATGGGGCATGAGGATATAATTGCCCAATTACCCCCACATATTCAAAAATATGCGTTCAGAGTTTAACTCGTTCCACCATTCAGCAAATTCTGACGCTGATGGATATGTGATCAAGGCAACTACATTATATGATATCACTTGATTAATTAAGTGTATTACCATATTCTTTTAGTATGAAACAAGTTTCCAAACATCAATTATTTTAACAATTGCTACAAAGAATGTGTAATACTTTCATCAAGTACTATTCAAATCTTTAATAAAGCATTGAGATCTCAATCCCTCATCTCATCAGGAGTATTCTCATCCTTTCACAAACTCATCGTCATGATTATAGAACATGGGTATTCAAACCCTTAGTTTATCAAGGAACACTTGTTACCACTTATCAGTTAACTAATACCTTCAAGTCATCTGACCAAGGTAAACATGATACTTGCTACACAAGTATCTCATATGGCTCACAAATCCCATTTAATCTCTTGTTACCTCTCACTAGGCAACAAAGCATGTTATGGGTCACAAGGCCCATTAACAATAATAAATGAAACATCATAGCCCATACCTGGCTATGCTCATCATCTCATGATACCTGCATGGTTAGTACACTTGATAACAGTTATATCAATTACAATTTAGCACCATGCTATACAAAGTAACACCACTTATCCCCTTACTAGGGTTAGGGTTTCCCAATTCATATCAATCAGGGTTACTCATCCCCTTACACAAATTAGAGCTAGGTTTTCAAATTAGGGTTTCATAATACATAACATCACCCCGGATTAGGGTTTATATCACATTACCCTATATAAGGGTTTCACATTACATCCTTACCTTGAATTAGGGTTTCTTATACCATTTCCCCTAAAATTAGGGTTTCATGTAGCTTTACCCAAAATTAGGGTTTTCATGAAGCATTCTCTTAAATTAGGGTTTTTAATTAAAATACCCTAAATTAGGGTTTCTCATATCATTGCCCTAAATTAGGGTTAGAGCTCATCAACCTTCTCGATTAGGGTTTCATGATCTCATCATCATGGATCGAACCCTAATTACATATTTTATTCATGTTGAAAGTGTTGAGGATTAATCACTACATGATTATCACTCATGTATAAGTTCCTCTCTCTCATCCTCTCTAGGAGGTTAATTTCTTTAATCTTGATTTGATTGAATCAACTTGAATGAAGAGTTGACATAGTGTATCAAGTCATTGCTTCCATAAGCATCAAAGGTTAACCACTCTAAAGGTACTAATCACCTAAGCACTTTAGAGGTACAACCATTATAATCAATCTTGAGTTACTTTAATAGTACTCATTTAGTTCTGAGATCAATTGAACCTTCAACAGTTTTGACTAATAAACATTCAAATGGTTTGGATCCACACCTCCAAACGGTTTGGATCCACACCTCCAAACGGTTTGAGAACGTTTGGACCTTTAAACGGTCTGAGACCGTTTAGACCTCCAAACGGTCTTGATCAACCTTTCAAACGGTCTTGACCAATTGTAAACTGAATCAACCCATTTGGTCTTAAAACCGAATCAACCCATTCGGTCTTGAAACTGAATCATCCATTCAGTCTTGAAACTGAATCATCCATTCGATCTTGAAACTGAATCATCAACCATTGATTTGAAACTGATTGAATATTGAAACTGATTGGACAATTCAAACGGTTTGAGACTGTATGATCTCAAACAGTTTTGAAACGGTTTGATCCCAAATGGTTTCAAGACCGTTTGGACTCAAACGGTCTTGAGACCGTTTGGTCCAAACCACCTCAAAACCGATTGTACCAATTAAGGTTTCCAACATCAAATCGATTTAGGACTTGTACTTATTGAACCATCCATCAATTGAACTATTGAAAGTACATTAGATTGTATCCCTTGATCTCCAACTATCCACTACAATAACCCATTGATCTCCAAACGGTCTTGAGACCGTTTGACCTCCAAACGGTCTTGAGACCGTTTGGGTCAATCAACCTTGAAACCGATTCCCTCAACTAGAGTTTCAATCAATTCAATCGATTAGGACTTGCAATTGGTGGATCATACATACATGGAACCTTTTAAATTTCAATTAATTGGAACCACTGGATTATGATCCAACCACATCAGCATTTGACCTTCAAATGGTGTGAGTCCTCTTGACCTCAAACGGTCTAGAGACCGTTTGCCCTCAAACGGTCTTGAGACCGTTTGCTCACCAAAAAGCAAAACCGTTTGCACATGTTCTATGTTGAGGTGTATGCTTAAGATGATGATCATCATCTTCAAGCTTGAAACCTTTGAAATCCATTGTGATTCTTGTGGTGAATTCAACAACCAATCAAAAGGAAATCTGAAAGTAAAGGAGGAATCAACATATGATAACAGAATGAAATCAATAACAATGTTTAAGGGTTCAAGTTATATAACCCAGCTTCAAGGTTGAAACCAAACTTCAAGCTTCATGCCTTCAATGGTGAATGAAGCTTTTTCAACCTCCCAAGGCTCGTCCTCAAGTCTTTGAGTGAAAAGAATGACCAAGGTTGAAGATTGAATGGAGAAAAGAAGAAATTAAGCATTGAATTTCAATTTCCATCATGAAATCAAGGTTGAAGATGACTATGGAGCTTACCTACAGGTTGGGGCACGTCCTCCTATTGCTCCTAAGCTCCTTTGTGCACAGACAAATCAAGGAAAGAAAAAGGGATCGAAAAAGCCTTTCATGTGGGTTGAAAATGGAATGTATATAAGAGAATTCCAATTAGAAAGAAAGTGATAAATAATTCCTTCAAGTCCCAAAATTGGTGCCACATACTCCCCTCCATCCCTTGAATACAAATACACATCCCTCACCTTGTAATTCTTCTTCATTATCCATATATTAAAAGAAAACAAATTAAGCACCTTAATCATTATAATAATAATATCCAAAATTAGTGGATATTACTTTTTCTTTTACTAATGTAAGTTGTAAGGACCCTGACCTCCGATTAGGGCTTATCCTGTTTGCTTTGCTTAACCCTGATGCTTAGTTGCTTGCTAATCACCTTTAGTGGTGATTAGGGTTTGTTGGTGCTTTGTTGAGAGCTGGAGGTGCTACTTGCAATTAACCCAAGTCCTAGGGTTTGTGGGCAAGTTTGTCACCTTGTGAGGTGTTCCTCCCTCTCCTTGCTTCTTCTAGTGTTGAGAGGAAGGGTTGGGCTCGTTGCTTGAGTTCCTTTGGGCTTGGTTGAGCTTGTTGGGCCTTGTTGTGCCTTGCCTTTGCCTTGTTAGACCTTGTGTCGGGCAAGTGTGCTTGTGTCGACCTAGGTGTGTCGGCCTGTGGTGGTATCGGCCTGAGTTGTGTCGCCCAGGGTGTGTATCGGCCATGGTATGGAGGTGTGTCGCCCATGGACACTTTGACCCCTTTGACCTCGTTTGTGTCACCACTAGTGGACACTTGGTGTTTGATGCTTGCATGTGGCAATGGCCTTGGACATGTGTTTAAGACATGCTAGAGTGGTGGCATTGCCCATGGACAAGTGTCCCTAGGTAGGTGACACATTGCCTTGGCTTACCTTGGTTTCTCCTCCACCCTCTTCTATATATGTGTTTCCTTTCTCTTACTAAGGATCCCTTTAGTTCCTTAGTTTCCCCTCTCCCTTGGTGCACGACATCCCCTTCCTTTGCAAGCTTGGTGGTTGATCCTTGCCTTGGAGTATCCTTCTTCCTCTAGTGGTGGCCGAACCCTAGAGTGTCTTGCTCTCCTTCTTGTGGTGGTGCTTGGAGCTTGGAGCTTGCTTAAGGCGGGTTACAGAACTCCTAACCCTAACTATACTACCTCTTCTATGTTCTTGTATGTTTCTTGTGATCATATCAGCTATGTATGTTGTTAGTTTAGTTTCTTGCTTAAGTTGTTCTTGTTAGCCGAACCATGTGTTTTAGGGTTCCTTGTTGAGCAACACCCCTTTCTCTCCTTGGTCTAGAGAAGTGAGCTTGAACTCTAGTAATATGGGCAATACTCCTCTCTCGTTTAAGTTGAGAGGTGAGCTTGTGTTCTAGTGGCTTGAGCAACACCCTCCTCTCAGCATGGACTTGAAAGGTGAGCTATGTGGTGGTTATGGACCTTGGTTGTGGTTGTTCCTTGTGTTGCCCGATTGGTGAAAAGGAGTTGTGCAAGACCCCTCTCTCTTGGTTGTTGAGAGGCGAGTCATCTTCTTGATCCATCAGGGTTTGGTGCCCTTGTGCTTGAGGTTGGTGATGACCTTGTGGAGTGGCATCTTGACTGTTATGGTCTTGGGGTTGATGCTGCCCGATATCCTCCTTTGGTCTAGAACTTTGGTTGATAGGTTGTGGTGTTGGGACGGGCGTCACACCCCTGGTCCTTGCCTAGTTGTGTCGGGCATCACACTATGCTGAATACCCTTCCCGACACCCATAACCTAGAAGGTGGCTTGGTTTCGTTATGCCTTGATGTTGTGGAAGCGTTGCTAGCAAGTTCTGTGGTGGGCGTTGCCCCTTGGCCTTAGCTCTGTGTGTGTTGGCCGATAGCACGAGACTAGTTGGGCGTTATGCCTTGTTGGGTGTGTGCTACCCGATATCCCTAGGGCACGACGCACCGTTGCACGATATGCCTCTTTGGGTGAGCTACATGCCCTAATTGCTCATTAGCAGTTGGTTGCACGGCATGCCCATAGGCTCAACTACCCGACAGGCTTTGTGGCCGTTGTCCCTGTGTTGCGTGACACACCGTTGAACATCACAGACCGTGCTGCACGTTGTGCTGGTGGCCGTTATGCTTTGGTTTCCCGATACATGTGGTTGCCTGACGGAGCGTTGCACGACACCTGAGGTGCGCGACACCTAGAGTTGCCCGATACCCCCTGAGGTGATAGCTGTTACCTTTGCTGGTTGGCTTGGCTGATATGAGGCTAGAGTGTTGGGTGATGGGGGAGAGTACCCTGCCCGATACTATCTCTAGTGAGGGTGCCCTACCCATCACACCTTTGGTGAGGGTAGTGGGCGCTTCTAATAAGGGTCTTGTTCCTTATATGGAAAACTGATATGCTAGATCTTATTTCATGTTATCACGTTTGATTTATATTGGTAACCCTTAATATGCTCGATATCGTGGATCACATATATGTAACTTGACATGACTTTACATGTGTTTATGATCATCTGGAATGATATGTATAATCCTGAGATAATGGTAAGCATATAAGATGCTTTGCATAATGATATGGCCTATGACTGTGGTCACAGGTTGAGACATGTGTGGTAAAGCACATAATCATCAATGTTGCCCTATGTTTGATAACATGATCCTTCTGTACTAACCATGCAGGTGTTTCATACAGATGCATAGCCAGGAAAAAGGGCTATGAGGTATATATGTTTGAGTAACACTGCTTTGATGGTTACTCTTGATGATGTGATGTCATGCATGATGTGTCTTGGTCTGAGGACCTGAGTTTGGTTAAAATGCCTAAGTTGATGAGAATGCCTTATGAGGCAGTGGTTTGTTGTGATGAGGGATTGAGATCCCATGGCAATATGATGATCCTTGAGGTGGATCTAGATGATTGGTAAGAGGCCAAGTGGTAACATGTAATGTTGATCCTTGTGATGGATCAGGATGATGTTGATGACGGTAAGAACATGATAGTGAGTTTTATGTTGTTTATTCTTGTTATAAGTTTGCATGTTATACAACTTGGCTGAATCTTGCAAACCACTTAAAATATATTAACTAATCACAGTGGAACATATCATGTAGTTGCCCTGGCCATAGATCCATCATCGTCAGGAGCTAGTGATGGTGAAACAGGTTCTCCTGCGGGTTAACCTGGAAGCGCATATTGTTGAATATGTGTGGTTGCTCCTAGCCAAAAATGAGGAGGTATGAGTGCAACTTCAGTTGTAGACTCCAGAGTGCGGATTCAGGCCCGTAGCTCAATATGTGAAGAGCATGGTGAACATGCCCATGGCTCAGGATATGTGATATGGGAGCATGAATGCGTTCATGGCTCAGAGCACGGTGAATAGGCCCGTGGCTCAGTTTCACTAACGCCGATACATGTACTAAGGCGGGCTAGGCAGATGGTAGCCTGACCCTGTGGTTGAGGCCACTTAAGCATGAGATTGCGGTTCTGCTTGTGTTGTACTCGTGCACTAACCACGAGGTGGGAGGTCGTGGAGTCCAGCTCTTCCATTGACCTTGTATGGCACCGGCTTGGGCTTCACAACCGAAGGTTGGATTTGAGCGGTACGGTTCACTTCCTCAGGGCATAATAATACATAATCTAGCTGAATAGTAATTACTGCTTAAAGCAAAACACGGAACATTGGTTGAGGCCTTGCTTGTGTAGTTAATCTTATTATACATGCAGTTTCTTATACGTTCCTTATGTTATGTAGTAAGATCTTATAAATCTTATCTTGTCAATCATGTTCCATAAAGAGATAATTGGGTTATATGCCTTCCGTACATCTAGTAAGCTTGATGGTATGAATAGCTGTGCTATATAGACTACTCTTGTTATATCTTTTATCAGTTATCTACCGCTATTGCTTTAATCTTCCTTTGGTTTTATAGTTTTGGCGGGGAGTTATGTTTCTCACTGGGACTATGTGTCTCACCCTGCTGGTTTATAACCTTTTTAGGTGTTCGAGCTAGACGCGGTGGTGGTCGCGGGGTTGCGGCCGAAGAGCAAGAAGAGCAGTAGAAGTCAAGAGATGGACATGCTGCTATTTTGTTTTTTTTATAGTAGAGTCTTAGAGTCATCCCTGTACTCTCAGGTCCTTGGAGGCGTTTTGACATTGTTTCACCATATATAGCTGCTGCTGGCCGGATGTGGGCAGTTATGTAAGTATAAACAGGTGATGAACTCATGTGACGACTAGACAGTTGTTCCTCTAAGATGTGGACACGTATCAAGGCTTGTATATGTTTATATAACCTGTTTCCTTGCAGGATGAGGACCGGAATGTAATAGTTTCTTAGTTTATCTACTTTCTGCAATCAGTTTTAATTAACCCGTGTTTTTGGTAATTTGTGGTTTATGGTGTTTTCCGCACATTTTCGCGTAACACCTCGTTGTCTGTGTGATAGTGGGATGTGTTGCCACAAGTTTGGTATCAGAGCTCTAGGTTTGCTGAGTCTACATGGATTTAGGACTAGGTTGTGTATGTTCTTGTGCATTTTCTAAATTTTCTTACCATCGTCTTCTGCCCTCAGCGGAAGAAAAGCCAAGATGTCTAGAAACCATGAAGAACACGCTGCCGAGAATAGCGATGTTGCATCAGTTGATGGAGCTATAGGGGAGGCACATGAAGATCGGGTGCCTGAGGTCCCCCAACCGGACCCAACCATTCTTGAACACCCTGCCTATCAATAGCTTATGGGGAAAATTATGGCTACGATGAATCTCATGGTAGAAAGATTGCAGTGCCTCCTCCAAGAGCACATGCTCCCCATGGTGAAACATCGGATATTGGGAAGACCTTTGAGCAGCTTCGCCGAGTCAGAGCTTTGGACTATGCTGGGACGGCTGATCCAGCAGATGCATATCTGTGGTTGACAAGTCTTGAGAAGTCTTTCCGGATCCTCGACTTCCTCGAAGAAGACAAAGTCAAGCACGCTGTCTACCTTATGAAGGGTAGTGCTGGTCACTAGTGGACCATCGAGGAGGAGAAGCGACCTAGTGAGGTGATCGATTGGGAAGTTTTTCGACGCGAGTTCGTCAGTAGATACTTTCTGAAGACGTATCTGAATGAGAAGATCAGTTAGTTCAAGTGCCTGCACCAAGGAGCGATGAACATCACCGAGTACGAATCCAAGTTCATGGATCTGTTGAGGTTTCGTCCTCACATGGCAGCAACAGATGACGAACGGATCAGACGTTTTGAGAAAGACTTGAGTGCTGAGATGACAACACCTGCTTCTGCGTTGGAGAACCGAGAGCGGTTTGCCACGTTTGTGGAATCTGTCCGGAGGATTGAACGGTCAATAAGGGAGAAAAGAGAATCCATGTCTAAGAAGAGGCATGCTCAGTTCCAGGGACAGAGGTTTGGTGGCTTCAAGAAGTCGAGGTTTTCAGCACCTTCCATGATGAGAGGTTCCAGTGTACCATCACAGTGGTCTCCGAGTAAGGGAAGAGGTTATGTTTCTTCACCGTCAAAGGCACATAGTACAACTTCTGTGGCAGTGACAAGGCCGTCTAGGCCACAACAGCGAGACCAGTCATACCATCTGTGTGGTCAGATCGGGCATTGGAGGTCAAATTGCCGAAATAGAGATATTGAAGTGATGCAGCAGTCGAGATAGAATCATCAAGGTTCAGATAGATAGCAGCTCAGTAGTAGCAGAGGGCGAGGATGCGGTCAAGCATCGCAAGTGGGATCGTCTACTCAAGGAAGCAGAGGACGTGGACAGCAAGCAACAACTCGATTCTATGCTATGAGTCAGCCAGAGGTGATAGTCAACCCGCGAGTGGTGACAGGTCAGATGGAGTTATTTCATTCTGATATATCTTCTTCTTGCCTTATATCTGTTCTGGTTGACCCGGGTGCTACACACTCTTTTATCGCCTATAGTATGCTTGAAAATTGTCGTTTACCTGTTAGTTGTAAGAAAGATAGCTTGTTGTTAGAATCCCCTCTTGATTGTTCCTCGATGCTTCGAGAAGAGTGTCCATCTTGTGTCTTATCTTTTTCGGGACATAGTATACAAGTGGATCTTATACCACTTGATATGCATGGTTTCGATGTGATCCTTGGGATGGATACCTTAGAGAAGTATATGGTTGTTTTGGACTGTGGTTCCAAGTAGGCAGTGTTTGATGATGGCGGTAAGAAGTGGGTCTTCCAAGGAGATAGGAAGATTTTTCCGACGTGTCTAGTGTCTGCTATGGTGGCAGAAAAGTTGTTACAGCAAGGATGTAAGGCGTTCTTAGCTCACGTTGTAGATACCATCATAGATACCAAGGCGAAAGGACCTAGCCTTGAAGAGTTGTCGGTTGTCCAAGAGTTTGCGGATGTGTTTCCTGAGGAGTTCCCCGGTGTTCCTCCACCCCGAGAGATTGATTTCGAGATCAATCTGGTTCCAGGAACGCAGCCAGTTGCACAAACACCGTATAGGATGGCTCCAGTAGAGATGGCAGATTTTAAGAAACAGTTGCAAGAGTTGTTGAAGAAAGGTTTCATCCGACCGAGTACATCGCCTTGGGGTGCTCCAGTGCTGTTTGTTAAGAAGAAGGACGGATCAATGCGGCTATGTATAGACTACCGGCAGTTGAACAAGGTTACGATCAAGAACAAGTACCCGTTACCAAGGATAGATGATCTGTTTGATCAGTTGTGTGGTGCTACCGTGTTTTCAAAGATCGATCTACGGTCTGGATATCATTCATTAAGGATTAAGGCGGATGACATACCAAAGTCAGCTTTTAGGATGAGGTATGGTCACTTCGAGTTTGTGGTTATGCCGTTTGGGCTAACCAATGCGCCTGCTGCTTTCATGGACTTGATGAACAGAGTGTTCCATCCGTTCCTAGATCAGTTTGTTGTAGTCTTTATAGACGGCATCTTGATCTATAGTCGGGACAGGCAAGAGCATGAGTGACATCTTCGACTAGCGTTGACTCTTCTTCGCCAACATCAGTTGTATGCCAAGTTCAGTAAGTGTGATCTCTGGTTGGAAGAAGTAACTTTCTTGGGTCATGTGATATCTGCAGAAGGAGTCAAAGTGGACCCTAAGAAGGTGGAATCCGTCACAGAATGGGAACAGCCGAAGACGTCAACAAAAGTTCGTAGTTTCCTGGGATTAGCAGGATACTACCGGAGGTTTATAAAGGACTTCAGTGCGATTGCGTTGCCGATGACGAAGTTGACTAGAAATGATATACCTTTTGTCTGGGATGATCGTTGCCAGCAAGCTTTCTAAAGTTTGAAGGAAAAGATGACTAGTGCTCCATTGCTAGTGCTGCCAAAGCCTAGAAAGGGCTATGTTGTTTTCTGTGATGCTTCCAAGAAAGGTTTAGGTTGTGTGCTGATGCAGGAAGATCATGTGGTTTCTTTTGCTTCGCGACAGCTTAAGAAACACGAAGAGAACTATCCGACTCATGACTTGGAGTTAGCAGCGGTGGTTCATGCGTTAAAGATTTGGAGACACTATCTTTACGGGGAGGTATGCCATATCTTTACAGATCACAAGAATCTGAAGTACATCTTTTCGCAGAATGAGCTAAACATGCGACAACGTCGTTGGATGGAGCTAATCAATGATTACGACTGCACCATCGAGTATCACCCTGGTAAGGCGAATGTGGTAGCTGATGCACTTAGCCGAAAGCCTTCTTCCCCCTCTACAAGAAAGGCAAAGTTGAGTTCCTTGGTATGCCATAGACGGGATATGTTTGTTTCCTTGCGGCAGATGAATGTGTAGATGGAAGTTTCCTTGTTAGCTAGACTTTTAGCACATATGCAAGTCAAGCCTATGTTGAGACAGCAGATCAAAGATGCACAACAAACAGATGATACAATACAGTTGATCAGATCAGAGTTTGGCAGCAAAAAGCGTGATGGGTTCCATGAGTCTGAGGATGGACTAGTTTGCTATCAAGATAGGATGGTGGTCCCCGATGCTGATGATCTAAGGAATCTAGTGCTTGAGGAAGCACACACGTCGATGTATGCTATGCATCCATGAGCCACCAAGATGTATCATAATCTGAAGGACCTGTATTGGTGGACCGACTTGAAGAAAGATGTAGCCGAGTTTGTGGCTAGGTGTGCGATATGTCAGCAAGTCAAGGCTGAGCATTAGAAGCCGGCAGATACATTGCAACCCCTGCCGATACCGCAGTGGAAATGGGATCATATAACCATGGATTTCGTAGTTGGTCTGCCCAGAACAACTAGGAATCATGATTTCATTTGGGTGATAGTGGACAGATTGATGAAGTCTGCCCATTTCATACCTGGAAAGACAACGTATACAACCGAAAAGCTTGCTCGAGTATATGTGGATGAGATAGTGCGGTTGCACGGTGTGCCAGTAACGATAGTTTCCGACAGAGGTCCGCAGTTCACGAGTCATTTCTGGGGACAGTTGCACAAAGCATTGGGAACGTAGTTGAGGTTCAATACTGCTTTCCACCCACAAACAGATGGACAGTTTGAGAGGACTATTCAGACTTTGGTGGATCTCCTTTGAGCTTGTGTTTTGTAGTTCCTAGGAAGTTGGGACATGCATCTCAGTTTGATAGAGTTTGCCTACAACAATAGTTATCAGCGGAGCATTGACATGGATCCTTATGAGGCCTTATATGGCAGGAAGTGCAGATCTCCGTTGTGTTGGTATGAGTCTGGTGAATATTAGCTTTTGGGTCCTAAGTTAGTACAGCAGACGACAGAAAAGATCAAGGTGATACAACAACAGTTGAAAGCGGCGCAGGACAGGCAGAAGTCTTACGTAGACAATCACCGACGACCTTTGGAGTTCCAGGTAGGAGACAAAGTGTATCTTAAAGTCTCGCCATGGAAAGGTGTACTAAGGTTTGGCCGGAAGGGTAAGCTAGCACCCAGATATATGGGGCCATACCCGGTCATAGCACATATGGGCAAGGTAGCTTACGAGTTGGAGCTGCCGCCAGAGTTGCACAGGTTACATCCAGTGTTCCATGTCAGTATGCTGAAAAAAAGTCATCCGGATACAGGAACAGTGATACAACCGGTCGAAGTCGAGCTTGATGAATATGTGACCTACGAGGAAGGTCCTGTGATGATCCTTGACAGAAGAGTTAAGAAGTTGAAGAGGAAGGACCTGGTTCTTGTGAAGGTTCTTTGGCATCATCGTGACATTGAGGAAGCCACATGGGAGCTTGAGGAAGAGATGAGGAGGAAGTACCCCTCGCTTTTCTCTTTGGATTTCGAGGACGAAATCCCTTTGTAGAGGGTTATAACTTGTAAGGACCCTGACCTCCATTTAGGGCTTATTCTATTTGCTTTGCTTAACCCTGATGCTTAGTTGCTTGCTAATCACCTTTAGTGGTGATTAGGGTTTGTTGGTGCTTTGTTGAGAGCTGGAGGTGCTACTTGCAATTAACCCAAGTCTAGGGTTTGTGGGCAAGTTTGTTACCTTGTGAGGTGTTCCTCCCTCTCCTTGCTTCTTCTAGTGTTGAGAGGAAGGGTTGGGATCATTGCTTGAGTTCCTTTGGGCTTGGTTGAGCTTGTTGGGCCTTGTTGTGCCTTGCCTTTTCCTTGTTAGACCTTGTGTCGGGCAAGTGTGCTTGTGTCGACCTAGGTGTGTCGGCCTGTGGTGGTATCAGCCTGAGTTGTGTCGCCCAGGGTGTGTGTCGGCCATGGTATGGAGGTGTGTCGCCCATGGACCCTTTGACCCCTTTGACCTCATTTGTGTCACCACTAGTGGACACTTGGTGTTTGATGCTTGCATGTGGCAATGGCCTTGGACATGTGTTTAAGACATGCTAGAGTGGTGGCATTGCCCATGGACAAGTGTCCCTAGGTAGGCGACACCTTGCCTTGGCTTACCTTGGTTTCTCCTCCACCCTCTTCTATATATGTGTTTCCTTTCTCTTGCTAAGGATCCCTTTAGTTCCTTAGTTTCCCCTCTCCCTTGGTGCACGACATCCCCTTCCTTTGCAAGCTTGGTGGTCGATCCTTGCCTTGGAGTCTCCTTCTTCCTCTAGTGGTGGCCGAACCCTAGAGTGCCTTGCTCTCCTTCTTGTGGTGGTGCTTGGAGCTTGGAGCTTGCTTAAGGCGGGTTACATAACTCCTAAACCTAACTATACTACCTCTTCTATGTTCTTGTATGTTTCTTGTGATCATATCGGCTATGTATGTTGTTAGTTTAGTTTCTTGCTTAAGTTGTTCTTGTTAGCCAAACCATGTGTTTTGGGGTTCCTTGTCGAGCAACACCCCTATCTCTCCTTGGTCTAGAGAAGTGAGCTTGAACTCTAGTAATATGGGCAATACTCCTCTCTCGTTTAAGTTGAGAGGTGAGCTTGTGTTCTAGTGGCTTGAGCAACACCCTCCTCTCACCATGGACTTGAAAGGTGAGCTATGTGGTGGTTATGGACCTTGGTTGTGGTTGTTCCTTGTGTTGCCTGATTGGTGAAAAGGAGTTGTGCAAGACCCCTCTGTCTTAGTTGTTGAGAGGTGAGCCATCTTCTTGATCCATTAGGGTTTGGCGCCCTTGTGCTTGAGGTTGGTGATGACCTTGTGGAGTGGCATCTTGACAGTTATTGTAAGGACCCTGACCTTTGTTTAGGGTTTACCCTGTTTGTTTTGCTTAACCTTGATGCTTTGGTGCTTGCTAATCACCTTTAGTGGTGATTAGGGTTTAGTTGTGCTTTGTTGAGAGTTGGAGGTGCTGCTTGCAATTAACCCAAGTCTAGGGTTTTGTGGGCAAGTTTGCCACCTTGTGAGGTGTTCCTCTCTCTTTTGCTTCCTCTGATGTTGAGGGGAAGGCTTGGGCTCGTTGCTTGAGTTCTTCTGGGCCTGGTTGAGTTTGTTTGGGCCTTGAGATGCCTTGTTTTGGCTTGGTTGAGCCTTGTGTGTCGCCCATGGTGCCTTGTGTGTCGCCCATGGTGCCTTGTTGTGTTGCCCATGATCTTTGACCTAGCTTTGACCTCGTTTGTGTCACCACTAGTGGACACTTGAAGCTTGGTGCTTGCATGTGGCAATGACCTTGGACAAGTGTCCTTAGGTGGACGACACCTTGCCTTTCTCCACCTTGTTTTCTCCTCCCTTTCCTTCTATATATGGGGTTCCCTTCCTTGCTTTGTGTCCCTTTGGTCCTTTAGTTTCCTCCTCTACCTTGGTTGCATGACACATCCCTCTTCCTTGCTGGTGGTGGCCGATACTCCCTTTGGAAGGAGCAACTTGTTGGCCGATAACCCCCCCCCCCCCCCCCTTGAAGGAGCAGGTGGTGTCCGACATCCCTTGAAGCTTGGAGCTCTTGTTCTTCCTTAGAGCTTAAGGCGGGTTGCATAACTTCTAACCCTAACTCTATTATCTCTTGCTATGATCTCGTTTACATGATAGTAGTTTATTTCCTTGCCTATCTTCATGTTTGGCCGATCCTTGACCCTCTAGGGTTTTGTGTACCTTGTGTTTGAGGAGGAAGATGACCTCGTTGGAAGATATCCCTTGGTTTAGTGTGTTGGGCAACACATTTTCTCTTGTGTTGGGCGATAGGCCAAGTGAGGTGTGTTGGCCGATAGGCCTGTGTTGGGCGAGATGTGGTGGTGTCGGGCGACACCCCTTGCTCTTGTGACGGGCGTCACACCCTTTTCTCTTGGCTTTGCGTCAGCCGTTAGGCCTTGACCAGGTTGTTGCATGACATGTGGGGTGAGTTATCTTTATCTCTCTTGGTTGTTATCGTTAGTGGGATGACCTGGCCGATATGCTAGCACCTGAGACGGGCATTGTTGGGTTGCAGTGTCAGGCGTCACGCTGACTTGGTGTCAGCCGATAACGCACAGTCGTGACGGGCGTTGCCCGATAGAGTTAGTACACGACACCCCACCCTATCGCGCGTTACCCTTTCCTTGAGATGCGACGTCGCACGCTGGTTGCCTTGGTGGCAACACAGCGTTGCTGCTTGCTCTCCTATCTGCCGTTATGCATTGTTTTTGGGTGAGGGAAGGTGGCCGTTACACCCCTCTTTAGTAAGGGTTGTGGTGATCTATAGTGAGAGCCTTGTTATCCTTGTTGACGGTTCCTTGTATCATGAAAATAGTCTAGTAGTTGATATCCTTGTTTTAAAACGTGGTAACTCCTTCTATAGGAATGATGCTCGTTATCATAAGATGGTTCATTTATCTTAGCCTGGCTACACATATGGTAATGCTTATCTTTTATTGCTAAGAATGGCAATGATAGTGGTAAGGGTAATGCTTGTTCTTTTATATATCTAAACGTGACCATATGTATGGAGTGATTTCCTTGAATGTCAGTGTAATGCTGAGGCAAGGATAAGTACATAAATAGTTGCTTAATGATGTGTCTTATGCACGTGATCACTGAATGATGTATAACTGATTAGTATAGCATCTTGAATGTCATCTCATGATAGTAGGCATAGTCCTTATGTTGAAACTATGATTATTTAGTACACTAACCATGCAGGTGATGCTTAGCCATGATAAGGCTATGAGATATACGTGATGAGTAACATCACTTTGATAATTACTCTGGTTGATGGGATTTCATATCTGATGTGTTTGTCCCATGATGATGATGTAAGCCTTGAGAGACTGTGGCAACACAAGATGAGGGATTGAGATCCCATGGTATGTGATGATCCTTGAGATGGATCTGTATGGTTGGAAAGAGGCCAAGTGATAACATGTGATGATTGGATCCTTGAGATGGATCAGGTTGATGTGATTATAATAAAAGTATAATGTTGAGTGTTATGTTGTTTATTCTGTTATAGTTTGCATGTTATACAACTTGGTTGAACCTTACAATCCATCTAAAATATACTAAATAATTACAGTGGAATATATCATGTAGTTTGCCCTGGCCATAGATCCATCATCATCAGGAGCTGGTGATGGTGAAATGGGTTCTCCTACAGGTTAACCCGGAGTGCATATTGTTGAATATGCGAGGTTTCTCCTAGCCTAAAGTGAGGAGGTAAGAGTGCAACTTCGGTTGTAGACTCGGATGTGTGATGAGCATGGTGAACAGGCCCATGGCTCCAGATATGTGATATGAAGAGCATGAATGCGTTCATGGCTCAGAGCATGGTGATCAGGCCCGTGGCTCAGATATACTAGCGTCGTGACCTGTACCGAGGCGGGCTAGAGGAAGGGTAGCCTGAGGAGCTGACCCTGTGGCTGAGGCCACTTAAACATGAGACTGTGGTCCTGCTTGTGTTGTTCTCATACACTGACTACGAGGGGGAAGGTTGTGGAGTCCGGCTCTTCCATTAACCTTGTATGGCACCGTCTATGGGCTTTGCAGCTGAAGGTTGGAGTTGAACGGTACGGTTCACTTCCTCAGGGCATAATAAAATATGTAATTCAGCCGTATAGTATTTACTGCTTAAATAAAAACACGGAACATTGGTTGAGGCCTTGTTTGTGTAGTTAATCTGTGATATCTTGCAGTTACTTCTATATTCCTCATGTTATGTGAAAATGCATATATTATATCTTGTTAATCATGTTCCATTGAGAGATACTTGGTTATATGCCTTTTGTACATCTGGTAAGCTTGTCGGTAAGAATAGCTTTACTTTATATAAACTGCTCTTGTTATATCTGTTGTCAGTTATCTGTTGTTATAGCGTTATCTTTCTGAGGTTCTGTTGTTACGGCGGGGAGTTATGTTTCTCGCTGGGACAATATTCGATTGTCTCACTCCGCTAAGTTACACCCTTTTTAGGTGGTCGAGCTAGACGTGGTGGTGGTCGCGGTGTTGCGGCCGAGCAGCAAGAAGAGCAGTAGAAGGCAAGAGATGGGCATGCTACTGTTTTGGCGTTTTGTAGTAGAAGTCTAGAGTCATCCCTGTACTCTCAGGTCCTTGGCAGTGTTTTGACGTTGTTTCACGATGTACGGTCGATGATGTTTTGTATATCCTGCTGTTGGATGGATGTGGGCCTCTATGTATATATGACAGGTGATGAACTCATGTGATGGCAAGACAGCTGTTGCTTTAAGCTGTGAACATGTTTCAAGGAATGTATATGTTTATGTGACATGTTTTCTTGTAGGATGTGGATTGGAATGTAAAAGTTTCTTAGTTTATCAGTTTTCAGCAATCGGTTTTAATTAACCCGTGTTTTTGATAATCTGTGGTTACGGTGATTTCCGCATGTTTTTGCGTAACACCTCGCTGTCTGTGTGATAGTGGGATGTGTTGCCACAAGTTTTGGTATTAGAGCCCTAGGTTCGCTGAGTTTACAGTGATTTAGGACTAGGTTGTGTATGTTCTTGTGTGTTGTCCAGATTTTCCTTACGATCATCTTCTGCCCTCAGCAGAAGAAAAGTCAAGATGTCTGGAAACCATGAAGAACACGCTGGCGAGAACAGCGATGCTGGTTCAGCTGGTGGAGTTGAAGGACAGGCACATGAAGATCGAGTGCCTGAGGTCCCCCAACCTGACCCAGCCATACTTGAACATCCTACTTACCAATAGCTTATGGGGCAGATAATGGCTACAATGAATCTCATGGTTGAGCGATTACCAGTGCCTCCTCCGCAAGCACATGTTCCCCATGGAGAAACATCGGGTATTGGGAAGACCTTCGAGCGGCTTCGCCGAGTCGGAGCTTTGGATTATGCTGGAACGGTTGATCCAGCGGATGCAGATCTGTGGCTGACAAGTCTTGAGAAGGCTTTCCGGATCCTTGACATCCCCGAAGCAGACAAAGTAAAGCATGATGTCTACCTTCTGAAGGGTAGTGCTGGTCACTGGTGGACCATCGAAGAAGAGAAGCGTCCCGGTGAGGTGATCTGTTGGGAAGTATTTCGACGCGATTTCGTCACCAGATACTTTCCCAAGACGTATCTGGATGAGAAGATCAGTCAGTTTGAGCAGTTGCGACAAGGAACGATGAACATCACCGAGTATGAGGCCAAGTTCATGGACCTGCTGAGGTTTTTTCCTCATATGGCAGCAACAGATGAGGAGCGAATCAGACGTTTTTAGAAAGGTTTGAGTTCTGAGCTGACAACACCTGTGTCTGCGTTGGAGAATCGAGAGCGGTTTGCTACATTTGTGGAATCCGTCCGGAGGATCAAACGATCAGTAAGGGAGAAAAGAGAGTTCATGTCTCACAAAAGGACTGCTCAGTTCCAGGGACAGAGGTTTGGTGGCTTCAAGAAGCCCAGGTTTTCACCACCTTCAGTGATGAGAGGTTCTGGTGTACCTTCGCAGTGGTCTCCGAGTAAGGGAAGAAGTTATGTTTCTTCGCCGTCTAAAGCACATAGTACAGCTTCAGTGGCAGTGACAGGGCCATCTAGGCCAAGGTTTGGAGATAGGGCATTTTATCTTTGTGGTCAAACCGGGCATCTCAAGTTGCATTGCCCGAATAGAGATGTTGAAGTGACGCAGCAGTCGAGGCAGAATCAACAGGGATCAGATTGACAGCAGCCCAGTGGTAGCAGAGGACGAGCACGCGGTCAAGCGTCTCAAGCTGGATCGTCTGCTCAAGGAAGCAGAGGTCGTGGACAGAAAGCAACGGCTCGATTCTATGCTATGAGTTAGCCGGAGGCGATAGTCAACCCGCGAGTAGTGACAGGTTAGATGGAGTTATTTCATTCTGATATGTCTTCTTCTTGCTTTATATCTGTTCTGGTTGACCTGGGTGCTACACACTCTTTTATCGCCTATAGTATGCTTGAGAACTGTCGTTTACCTGCTAGTTGTAAGAAGGATAGTTTGTTGTTAGAAACCCCTCTTAATGGTTCTTCGTTGCTTCAAGAAGAGTGTTCATCCTGTGTCTTGTCTTTCTCGGGACACCACATCCAAGTGGATCTCATACCACTTGATATGCATGGTTTCGATGTCATACTAGGGATGGATACCTTAGAGAAGTATAAGGTTGTCTTGGACTGTGGTTCCAAGCAAGCTGTGTTTGATGATGCGGGAGAGAAGTGGATCTTCCAGGGAGATAGGAAGATTCTTCTGACGTGTCTAGTATCATCTATGGTGGCAGAGAAGTTGCTACGACAAGGATGTGAGGCGTTCTTAGCTCACGTGGTGGACACTGTTGTGGTTACCAAGGCAAAAGGTCCGAGCCTTGAGGAGGTGTCAGTTGTCCGAGAGTTTGCTGATGTGTTTCCTGAGGAGTTTCCTGGTGTTCCTCCACCCTGAGAGATTGATTTCGAGATCAATCTGGTTCCAGGAACACAGCCAGTTGCACAGACACCGTATAGGATGGTTCCAGTAGAGATGGCAGAGCTGAAGAAGTAGTTGCAAGAGTTGTTGGAGAAAGGTTTTATCTGACCGAGTACGTCGCCTTGGGGTGCTCCAGTGTTGTTTGTTAAGAAAAAGGATGGATCGATGCGGTTGTGTATAGATTACCGGCAGTTGAACAAGGTCACGATCAAGAATAAGTACCCGTTGTCGAGGATTGATGATCTGTTTGATCAGTTGCATGGTGCTACAGTGTTTTCAAAGATCGATCTATGGTCTGGATATCATCAGTTGAGGATTAAGGCAGATGACATACCAAAGTCAGCTTTTAGGACGAGGTATGATCACTTCGAGTTTGTGGTTATGCCGTTTGGGCTAACCAATGCACCTACTGCTTTCATGGACCTGATGAACCGAGTGTTCCGTCCATTCCTAGATCAGTTTGTTGTAGTCTTTATAGATGACATCTTGATCTATAGTCAGAACAGGAAAGAGCATGAGCAACATCTTCGTAGAGCGTTGACTCTTCTTCGCCAACATCAGTTGTATGCCAAGTTCACTAAGTGTGAGTTCTGGTTGGAGGAAGTGACTTTCTTAGGTCATGTGATATCTGTTGAAGGAGTCAAAGTAGATCCAAAGAAAGTGGAATCTGTTGTGGATTGGGAACAACCGAAGACGCCGACAGAAGTTCGTAGTTTCCTGGGTTTAGCGGGATACTACCAGAGGTTTATCAAGGACTTCAGTGCGATCGCATTGCCGATGATGAAGTTGACCAGAAAGGATATACCTTTTGTTTGGGATGATCGATGTCAGCAAGCTTTCCAGAGTTTGAAGGAGAAGCTGACCAGTGCTCCAGTGTTGATCCTCCCAGAGCCTGGAAAAGGCTATGTTGTTTTCTGTGATGCTTCCAAGAAAGGCTTAGGTTGTGTGTTGATGCAGGAAGATCATGTGGTTTCTTTTGCTTCGCGACAACTCAAGAAGCATGAGGAGAACTATCCGACTCATGACTTAGAGTTGGTAGCAGTGGTTCATGCGTTAAAGATTTGGAGACACTATCTGTATGGAGAAGTATGTCAAATCTTTACGGATCATAAGAATCTGAAGTACATCTTTTCGCAGCATGAGTTGAATATGCGACAACGTCGATGGATGGAGTTGATCAATGATTACGACTGCACTATCGAGTATCATCTTGGTAAGGCGAATGTGGTAGCTGATGCACTTAGCAGAAAGTCTTCTTCTCTTTCTTCAAAGAAGGCACAGTTGAATTCCCTGGTATGCCATAGGCGAGATATGTTTGTTTCTCTGCGACAGATGAATGTGCAGATGGAAGTTTCTTTGTTGTCTGGTCTTCTAGCACAGATGCAAGTCAAGCCTACGTTAAGACAGCAGATCAAGGATGCACAACTGACAGATGATGCAGTACAGTTGATCAGATCAGAGTTCGGCAGCGACAAGCGTGATGGGTTTCACGAGTCCGATGATGGACTAGTCTGCTATCGTGATAGGATGGTGGTTCCTAATGAGGATGAGCTGAGAAAGTTGGTGCTCGAGGAAGCACACACATCGATGTATGCTATGCATCCAGGTGTCACCAAGATGTATCATAGTCTGAAGGACTTGTATTAGTGGCCCGGTTTGAAGAAAGATGTAGCTGAGTTCGTGGTGAGATGTGCGGTATGTCAGCAAGTAAAGGCTGATCATCAGAAGCCAGTAGGTACGTTGCAACCTTTGCTGATACCGCAGTGGAAATGGGATCATATAACCATGGATTTCATAGTTGGTCTACCCCAGACAACTAGGAATCATGATTCCATCTGGGTGATAGTGGACAGATTGACGAAGTCTGCCCATTTTCTACCAGTAAAGACGACGTATACAGCCGAGAAACTCACTCGAGTATATGTGGATGAGATAGTACGTTTGCATGGTGTGCCAACAACGATAGTTTCTGACAGAGGTCCTCAGTTTATGAGTCGTTTTTGGGAACAGTTGCACAAAGCGTTGGGAACGCAGTTAAGGTTCAGTACAACCTTTCACCCGTAGACAGATGGACAGTCTGAAAGGACTATTCAGACTTTAGAAGATCTCCTTCGAGCTTGTGTTCTGTAGTTTCTAGGCAACTGGGATGTACATCTTAGTTTGATAGAGTTTGCCTACAAAAACAGTTATCAGCGGAACATTGACATGGCTCCTTATGAGGCTTTGTATGGAAGGAAGTACAGATCTCCTCTGTGTTGGTATGAGTCTGGTGAGTATCAGCTGTTAGGTCCTGAGTTAGTACAACAGACAACAGAAAAGATCAAAGTGATACAACAACAGTTGAAAGTGGTATGAGACAGGCAGAAGTCTTATGCAGACAATCGACGACCACCTTTGGAATTCCAGGTAGGAGACAAAGTGTATCTTAAAGTCTCTCCGTGGAAAGGTGTGCTAAGGTTTGGCCAGAAGGGTAAGTTAGCACCCAGGTATATGGGATCTTACTCAGTCATAGCACGTGTTGGCAAAGTAGCTTACGAGTTAGAGTTGCCTCCAGAGTTGCACAGGTTACATCCAGTGTTCCATGTTAGCATGCTGAAGAAAAGTCATCCAGATTCAGGAACAGTGATACAACCAGTTGAGGTTGAGCTTGATGAAGATGTGACCTATGAGGAAGGTCCTGTGGCGATCCTTGACAGAAGGATTAAGAAGCTGAAGAGGAAGGACCTGGTTCTTGTAAAGGTTCTTTGGCATCACTGTGGTGTTGAGGAAGCCACGTGGGAGCTTGAGGAAGAGATTAGGAGGAAGTATCCCTCGCTTTTCTCTTCGGATTTCGGGGACAAAATCCCTTGAAGGGGGTTAGCCTGTAAGGACCCTGACCTTCGTTAGGGTTTACCCTGTTTGTTTTGCTTAACCTTGATGCTTTGGTGCTTGCTAATCACCTTTAGTGGTGATTAGGGTTTAGTTGTGCTTTGTTGAGAGTTGGAGGTGCTTCTTGCAATTAACCCAAGTCTAGGGTTTTGTGGGCAAGTTTGCCACCTTGTGAGGTGTTCCTCTCTCTTTTGCTTCCTCTGATGTTGAGGGGAAGGCTTGGGCTCATTGCTTGAGTTCTTCTGGGCCTGGTTGAGTTTGTTTGGGCCTTGAGATGCCTTGTTTTGGCTTGGTTGAGCCTTGTGTGTCGCCCATGGTGCCTTGTGTGTCGCCCATGGTGCCTTGTTGTGTCGCCCATGATCTTTGACCTAGCTTTAACCTCGTTTGTGTCACCACTAGTGGACACTTGGAGCTTGATGCTTGCATGTGGCAATGACCTTGGACAAGTGTCCTTAGGTGGACGACACCTTGCCTTGCTCCACCTTGTTTTCTCCTCCCTTTCCTTCTATATATGGGGTTCCCTTCCTTGCTTTGTGTCCCTTTGGTCCTTTAGTTTCCTCCTCTACCTTGGTTGCATGACACATCCCTCTTCCTTGTTGGTGGTAACCGATACTCCCTTTGGAAGGAGCAGCTTGTTGGCCGATAACCCCCCCCCTTTGAAGGAGTAGGTGGTGGCCGACATCCCTTGAAGCTTGGAGCTCTTCTTCTTCCTTGGAGCTTAAGGCGGGTTGCATAACTTCTAACCCTAACTCCATTATCTCTTGCTATGATCTCGTTTACATGATAGTAGTTTAGTTCCTTGCCTATCTTCATGTTTGGCCGATCCTTGACCCTCTAGGGTTTTGTGTACCTTGTGTTTGAGGAGGAAGATGACCTCGTTGGACGATATCCCTTGGTTTAGTGTGTAGGGCAACACGTTTTCTCTTGTGTTGGGTGATAGGCCAAGTGAGGTGTGTTGGCCGATAGGCCTGTGTTGGGCGAGATGTGGTGGTGTCAGGCGACACCCCTTGCTCTTGTGACGGACGTCACACCCTTTTCTCTTGGCTTTGCGTCGGCCGTTAGGCCTTGACCAGGTTGTTGCATGACATGTGGGGTGAGTTATATTTATCTCTCTTGGTTGTTATCGTTAGTGGGATGACCTGGCCGATATGCTAGCACCTGAGATGGGCATTGTTGGGTTGCAGTGTCGGGCGTCACGCTGACTTGGTGTCGGCCGATAACGCACAGTCGTGACGAGCATTGTCCGATAGAGTTAGTACCCGACACCCCACCCCTATCGCACGTTACCCTTTCCTTGAGACGCAACGTCGCGCGCTGGTTGCCTTGGTGGCAACACAGCGTTGCTGCTTGCTCTCATATCTGTCATTATGCGTTGTTTTTGGGTGAGGGCAGGTGGCCGTTACACCCCTCTTTAGTAAGGGTTGTGGTGATCTATAGTGAGAGCCTTGTTATCCTTGTTGATGGTTCCTTGTATCATGAAAATAGTCTAGTAGTTGATATCCTTGTTTTAAAACATGGTAACTCCTTATATAGAAATGATGTTCGTTATCATAAGATGGTTCATTTATCTTAGCCTGGCTACACATATGGTAATGATTATCTATTAATGCTAAGAATGGCAATGATAGTGGTAAGGGTAATGCTTGTTCTTTTATATATCTAAACGTGACCATATGTATGGAGTGATTCCCTTGAATGTCTGTGTAATGCTAAGGCAAGGATAAGTACATAAATAGTTGCTTAATGATGTGTCTTATGCACGTGATCACCAGATGATGTAGAACTGATTGGTATATCATCTTGAATGTCATCTCATGATAGTAGGCATAGTCCTTATGTTGAAACTATGATTATTGAGTACACTAACCATGCAGGTGATGCTTAGCCATGATAAGTCTATGAGATATACGTGATGAGTAACATCACTTTGATAATTACTCTGGTTGATGGGATTTCATATCTGATGTGTTTGTCCCATGATGATGATGTAAGCCTTGAGAGGCAGTGGCAACATAGGATGAGGGATTGAGATCCCATGGTATGTGATGATCCTTGAGATGGATCTGGATGGTTGGCAAGAGGCTAAGTGATAACATGTGATGATTGGATCCTTGAGATGGATTAGGTTGATGTGATTACAATAAAAGTATAATGTTGAGTGTTATGTTGTTTATTCTGTTATAGTTTGCATGTTATACAACTTGGTTGAACCTTGCAATCCATCTAAAATATACTAAATAATTACATTGGAATATATCATGTAGTTTGCCCTGTCCATAGATCCATCATCGTCAGGAGCTGGTGATGGTGAAACGGGTTCTCCTACAGGTTAACCCGGAGCGCATATTGTTGAATATGTGAGGTTTCTCCTAGCCTAAAGTGAGGAGGTAAGAGTGCAACTTCAGTTGTAGACTCGGATGTGTGATGAGCATGGTGAACAGGCCCATGGCTCCGGATATGTGATATGAAGAGCATGAATGCGTTCATGGCTCAGAGCACGGTGATCAGGCCCGTGGCTCAGATATACTAGTGACGTGACCTGTACCGAGGCGGGCTAGAGGAAGGGTAGCCTGAGGAGCTGACCCTGTGGCTGAGGCCACTTAAGCATGAGACTGCGGTCCTGCTTGTGTTGTTCTTGTACACTGACTACGAGGGGGAAGGTTGTGGAGTTCGGCTCTTCCATTAACCTTGTATGGCATCGGCTATGGGCTTTGCAGCCGAAGGTTGGATTTGAACGGTACGGTTCACTTCCTCAGGGCATAATAAAATATGTAATTCAGCTGTATAGTATTTACTGCTTAAAGAAAAACACGGAACATTGGTTGAGGCCTTGTTTGTGTAGTTAATCTGTGATATCTTGCAGTTACTTCTATATTCCTCATGTTATGTGAAAATGCATATATTATATCTTGTTAATCATGTTCCATTGAGAGATACTTGGTTATATGCCTTTTGTACAGCTGGTAAGCTTGTCGGTAAGAATAGCTTTACTTTATATAAACTGCTCTTGTTATATCTGTTGTCAGTTATCTGCTGTTATAGCGTTATCTTTCTGAGGTTCTGTAGTTACGGCGGGGAGTTATGTTTCTCGCTAGGACAATATTCGAGTGTCTCACTCCGCTGAGTTACACCCTTTTTAGGTGGTCGAGCTAGACGTGGTGGTGGTCGCGGTGTTGCGGCCGAGCAGCAAGAAGATCAGTAGAAGGTAAGAGATGGGCATGCTGCTGTTTTGGCATTTTGTAGTAGAAGTCTAGAGTCATCCCTGTACTCTCAGGTCCTTGGCAGTGTTTTGACGTTGTTTCACAATGTACGGTCGATGACGTTTTGTATATCCTACTGTTGGCCGGATGTGGGCCTCTATGTATATATGATAGGTGATGAACTCATGTGATGGCAAGACAACTGTTTCTTTAAGCAGTGAATAGGTTTCAAGGAATGTATATGTTTATGTAACATGTTTTCTTGCAGGATGTGGACTGGAATGTAAAAGTTTCTTAGTTTATCAGTTTTCCACAATCAGTTTTAATTAACCTGTGTTTTCGATAATCTGTGGTTACGGTGATTTCCACACGTTTTCACATAACACCTCGCTGTCTGTGTGATAGTGGGATGTGTTGCCACATTTATGGTCTTGGGGTTGATGCTACCTGATATCCTCCTTTGGTCTAGAGATTTGGTCAATAGATTGTGGTGTTGTGACAGGCGTCACACCCCAATTCCTTGCCTTGTTGTGTCGGGCGTCACACTAAGCTGAATACCCTGCCCGACACCTATAACCTAGAAGGTGGCTTGGTGTCGTTATGCCTTGATGTTGTGGAAGCGTTGCTAGCTAGTTCTGTGGTGGGCATCACCCCTTGGCTTTAGCTCTGTGTGTGTTGGCTGATAGCACGAGGCTAGTTGGGCGTTATGCCTTATTGGGTGTGTGCTGCCCGATATCCCTAGGGCGCGACGCGTCGTTGCACGATATGCCTCTTTGGCTGAGCTACACGCCCTTGTTGCTCGTTAGCAGTTGGTTGTACGACATGCCCATAGGCTCAGCTGCTTGACAGGCTTTGTGGTCGTTGTCCCTGTGTTGCGCGACGCACCGTTGCATGTCACAGACCGAGCTGCACGCTGTGCTGGTGGTCGTTATGCTTTGGTTGCCTGATACATGTGGTTTCCCGACAGAGCGTTGCACGACACCTGAGGTGTGCGACACCTAGAGTTGCCTGATACACCCTGAGGTGATAGTCGTTACCCTTGCTAGTTGGCTTGGCCGATATGAGGCTAGAGTGTTGGGCGATGGGGGAGAGTACCCTGCCTGATACTATCTCTAGTGAGGGTGCCCTACCCGTCACACCTTTGGTGAGGGTAGTGGACGCTTCTAGTAAGGGTCTTGTTCCTTATATGGAAAACTGATATGCTAGATCTTATTTCATGTTATCGCGTTTGATTTATATTGGTAACCCTTGATATGCCCGATATTGTGGATCACATCTATGTAACTTGACATGACTTTACATGTGTTTATGATCATCTAGAATGATATGTATAATGTTGAGATAATGGTAAGCATATAAGATGCTTTGCATAATGATATGACCTATGACTGTGGTCACAGGTTGAGACATGTATGGTAAAGCACATAATCATCAATGTTGCCCTATGTTTGATAACATGATCCTTCTGTACTAACCATGCATGTGTTTCATACAGATGCATAGCCAGGAAAAAGGGCTATGAGGTATATATGTTTGAGTAATACTGCTTTGATGGTTACACTTGATGATGTGATGTCATGCATGATGTGTCTTGGTCTGAGGACCTGAGTTTGGTAGAAATGCCTAAGTTGATGAGAAAGCCTTTGTGATGAGGGATTGAGATCCCATGGCAATATGATGATCCTTGAGGTGGATCTAGATGATTGGCAAGAGGCCAAGTTGTAACATGTAATGTTGATCCTTGTGATGGATCAGGATGATGTTGATGACTGTAAGAACATGATAGTGAGTTTTATGTTGTTTATTCTTGTTATAAGTTTGCATGTTATACAACTTGGCTGAATCTTGCAAACCACTTAAAATATATTAACTAATCAGAGTGGAACATATCATGTAGTTGCCCTGGCCATAAATCCATCATCGTCAGGAGCTGGTGATGGTGAAATAGGTTCTCCTGTGGGTTAACCTGGAAGCGCATATTGTTGAATATGTGTGGTTTCTCCTAGCCGAAAATGAGGAGGTATGAGTGCAACTTCGGTTGTAGACTCCAGAGTGCGGATTTAGGCCCGTAGCTCAATATGTGAAGAGCATGGCGAATAGACCTATGGCTCAGGATATGTGATATGGGAGCATGAATGCGTTCATGGCTCAGAGCACGGTGAACAGGCCCGTGGCTCAGTTTCACTAACGCCGATACCTGTACCAAGGCGGGCTAGGCAGAGGGTAGCCTGACCCTATGGCTGAGGCCACTTAAGCATGAGACGGCGGTCCTGCTTGTGTTGTACTCGTACACTGAGCACGAGGTGGGAGGTCATGGAGTCCGGCTCTTCCATTGACCTTGTATGGCACCGGCTTGGGTTTCACAACTGAAGGTTGGATTTGAGTGGTACAGATCACTTCCTCAGGGCATAATAATACATAATCTAGCCGAATAGTAATTACTGCTTAAGGAAAAACACGAAACATTGGTTGAGGCATTGCTTGTGTAGTTAATCTTGTTATACATGCAGTTGTTTATACGTTCCTTATGTTATGTAGTAAGATCTTATAAATCTTATCTTGTCAATCATGTTCCATACAGAGATAATTGGGTTATATGCCTTCCGTACATCTGGTAAGCTTGATGGTATGAATAGTTGTGCTATATAAACTGCTCTTGTTATAGGTTTTATCAGTTATCTACTGCTATTGCTTTAATCTTCCTTTGGTTTTATAGTTTCTGCAGGGAGTTATGTTTCTTGCTGGGACTATGTGTGTCACCCCAGTGGTTTATAACCTTTTTAGGTATTCGAGCTAGACGCGGTGGTGTTCGTGGGGTTGCGGCCGAGCAACAAGAAGAGCAGTAGAAGACAAGAGATGGACATGCTGCTGTTTTGGTTGTTTTGTAGTAGAGTCTTAGAGTCATCCCTGTACTCTCAGGGTCCTTGGAGGCGTTTTGACATTGTTTCACGATATATAGTTGTTGATGTTTTGTCTATCCTGCTGCTGGCCGGATGTGGGCCGTTATGTAAGTATAAACAAGTGATGAACTCATGTGAGGACTATACAACTGTTCCTCTAAGTTGTGGACACGTATCAAGGCTTGTATATGTTTATATAAACTGTTTCCTTGTAGGATGAGGACCGAAACGTAATAGTTTCTCAGTTTATCTACTTTCTGCAATCGGTTTTAATTAACCCGTGTTTTTGGTAATTTGTGGTTTATGGTGTTTTCCGCACGTTTTCACGTAACACCTCACTATCTGTGTGATAGTGGGATGTGTTGCCACAAGTTTGGTATTAGAGCTCTAGGTTTGCTGAGTCTACAGGGATTTAGGACTAGGTTGTGTCTGTTCTTGTGCGTTTTCTAGATTTTCTTACCATCGTCTTCTGCCCTCAGCGGAAGAAAAGCCAAGATGTCTGGAAACCATGAAGAACACGCTGCCGAGAATAGCGATGATGCATCAGTTGATGGAGCTATAGGGCAGGCACATGAAGATCGGGTGCCTGAGGTCCCCCAACCTGACCCAGCCATTCTTGAACACCCTGCCTATCAACAGCTTATGGGGCAGATGATGGCTACGATGAATCTCATGGTAGAAAGATTGCCAGTGCCTCAGCCATGAGCACAGGCTCCCCATGGTGAAACATCGGGTATTGGGAAGACCTTTGAGCAGCTTCGCCGAGTCGGAGCTTTGGACTATGCTGGGACGGCTGATCCAGGAGATTCAGATATGTGGTTGACAAGTCTTGAGAAGGCTTTCCAGATCCTCGACATCCTCGAAGCAGACAAAGTCAAGCACGCTGTCTACCTTATGAAGGGTAGTGCTGGTCACTGGTGGACCATCAAGGAGGAGAAGCAACCTGGTGAGGTGATCGGTTGGGAAGTTTTCAGGCGCGAGTTCATCAGCAGATACTTTCCGAAGACGTATCTGGATGAGAAGATCAGTTAGTTCGAGCGCCTGCGCCAAGGAGCGATGAACATCACCGAGTACGAATCCAAGTTCATGGATCTGTTGAGGTTTTGTCCTCACATGGCAGCAACAGATGATGAACGAATCAGACGTTTTGAGAAAGGCTTGAGTGCTGAGCTGACAACACCTGCTTCTGCATTGGAGAACCGAGAGCGGTTTGCCATGTTTGTGGAATCTGTCCGGAGGATCGAACGGTCAGTAAGGGAGAAAAGAGAATCCATGTCTAAGAAGAGGCCTGCTCAGTTCCAAGGACATAGGTTTGGTGGCTTCAAGAAGTCAAGGTTTTCAACACCTTCCATGATGAGAGGTTCCAGTGTACCATCACAGTGCTCTCCGAGTAAGGGAAGAGGTTATGTTTCTTCACCGTCAAAGGCACATAGTACAACTTCTGTGGAAGTGACAGGGCCGTCTAGGCTACAACAGCAAGACCAGTCATGCCATTTGTGTGGTCAGATCGAGCATTGGAGGTCAAATTGCCCAAACAGAGATATTGAAGTGATGCAGCAACTGAGACAGAATCATCAAGGTTCAGATAGACAATAGCCCAGTAGTAGCAGAGGGCGAGGACATAGTCAAGTGTCGCAAGCGGGATCGTCTGCTCAAGGAAGCAGAGGACGTGGATAGCAAGCAACAGCTCGATTCTATGCTATGAGTCAGCCAGAGGCGATAGTCAACCCGCGAGTGGAGACAGGTCAGATGGATTTATTTCATTCTGATATGTCTTCTTCTTGCCTTATATCTGTTTTGGTTGACCTGGGTGCTACACACTCTTTTATCGCCTATAGTATGCTTGAAAATTGTCGTTTACCTATTAGTTGTAAGAAAGATAGCTTGTTGTTAGAAACCCCTCTTGATGGTTCCTCGATGCTTCGAGAAGAGTGTCCATCTTGTGTCTTATCTTTTTCGGGACACAATATACAAGTGGATATTATACCACTTGATATGCATGGTTTCGATGTGATCCTTGGGATGGATACCTTAGAGAAGTATAAGGTTATTTTGGACCGTGGTTCCAAGCAGGCAGTGTTTGATGATGGCGGTAAGAAGTGGGTCTTCCAAGGAGATAGGAAGATTCTTCCGACGTGTCTAGTGTCTGCTATGGTGGCAGAAAAGTTGTTACGACAAGGATGTAAGGTGTTCTTAGCTCACGTTGTGGATACCATCGTAGATACCAAGGCGAAAGGACCTAGCCTTGAAAGGTGTCGGTTGTCTGAGAGTTTGAGGATGTGTTTCCTGAGGAGTTCCCCGATGTTCCTCCACCCCGAGAGATTGATTTCGAGATCAATCTGGTTCTAGGAATGCAACCAGTTGCACAAACACCGTATAGGATGGCTCCAGTAGAGATGGTAGAGCTTAAGAAGCAGTTGCAAGAGTTGTTGGAGAAATGTTTCATCCGACCGAGTACATCGCCTTGGGGTGCTCCAGTGCTATTTGTTAAGAAGAAGGATGGATCGATGCGGCTATGTATAGACTACCAACAGTTGAACAAGGTTACGATCAAGAACAAGTACCCGTTCCCAAGGATAGATGATCTGTTTGATCAGTTGCGTGGTGCTACCGTGTTTTTAAAGATCGATCTACGGTCTGGATATCATCTGTTAAGGATTAAGGCAGATGACATACCAAAGTCAACTTTTAGGATGAGGTATGGTCACTTCGAGTTTGTGGTTATGCCATTTGGGCTAACCAATGCGCCTGCTGCTTTCATGGACTTGATGAACATAGTGTTCCATCCGTTCCTAGATTAGTTTGTTATAGTCTTTATAGATGACATCTTGATCTATAGTCGGAGCATGCAAGAGCATGAGCGACATCTTCGACTAGCGTTGACTCTTCTTCGCCAACATCAGTTGTATGCCAAGTTCAGTAAGTGTGAGTTATGGTTGGAAGAAGTAACTTTCTTTGGTCATGTGATATCTACAGAAGGAGTCAAAGTGGACCCTAAGAAGGTGGAATCCGACGTAGAATGGGAACAACCGAAGATGCCGACAGAAGTTCGTAGTTTCCTGGGATTAGCAGGATACTACCGGAGGTTTATAAAGGACTCCAGTGCGATTGCGTTGCCGATGATGAAGTTGACTAGAAAGGATATACCTTTTGACTGGGATGATCATTGCCAGTAAGCTTTCCAAAGTTTGAAGGAAAAGCTGACTAGTGCTCCAGTGCTAGTACTGCCAGAGCCTGGAAAGGGCTATGTTGTTTTCTGTGATGCTTCCAAGAAAGGTTTAGGTTGTGTGCTGATGCAGGTAGGTCATGTGGTTTCTTTTGCTTCGTGACAGCTTAAGAAACACGAAGAGAACTATCCGACTTATGACTTGGAGTTAGCAGCGGTGGTTCATGCGTTAAAGATTTGGAGACACTATCTTTATGGGGAGGTATGCCAGATCTTTACAGATCACAAGAATCTGAAGTACATCTTTTCGCAGAATGAGCTAAACATGCGACAACGTCGTTGGATGGACCTAATCAATGATTACGACTGCACCATCGACTATCACCCTGGTAAGGTGAATGTGGTAGCTAATGCAGTTAGCCGAAAGCTTTCTTCCCCCTCTATAAAGAAGGCACAGTTGAGTTCCTTGGTATGCCATAGACGGGATATGCTTTTTTCTTGCGGCAGATGAATGTGCAGATGGAAGTTTCCTTGTTAGCTGGACTTTTAGCACATATGCAAGTCAAGCCTATGTTGAGACAGCAGATCAAAGATGCACAACAAACAGATGATACAATACAGTTGATCAGATCAGAGTTTGGCAGTAAAAAGCGTGATGGGTTCCATGAGTCCGAGGATGGACTAGTTTTCTATCAAGATAGGATGGTGGTCCCCGATGCTGATGATCTAAGGAAGCTAGTGCTTGAGGAAGCACACACGTAGATGTATGCTATGCATCCAGGAGTCACCAAGATATATCATAATCTGAAGGACCTGTATTGGTGGCCTGACTTGAAGAAAGATGTAGCCGAGTTCGTGGCTAGGTGTGCGGTATGTCAGCAAGTCAAGGCTGAGCATCAGAAGCCGGCAGGCACATTGCAACCCCTGCCGATACTGCAGTGGAAATGGGATCATATAACCATGGATTTCGTAGTTGGTGTGCCAAGGACAACTAGGAATCATGATTCCATTTGGGTGATAGTGGACAGATTGACAAAGTCTGCCCATTTCATACCTGGAAAGACAACGTATACAGCCGAAATGCTTGCTCGAGTATATGTAGATGAGATAGTGTGGTTGCACGGTGTGCCAGTAACGATAGTTTCCGACAGAGGTCCGCAGTTCACGAGTCGTTTCTGGGGATAGTTTCACAAAGCGTTGGGAACGCAGTTGAGGTTCAGTACCAATTTCCACCCATAGACAGATGGACAGTCTAAGAGGACTATTTAGACTTTGGAGGATCTCCTTAGAGCTTGTATTTTGCAGTTCCTAGGCAGTTGGGACATGCATCTCAGTTTGATAGAGTTTGCCTACAACAATAGTTATCAACGGAGCATTGACATGGCTCCTTATGAGGCCTTATATGGCAGGAAGTGCAGATCTCTGTTGTGTTGGTATGAGTTTGGTGAATATCAGCTTTTGGGTCCTGAGTTAGTACAACATACGATAGAAAAGATCAAGGTGATACAACAACAGTTGAAAGCGGCACAGGACAGGCAGAAGTCTTACGTAGACAATCGCCGATGACCTTTGGAGTTCCAGGTAGGAGACAAAGTGTATCTTAAAGTCTTGCCATGGAAAGGTGTACTAAGGTTTGGCGGGAAGGGTAAGCTAGCACCCAGATATATGGGGCCATACCCGGTCATAGTACGTATGTGCAAGGTAGCTTACGAGTTGGAGCTGCCGCCAGAGTTGCACATATTACATCCAGTGTTCCATGTCAGTATGCTGAAGAAAAGTCATCCAGATACAGGAACAGTGATACAGCCGGCTGAAGTCAAGCTTGATGAAGATGTGACCTACAAGGAAGGTCCTGTGATGATCCTTGATAGAAGAGTTAAGAAGCTAAAGAGGAAGGACCTGGTTCTTGTGAAGGTTTTTTGGCATCATCTTGGCGTTGAGGAAGCCACGTGGGAGCTTGAGGAAGAGATGAGGAGGAATTACCCCTCACTTTTCTCTTCGGATTTTGAGGACGAAATCCCTTTGTAGAGGGTTATAGCTTGTAAGGACCCTGTCCTCTGTTTAGGGCTTATCCTGTTTGCTTTGCTTAACCCTGATACTTAGTTGCTTGCTAATCATCTTTAGTGGTGATTAGGGTTTTTTGGTGCTTTGTTGAGAGCTGGAGGTGCTACTTGCAATTAACCCAAGTCTAGGGTTTGTGGGCAAGTTTGTCACCTTGTGAGGTGTTCCTCCCTCTCCTTGCTTCTTCTAGTGTTGAGAGGAAGGGTTGGGCTCGTTACTTGAGTCCTTTGGGCTTGGTTGAGCTTGTTGGGCCTTGTTGTGCCTTGCCTTTGCCTTGTTAGACCTTGTGTCGGGCAAGTGTGCTTGTTTCGACCTAGGTGTGTCGGCCTGTGGTGTTATCGGCCTGAGTTGTGTCGCCCAGGGTGTGTGTCGGCCATGGTATGGAGGTGTGTCGCCCATGGACCCTTTGACCCCTTTGACCTCGTTTGTGTCACCACTAGTGGACACTTGGTGTTTGATGCTTGAATGTGGCAATGGCCTTGGACATGTGTTTAAGACATGCTAGAGTGGTGGCATTGCCCATGGACAAGTGTCCCTAGGTAGGCGACACCTTGCCTTGGCTTACCTTGGTTTCTCCTCCACCCTCTTCTATATATGTGTTTCCTTTCTCTTGCTAAGGATCCCTTTAGTTCCTTAGTTTCCCCTCTCCCTTGGTGCACGACATCCCCTTCCTTTGCAAGCTTGGTGGCCAATCCTTGCCTTGGGAGTCTCCTTCTTCCTCTAGTGGTGGCCGAACCTGTGGCAACACATCCCACTATCACACAGACAGCGAGGTGTTACGTGAAAACATGCGGAAAACACCATAACCACAGATTACCAAAAACACGGTTTAATTAAAACCGATTGCGGAAAGCTGATAAACTGAAAAACTATTACATTTAAGTCCTCATCCTGCATATCAAACAGGTTATATAAGCATATACAAGCCTTGATACGTGTCCACAACTTAGAGGAACAACTGTCTAACCATCACATGAGTTCATCACCTATTTGTATGTACATAAAGGCCCACATCCGGCCAGTAGCAGGATATACAAAACAACAACAACTATACATCGTGAAACAACGTCAAAACACCTCCAAGGACCTCAGACTACAGGGATGACTCTAAGACTCTACTAAAACATCCAAAACAGTAGCATATCCATCTCTTGCCTTCTACTACTCATCTTGCTGCTCGGCCGCAACTCCACGACCACCACCACGCCTAGCTCGAACACCT
Organism: Alisma plantago-aquatica; assembly: GCA_963693085.1. NCBI lineage: Eukaryota > Viridiplantae > Streptophyta > Magnoliopsida > Alismatales > Alismataceae > Alisma > Alisma plantago-aquatica. The sequence continues at coordinate 576,015,482 of OY856411.1, forward strand.
AAAAAGGTTATAAACCAACGGGGTGAGACACACAGTCCCAACGAGAAACATAACTCCCCGCCGAAACTACAAAACCTCTAAAAGATAAAACAATAACAGCAGATAACTGAAAAAGCGTAGAATAAGGACAGTCGATATAGCAAGGCTTATTCTTATCATCAGGCTTACCAGATATACGGAAGATATATCACCAATTACCTCTTTTTATGGAACATGATTGACAAGATAAGAATTATAAGATCTTACCAGAGTAATACCAGGAATGTATAAGTAGCTGCAAATATAACAAGATTAACTACGCAAGCAAGGCCTCAACCAATGTTCTGTGTTTGTCTTAAGCAGTAAATACTAAGCGGCTGGATTACGTATTATTATGCCCTGAGGAAGTGAGCCGTACCACTCAGATCCAACCGACGGCTGTGAAACCCAGAGCCGGTGCCATACAAGGTCAATGGAAGAGCCAGACTCCATGACCTCCCACCTCATGGTCAGTGCACAAGTACAACACAAGCAGGACCGCAGTCTCATGCTGAAGTGGCCTCAGCCACAGGGTCAGGCTACCCTCTGCCTAGCCCGCCTCGGTACAGGTAGCAGCGCTAGTGAAACTGAGCCACATGCCTATTCACCGTGCTTTGAGCCATGAACATATTCATGCTCCTCATATCACATATCCTGAGCCATGGGCATGTTCACCATGCTCTTCACATACTTGGGCTACGGGCCTGAATCCGCACCCTGGAGTCTACAACTGAAGTTGCACTCTTACCTCCTCACTTTAGGCTAGGAGAAACCTCGCATACTCAACAATATGCGCTCCGAGTTAACCCGTAGGAGAACCCGTTTCACCATCACCAGCTTTTGACAATGATGGATCTATGGCCAGGGAAACTACATGATATATTCCACTGTGATTAATTAGTATCTTTTATGTGGATTGCAAGATTCAACCAAGTTGTATATCATGCACTATAACAAGAATAAACAACATAAAACTCAATGTTATGCTTTTAGTGTAATCAATATCATCCTGATCTATCATAAGGATTCAACATTACATGTTATCACTTGGCCTCTTGCCAATCATCTAGATCCATCTCAAGGATCATCACATGCCATGGGATCTCAATCCCTCATCTCATAGTACCACTGCCTCTCAAGGCTTACATCATCATCATGGAATAGCAAATCCCAAGTACTTTATCCGAATACCTCATACATGTCATCTCATCATCAAGAGTAACTATCAAGCAGTGTTACTCATTATATGTACCTCATAGCCTTTTACTTGGCTATGCATCACCTGCATGGTTAGTATACACAATCATCATAGACTAACAAAAAGATCATATTATCAACATAGGGTGACATTGATGTTCTATCAATCATGCCACAACTTGTGACCATAGACATTGGTCATATTATCAAGCAAAGCTTCTTACATGCTTACCATTCACTTATACAGATGATTCAAGATGTTCACATACATATGTAAAGTCTTGTAAGTTACATAGATGAGTTCCACCATATCAAATACTATCAAGCATAGAAAGGATCACCATCATGATTAAACGTAATACATACACAAGGTTTAGCATATTAGTGGTCTACGATATCGTGCGCACCCAAACGTGATGCAAGATCAGCATATTGGTTTCTATAAGAGGCAGGACCCTCACTAAAACATCCACTACTCTCACTAGAGGTGGTATCGGGCAACCAAAAAACCAGACCATCCCATGCACTCAAGTGTAACGTGCAACGCCTACCGTGCACATCTGTGTTACGCAACGCTGCGTCGTATATCAGGGATAATGACCACATGGCCTACCGTGCAGCCAGGGGTATCGGGCGACAGGGTGTCGCGCAACGCCCGTCAGGTGTAGGGCTGTCAGCCGACACACACATGACTAGCGTGATGCCCGTCACCACAACTAACTAGCAATGCCTCCATAATGTCAGGTCATAACAAGGGGATAAGTGTATTGGGCAGAACATGCAGCATAGAGTGACGCCCATCACACACAGGTTCAAGGACCAAGGTGTATCGTCCAACACAAACATAGCATGTCGTCCAAGATCAGACCAAGGAAAAGATATCGGGCAACACCACCAACAACACCATATCAGTCAAGGTGCACCCCGACAGGTTCACCACTAACCTCAAGCTCAAGGGCGCCAAACCCTAAAGAGTCAAGAATATGGCTCACCTCTCAACTTAAACGAGAGAGGGGTCTTGCACATCTCTTAACACCAATCGGGCAACACAAGAAACAACCCTAAACGAGATCTACAACTACCACCAAGCTCACCCTTCAAGTCCATGGTGAGAGGAGGGTGATGCTCAAGCAACTAGAACACAAGCTCACCTCTCAACTTAAACGAGAGAGGGGTATCGCTCATGCTACTAGAAGATCAAACTCACTCCTCTAGACCAAGGAGAGAAAGGAGTATTTCTCACCAAGAAACCCTAGATCATAGGTTCGGCCAACAAGGTGCAACTAAGCAAGGAAACCAAACTAACAACAACATAGCCGATCATAAACAACAAGAACAAGAACATAGAAGATGGTAATGTAGTTAGGGTTAGGAGTTATGTAACCCGCCTTAAGCAAGCTCCAAGCTCCTAGCTCCAAGCACTACCAAGGAAGAAGGAGACTCCAAGAAGGATCGACCACCAAGCTTGCAAGAGAAGGGAGTGTGTCGTGCACTAAGGTAGAGGAGAAACTAAGGAGCTAAAGGGATCCTTAGCAAGGGAAAGGAAATACATATATAGAAGGGAATGGAGGAGAAACCAAAGCAAAGCAAAGCAAGGTGTCGCCCACCTAGGGACACTTGTCCATGTGTAAAATCCACCACCCTAGCATGCCCTAACCACATGTCCAAGGCCATTGCCACATGCAAGCATCAAGCACCAAGTGTCCACTAGTGGTGACACAAACGAGGTCAGAGATGGTCACAGATTCATGGGCGACACACTTGGACGATACACCACCACCATGGGCGACACAGCCCTGGGCGACACAAGCATCCTCTTGCCCGACACAAGGTTCAACCAAGCAAGGGCAAGGCACCACAAGGCCCAACAAGTTCAACCAAGCCCAAAGGCACTCAAGCAACAAGCCCGAACCTTCCTCTCTACACTAGAGGAAGCAAGGAGAGGGAGGAACACCTCACAAGGTGACAAACTTGCCCACAAACCCTAGACTTGGGTTAATTGCAAGTAGCACCTCCAACTCTCAACAAAACACAAACAAACCCTAATCACCATTAAAGGTGATCAGCAAGCCACTAGGCATCAGGATTAAGCAAAACAAACAGGGTAAACCCTAAACGGAGGTCAGGGTCCTTACAGAACCCTAGAGTTCCTTGCTCTCCTTCTTGTGGTGGTGCTTGGAGCTTGGAGCTAGGAGCTTGGAGCTTTCTTAAGGCAGGTTACATAACTCCTAACCCTAACTATACTACCTCTTCTATGTTCTTGTATGTTTCTTGTAATCATATCGGCTATGTATGTTGTTAGTTTAGTTTCTTGCTTAAGTTGTTCTTGTTAGCCAAACCATGTGTTTTAGGGTTCCTTGTTGATAAACACCCCTTTCTCTCCTTGGTCTAGAGAAGTGAGCTTGAACTCTAGTAATATGGGCAATACTCCTCTCTCGTTCAAGTTGAGAGGCGAGCTTGTGTTCTAGTGGCTTGAGCAACACCCTCCTCTCACCATGGACTTGAAAGGTGAGCTATGTGGTGGTTATGGACCTTGGTTGTAGTTGTTCCTTGTGTTGCCCGATTGGTGAAAAGGAGTTGTGCAAGACCCCACTCTTGGTTGTTTAGAGGTGAGCCATCTTCTTGATCCATTAGGGTTTGGTGCCCTTGTGCTTGAGGTTGGTGATGACCTTGTAGAGTGGCATATTGACAGTTATGGTCTTGGGGTTGATGTTGCCTGATATCCTCCTTTGGTCTAGAGATTTGGTCGACAGGTTGTGGTGTTGTGACGGGCATCACACCCCTGGTCCTTGCCTTGTTGTGTCGGGCGTCACACTATGCTGAATACCCTGCCCGACACCCATAACCTAGAAGGTGGCTTGGTGTCGTTATGCCTTGATGTTGTGGAAGCATTGCTAGCTAGTTCTGTGGTGGGCGTTACCCCTTGGCTTTAGCTCTGTGTGTGTTGGCCGATAGCACGAGACTAGTTGGGCATTATTCCTTGTTGGGTGTGTGCTGCTCGATATCCCTAGGGCGCGACGCGCCGTTGCACGATATGCCTCTTTGGCCGAGCTACACGCCCTTGTTGCTCGTTAGCAGTTGGTTGCACATCATGCCCATAGGCTCAGCTTCCCGACAGGCTTTGTGGCCATTGTCCATGTGTTGCGTGATGCACCGTTTCACGTCACAGATCGAGCTGCATGCTGTGCTGGTGGCCGTTATGCTTTGGTTGCCCGATACATGTGGTTGCCTGACGGAGCGTTGCACGACACCTGAGGTGCGCGACACCTAGAGTTGCCCGATACACCCTGAGGTGATAGCTGTTACCCTTGCTGGTTGGCTTGGCTGATATGAGGCTAGAGTGTTGGGCGATGGGGGAGAGTACCCTGCCCGATACTATCTCTAGTGAGGGTGCCCTACCCGTCACACCTTTGGTGAGGGTAGTGGACGCTTCTAGTAAGGGTCTTGTTCCTTATATGGAAAACTGATATGCTAGATCTTATTTCATGTTATCATGTTTGATTTATATTGGTAACCCTTGATATGCTCGATATCGTGGATCACATCTATGTAACTTGACATGACTTTACATGTGTTTATGATCATCTGGAATGATATGTATAATGTTGAGCTAATGGTAAGCATATAAGATGATTTGCATAATGATATGGCCTATGACTGTGGTCACAGATTGAGACATGTATGATAAAGCACATAATCATCAATGTTGCCCTATGTTTGATAACATGATCCTTCTGTACTAACCATGCAGGTGTTTCATATAGATGCATAGTCAGGAAAAAGGGATATGAGGTATATATGTTTGAGTAACACTATTTTGATGGTTACTCTTGATGATGTGATGTCATGCATGATGTGTCTTGGTCTGAGGACCTGAGTTTGGTTAAAATGCCTAAGTTGATGAGAATGCCTTATGAGGCAGTGGTTTGTTGTGATGAGGGATTGAGATCCCATGGCAATATGATGATCCTTTAGGTGGATGTAGATGATTGGCAAGAGGACAAGTGGTAACATGTAATGTTGATCCTTGTGATGGATCAGGATGATGTTGATGACTGTAAGAACATGATAGTGAGTTTTATGTTGTTTATTCTTATTATAAGTTTGCATGTTATACAACTTGGCTGAATCTTACAAACCACTTAAAATATATTAACTAATCATAGTGGAACATATCATGTAGTTGCCATGGCCATAGATCTATCATCGTCAGGAGCTGGTGATGGTGAAACAGGTTCTCCTGCGGGTTAACCTGGAAGCGCATATTGTTGAATATGTGTGGTTTCTCCTAGCCGAAAATGAGGAGGTATGAGTGCAACTTTGGTAGTAGACTCCAGAGTGCGGATTCAGGCCCGTAGCTCAATATGTGAAGAGCATGGTGAACAGGCCCATGGCCCAGGATATGTGATATGGGAGCATGAATGCGTTCATGGCTCAGAGCACGGTGAACAGGCCTGTGGCTCAGTTTCACTAGCACCGATACCTGTACCAAGGCGGGCTAGGCAGAGGGTAGCCTGACCCTGTGGCTGAGGCCACTTAAGCATGAGACTGCGGTCCTGCTTGTGTTGTACTCATGCACTGAACACGAGGTGGGAGGTCGTGGAGTCCGGCTCTTCCATTGACCTTATATGGCACCGGCTTGGGTTTCACAACCGAAGGTTTGATTTGAGTGGTACGGTTCACTTCCTCAGGACATAATAATACGTAATCCATCCGAATAGTAATTACTGCTTAAGGAAAAACACGGAACATTGGTTGAGGCCTTGGTTGTGTAGTTAATCTTGTTATACATGCAGTTGCTTATACGTTCCTTATGTTATGTAGTAAGATCTTATAAATCTTATCTTGTCAATCATGTTCCATAAAGAGATAATTGGGTTATATGCATTCCGTACATCTGGTAAGCTTGATGGTATGAATAGCTTTGCTATATAGACTGCTCTTGTTATACCTTTTATCAGTTATCTACTGCTATTGCTTTAATCTTCCTTTGGTTTTATAGTTTCGGCGGGGAGTTATGTTTCTCGCTGGGACTATGTGTCTCACCTCACTGGTTTATAACCTTTTTAGGTGTTCGAGCTAGACGCGGTGGTGGTCACGGGGTTGCGGCCAAGCAACAAAAGAGCAGTAGAAGGCAAGAGATGGACATGATGCTGTTTTGGTTGTTTTGTAGTAGAGTCTTAGAGTCATCCCTGTACTCTCAGGTCCTTGGAGACATTTTGATGTTGTTTCACAATATATAGCTATTGATGTTTTTTCTATCCTGCTGCTGGCCGGATGTGGGCCGTTATGTAAGTATAAACAGGTGATGAACTCATGTGATGACTAGACAACTGTTCTTCTAAGCTGTGGACACGTATCAAGGCTTGTATATGTTTATATAACCTGTTTCCTTGTAGGATGAGGACCGGAATGTAATAGTTTCTCAGTTTATCTGCTTTCTACAATCGGTTTTAATTAACCCATGTTTTTGGTAATTTGTGGTTTATGGTGTTTTCCACACGTTTTCGCGTAACACCTCGCTGTCTGTGTGATAGTGGGATGTGTTGCCACATGAGTGGACTCTCCACTCACTTTAGATATTTCACGGCCTTTGTAAGGCACAAGGACGTCCACACTTATACAAATTCAACCATCCCATTTTTGGTTGAAGGGCACTTCAATTAATATATTTATTTTTGCATTAAATTGAATTAGGGTTTCAATTATGCTTAAATCTTGATTATTTTAATATCAAGATTCTCTCTCCTTTGAAGAGATTCAAATGAAATGCCCCTCTCATTTTCTTTTCTCTAAATGATTCCAAGAAACATGAGGGACTCTCTAGAGGTGGTATTTTTGCATATTGAACCCTAGGTTTTGGGTAAATTGCACATTACACCAAAACTAGGTTTTAATGCACAATCATTGCTCAACAAGCTCTGTCTTGGTACTCAGGCTACCACAAGCCATACCTCTACATCATTCTCATTCTTGTGATGCTTCAACACTTGAGGAACATTTTACCATGTAACATTTGCAAGTTAACCCCTCAACTTGGGTAATTTGCACATTAGTTCAAAACAAGCAAAACATTGATTTCAACATTATTCAAAAAGGAAGTTCCTATTGAGACTTAATTACTTTTCAAAAGGTAAGAGCAAGCATATAATTAACTTTATTAAGCAAAACATATAGGGTTAAAGCATAACACAGGCCAGGGATGTTACAAATTATCCACCCCTAACAGGGATTTCCTCCCTGAAATCATCAAGAGAAAAGAGAAGGGTACTTCCTCCTCATCTCTTCCTCTAGCTCCCACATAGTTTCTTCAACGCCACAGTGATGCCAGAGAAATTTCACAAGACATATGTCTTTCTTTTTCAACCTTTTCATTCTTTTATCAAGGATCATCACATGTCCTTCAACATATGATATATCATCATTTAATTCTACCTCCACATGTTGCAGAACTAACTCTGTGTCAGGATGACACTTTCTCAGCATAGAGATATGGAACACTGGATGCAACTTATGCATCTCGGGTGGTAACTCCAGCTTATAGGCTACCTTTCCAATTCGTTCAATGATTGGATAAGGCCCCATAAAACTAGGAGCTAACTTTCCCTTCTTCCCAAATCTAAGGACACCTTTCCAAGGTGAGATCTTGAGATATACTCTGTCTCCAACTTGGAATTCTAAGGGTCTTCACTGTTTGTCGGCATATGATTGCTATCTATCATGTGCAGTCTTCAATTGTTGTTGTATTACTTTAATCTTCTCAGTTGTCTGCTACACAAGCTCAGGACCCAAAAGTTGATATTCTCCTATTTCATACCAGCATAAAGGAGATCTACAATGTCTACCATATAATGCTTCATATGGTGCCATATCAATACTGTGCTGGTAGCTATTATTGTAAGCAAATTCTATCAAGCTTAGGTGTAGATCCCAACTTCCTACAAACTGAAGGACACATGCCCTAAGCAAATCCTCCAAGGTTTGTATGGTCCACTCAGATTGTCCATCCGTCTGTGGGTGAAAGGCAGTACTAAACCTTAACTTTGTACCCAAAGCTTTATGTAGTCGTTCCCAAAAATGACTCGTGAATTGGGGGCCTCTATCAGAAATGATAGTAGCTGGAACCCCGTGCAACCACACTATATCATCTATATATATCTGTGCAAACTTCTCAGCAGTGTAGGTTGTTTTGACAGGAAGGAAATGTGCTGTCTTAGTCAACCTATCAACTATCACCCAGATGGAATCATGACCTTTGGTTGTTCTGGGCAAACCAACCACAAAGTCCATGGTCACATGATCCCATTTCCACTACGATATAGGTAAAGGTTGCATTGTTCCTACAAACTTTTGATGTTTAGTTTTAACCTGCTAACACACCAGACACCGTATGACAAACTCAACTACATCCTTCTTCAATCCTGGCCACCAATACATATCCTTCAGGTTATGATACATTTTGGTGCTTCCTGGATGCATTGCATACATCAAAGAACTAGCTTCCTCCAAGACTAACTTCCTTAAGTCATTGGCATCAGGTACTACCATCCTACCATGGTAATAGACTACCTGATCCTCTGACTCATGAAAGCCATCTCGCATCTCACTTCCATACTCTGACCTGATCTGCTGAACCACAGTATCAACTTGCTGTGATTCTTTAATCTGTTGTCTCAGAGTAGGTTTTATGTGCATCTCAGCTAATAGCCCGGCTACCAATGATACCTTAAGTTGTATATTGTTTTGCCTCAAGGAGATGAGCATATCTCTTTTAAAGTACACTAAGGAGTTCAACTGTGCTTTATCTAGGGCTAGTGATGATGATTTCCTGCTTAGTGCATCATCCACTACATTAGCCTTCCCTGGATGATAATCAATTGTACAATCATAGTCCTTGATTAACTCCATCCAGCGGCATTGTCTCATGTTCAACTCATGTTGTGAGAAGATATATTTTAGATTCTTATGGTCTATGAAAATCTGGAATGTTTCTCCATAGAGATAATGTCTCCAGATCTGTAAAGCATGGACCACAACAGCTAGTTCTAGATCATGTGTCAGATAATTCTCTTTGTGTTTCTTAAGCTGTCGAGAGGCAAAAGAAATCACTTGATTATCCTGCATCAACACACATCCTAGGCCATTCTTTGATGCATCACAGAAGACTATGTACCCCTTCCCTTGCTCAGGTAACACCAGCACAGGTGCACTTGTTAACCTTTCTTTCAACAATTGGAAAGAATGTTGACACTTGTCATTCCAGACAAAAGGAGCCTCCTTCTTGGTCAACTTGGTTAGGGGTAAAGCTATAGAACTGAAGTTCTTAATGAACCTCCTGTAGTAGCCTGCCAGTCCTAGAAAACAGCGTATCTCCATTGGTGTTTTTGGCTGTTCCCATTGCAAGACAGATTCTACCTTCTTAGGATCAACACGGATACCCAAGGCAGATATTACATGTCCTAGAAAAGAAACTTCTGGTAACCAGAACTCACACTTGCTAAACTTAGCATACAACTTATGCTCTCTTAGCAAAGTTAAAGCCTGACAGAGGTGCTGCTCATGCTATTGAGCATCTCTATTGTATACTAAGATGTCATCTATGAAGACTACTATGAACTGATAAAGAAAAGGTCGAAAGATTCTATTCATGAGTTCCATGAATGCAGCTGGTGCATTAGTTAGTCCAAATGACATGACTATGAACTCATAGTGACAATACCTTGTCTTAAAAGTAGACTTAGGTATGCCACTCTCCTTGATACACAATTGATGGTATCCTGACCTCATATCTATC